>VSWD01000008.1:53924579-54459381 GCA_033119305.1 Pinctada imbricata | reverse complement strand
CTTAGCAAATTTTATGAAAATTTCAGTTTCGTTTCCGGATTCTTTGGTTCTTGCAAATGATTTTTTGTATGTGACATTATAGTGTGATGCAGATTTGAGTTTAATTTAGATTGACTAATTTTCACAAGAGTTATGGCCCTTGGACTTAGCAAATTTCGTGAATTTAGTTTCCCAGACTTTTCTTGGCTGTTGTTGCAGAAGATGAACTGATGAACAGATGCAAGTCATAAATTTATGCCGCCGGTAGGGGACTTATATCGCACAGCGATCATTGCATTTTTCCAATCTTAAATAGAAGAGTATTTGTACCTAATATACGATGTAATATTCTATACTGAAACCACTTAAGGGTACAATCATTAGTATTTCTATTTACTGCATTATTGACACTTTCCCACCATTTTTCATTCTCAAAAAATTGTAGATCTATTTCCCATTTAAATTCACTTCTTGGTCTACAGTAAATATTGTTGATAAATAAGTCATAAAAATCTCTTGAGCCTTTATCACTTTTCTTTAAAATTTTGATATAATTTGGATAGAATGGTTGGCTTTGGAAGTTTCAATATCAAAGATCGAATGCAGTTTTTTCACACGGAGTACAATACCAAAATACAGTGTAAATGGAGGGAAAAAGTTATATCTGTTGCAGAAGTCTTGATACCTTAAGATTTCACCATTTTCATCTAAAATATCATATATAAAGTAAATTCCTTTTTCTATAAAGTTTTATAACATAATGTTTCCCCATTTACTATAATTTGGTCATTATACCAAAGTGGCTGATAATAAGTTGCTTCAGTTTCTAATAATTCTCTTAAGTCATAGTAAATTAAAAACACATCTTTCCAAAATAAATAAGTGGTTATGCTTGATAAGTAACTCACATATGCATTGCCAAATTTAAGCATAGATTCGAAATCATGAGACTTGATATAAAATTTTGTGAAGGGCAAGCAGAGCGAGCTCGAATTTTTGTTGGTGTAAGACGAGCGAAGCGAACCTAGAAATTTTGGTTTTTGTTGCTAGCGAAGCAAGCTGAAATTTATATGTCGAGCGAAGCGAGCTGCAGATTTTGGATTTTTAACACATTGTTGGTCGGACATTATCTTGGCATCTGAAACTTGGCTCCATCCTGGGATACATGACCGTGAAGTGCTCCCGGAAAACTATCGTTTCATTTCCAGCAGAGACCGCCCTAACGATGCACATGGTGGAGTTGCAATCATTGCCCACAGGGAACTTGAAGGCGCCGAGATAAATCTTGCGACCGAGATTGAGTTTGCTGCAGCCACATTTACATGTAAGCACAACAATACAATACAATACAATACACTTTATTGCCAAATAGTGGGTCCCAAAGGGCATACAGCATTTACATGTGAGCACAACAAGAAACCCCTTGTAACTGCTGTAATAGTGCTGCGATAACAGATCTGTCTAACAAATTTCCAGACTCTGTGGCATGGATTAACCTACCTGACATAGAGAGGGATACTATGTCTATGATATCACAGGAAACCGGAATTCGGCACCCATAAACACAGCCTTCCTTACCACTGTACCGTATTAGGCAGCGAACAGGTATAGTCAATTTTCCAACTCGCGGAAATTATCTATTGCATATATTCCTCACCAATCGACCATCGCGACCATAATGTAGTCCTCATAGACAGTAACATTACTCCAGCCCGACAAAAGCCACCTAGCCGTATTGTACACTTATGGAAAAAGGTAGACATAACAGTTATGGAAAGTGACTTAAGCCACCAGCTAGAATCCGCTTTTTTCCGGATATTCGACAACACCCCAGTTGATTTATTGTGAACCTCCTTCAAGACCACCTGTTTAAAAGTACGTACTAACTAAGCTCACATCCACAGGATACAGTCAACCATGGAGTAACAGAAACTTTCGTAAACTATCTAAAAGCAAAAAAAAGAGCAATTAAAAGATTCAAAAGTACAAGATGTAAAAAAGACTGGAATTATTATCAAAAGAAACAGAAGGAATCAAAAAAAGAATGCAAGTCAGTATATATAACTCTTACATCAGTGATATGGTAAATTCTGACACAGGGAACAAAAAGCCGTACTCTTTTGTGAAAAGCAAAAAGTGTGAGAGCAATGGCGTATCCCCCTCTTAAAGAATGGCACTCTCCATGGTGGTTCGGAGACCAAAGCAGAGTTACTTAACTCGCAGTTTTCATCTGTTTTTTACCACAGAGGACACCACTTGCCTTCCAGACATGAGTGAAAGCCTACCCCACAGCGCCACCTATGCAAATTTCAGAGAAAGGTGTGCTTTAACTCCTGAGGGGCCTCAACGCTCACAAGGCAACGAGACATGACGGCTTGTTTCTTGAAAGAGATGGCGTCAGCAGTTGCACCATCACTCACCATGCTCTTTCCAGAGGGTATGAGTGTGAACCGCATTTTCAGGGAATAATAGAAATTGAAAATAATTGTCTACATATGAAAGAATATCCCTTCCCTCATCGATTGCAATATTTCATGAAAAAAAGAGTGTAGCCGTTTGTCCCCTATACCCCGACAAAAAAAGGGAGGTAACTCTGCACATTCTTTTCTAAAACAATGTCCCAACTTTGGACTTTATTTTAAAAATCAACATAATGCAATACGAAGTAGATTTTTATCCATTCACGTAGCAAATGAAGTAAATTTATCATTTTCGAAAAAAATAATTTTGTTGCCATGGTAACCATGCTGGAGAAGGACATTTATTTCATCCCATTTTTGACAGTAAAAATTGTATGAAAAGTTTAAAAACATTCATTTTCAAAGTAGTTGGCATAATAGAATTTTGATAAAATGTTTCTTTTATCATCTAGTGATACATGCTAAAGATAGAAAAATAATCTATAGAAAAAAGAGTGTAGCCGTTTTAAAGAAATTTAGCTTAGAATTCCTCTGACCAAGCCTCTGGATATGATAAATCCGTTGTTTATGATTGAAAATGGGAAGTTGTTATATATCTATACATTTTATCTGAGATTTCTTATAATCTGGACTTCAGACTAAAAGTCATATTCTGATCAGTTTCTCATTCATTTTCATAACACTTAGCGCTTTTAATCACAGACAACGTAACGTGACGTAGAGCACATCGTGACGCTCACTTTAGGTAATGCTTCTTCGTGTATTGGGCATTCTTCTTGAGGGCTTTCTGACACATTCATGGACTTCGTTCATTTTTTGTTGTTAATTCTGAACAAAATCACTTGACGTACAAGCAAGGTTCTCGTCTGGGATTCCAATCACAGCTTGTAAGTGTAAGGTAATTTCTTTTCCCAATTTCATCTTTGCTATGTGCAGGTCTTATTTCTTCCGTCTGCTCATGGCCTTAAGGGTCAACGGACTGTCGTTTACCTGTGTTGTCAGGTCAGCTGTGGTTGTGTTGGTTGCGTGTTTTTGTCTCGCTTGGCTTGACCTTCTTGACTTATTCAAGGAGCAATCTGTGTAAAAGCGGTCAGGAGAGTCACATTTGAAGCAGTTGCCATATCTGTTTTGTGTCCTACTTCCCGGTGGTTGTCTGCCGTCAATGCGATCAAGTCGTGCCGTAACTTCTGCAAGGGCTTTTGATAAATTTGGGTTGGATCCAATTTGCTGTTGCTGTCTATTCCATCTACCTTTGTTACCATTATTTCTGTTTTGGTTGATAAATTGTTGATTGCCTGTGGCTCCACCAGATATACCACGAACTGGTAATGCCTTCTTCTCCTGTGATTCCCCATGACTGCTTCGTACCTTTCAATAATCCCGACTGTTTTGGTCACAAGACACTTTATTTCAAGTGGAATGCATTTATAAAGGTGGTTCAAGGCAATAGCTTCCTCGGCAACAGCATCAAGAATAAGATGGCTCTTTGTGACATTTGCCGTAAATCATCTGGCAGTCGAGCTATAGATTCTCCTGGCTACCCTTTTCTCACTTCTAGCTTTGAAAATAATCTATTGTGTTGTCTCTCAGACCAAAAACTCCTCCCGAGTTGAGTTGTTCAATCAACTGTCCATAGTTCTCTAACTTCTCATGGCAAACTGAGGTAGAATGTCTCAACAGACCCTCTCAAGGAAGCAACCAATGCCAGTCGTTTATCCTCTGTCCGCCATCTTCCAGGTTCTGCGCACAGCTCAAAATGTGATTGGTACTCTAAGCTACTCTTCCAAATCTTCTGATCCGCTGTATGGTTCAGGTTTCATTTTTAGCCCTGTATGTCCAATGAAATGTGGATACCCAGATACGTCACCTCTGTCGAAGAATGCTCGCCTTTCTATATGGTCCCTACGGTGAATGATTTCAACGCAGCTGCGTTAAGGTGCCCGACGCAATTACGTTAGAGAAAATACCGCGAAAACATTGTGTGACGTTATAAATGACGTCACATCAGTTATCGTATGCTAGGGATATTTCAAGGGATAATTTGTACTGGATCGATTTTAAATAATATTGAGCTTTCATCCTATTCCTTACATCAACTTTAAATGTTCCCAGTATCTTATTTACGAGAAGTAATAAAAGAATGCGTGTTTTTCCACAGTTTTGCACATCGGGACATTGTAGGTCAAGCATGCGCAGTCTGAGTTCAGGGTTAAAGGGAAGCTTTGGATGAGAAACCGCTTTTAATTCACAGAGGAAGCGCTGATTTTCAATTAGTAAATCAATATAAGGAATTGATAATGGTATCCTCATAAAGGAGCACAATTTTCATTTAGATTATTTGTAAGATGTTGTCAATATTTAGCTAATTAATGGAGTTTTACTGATTTACCGGCTTTAGAATAATTATTTCTTATTCATTTTTATATTTATTTAGTTGTTGTTGCTGTCGGGGTTTTTTTTTTTGGGGGGGGGGGGGTGCCAGCTCATGCGCATTAATACACTTTATTCTAAAGCATTATTTTTAAAGATACAGTGTCCCTGAAAATAAATTCTATTGAAAACGTAAAATCTATTCCGAAGGGTCTAGATATAGGAAAAAAGGAGCTAAAAAAAGTTTTATTTGAAAATATGCAGTATCGGCCATAATATTACCGAATTGGTAAAATTAAATCTCCATATACCTCTATTGTAACAAGAGGCCAAAGGGGGCCACATCACTCACCTGAGGAGACTGTTTGTATCAAACATGACAACGACCTAAGTAATAAGCTAGATTATCCTTACATCATACATGTATTTGCATAGTTTAAATTGGAGTGTATAAGTCATACCAATTGTACTAAAATTTTCCGATACTCTCTCTCTCATTTTCTGAATAGAAATTTAGTCTTTCTTTTTGTCGTTTTGAATTTGAGAATATATGTTATATTCATAGCGATATCAACTAAATCTGGATTATTATTTCTGTTAAGAGATTTGGAAAAAAATTAAAATAAATGCCAATATTTCTTCATTTTATTCAATACATATTAACCTCCTATTACACTTGCAGTATGTATGAATGCTTAAATGCATTCTTTATTCAACTTACTTTTTTTCAAATTCATAAAGATCTATATACCTATCGTCTATCTTCTTTTTTTTTTTTTTTTTTTTTTTTTTTTTTTTGCTGCTGTCCGCGCAGCACACCTCAGAAATCGGAAAATCAAGATTTTGTCATCTTCAACTTTTGATAGGATGTAGATCATTTGATAGCTCTAGTTTTAATATAAATTCAATACAGATATGTACATTGATATTTACATGTATATCCAGAAACTCATACACGACGTACTGAGCCTTTACATTTTTCTATCTTATAAAAACGCCCTATCAAACTTAATTTCTGGTCCTGGTAAATACTTTATAGTTTCACTTATGATCGCTGAACTTCTGTTACGAGTTACGAGACATCAAGAACGATCAAACTGTATAAGAATTATTCTCAAAATCTACAGACATTGAAAAAGGATCTCGATTTTCTTATTTCTAAAGAGAGCTGCACTCGCAAAATCTCTCTCAGGTTGGTAGAAGTACAACACAGAAAACTTTAGAATAAATGCACAGCACAGTGCGTCACAGAAACGAAATTTTCTGTAGAGCAAGATTTGAGAATGATCTTCAATTTGATATCAATTCAATTTCTGTGACAACATGTGCTATGGGTTAAATTTCAGGATAAAGACTCTTAAAACATGTTAAAAACACGGAAATCAGCATACCGTCATGGATTAACGACGTCATAGATGACGTCACAGCACGTGCAGATTCCCGAACGTCGCATTTTGGGGAACTTTCAAAGTTTGTCATTGCTTTCATGAAAAAATAACATGAAATAAAACGATTTTGAAATCTAGGTAATTACAGGGCCAATATCGGTAGTTTCCGAACCTACTCCTTTGTGATATCAAAAAAATAAATATGTGATATCAACATAAGTAGTAAAACGGCGCCCCATAGGGGGATATTCATATGAGTGTATATGTATCACCTGTATATTCTAAATTGAGTTTTTACAGCACATTTGGAGAGGGGTATGCCAAGAAATTTTTGCCAGGTCGAGTACAAAAGTAGGTAGTTGATTGTGTAATGTACAAATGTACGATATACATGTATAGGCATTCCTATAAGACTTGAAGCTTATCATATTTATTAAAATAAATATGCATTTTTACTTTTATACTTGCAATTGTAATACTGTGTAAATGTCTAAATAGCTGCACTTGATATAAATCTTTTTTCTTTTCTTTTTTTTTTGTATTTTTGCGTTACATACAGTTAGACAATACACAGACAATACATGAAACATAAACTCTCATACACCATTCACACGTCTTGCATACTTTTATATTAAACTAATAGTATAGAGAGTTTTCCCCATTTCTTTGAAAACATTTCATCTTTCATATTTTTCTTAAAGATATATTTTTCAATTTTAAGATAAGATAATATAAATTTTTTTGCACCTTCTAAAGAGGGTTTGCATTTTTGAGTTTTTTGTCTAAAAATGTACTTTTTAACAGGATTGATTATAATGTTAATATTTCTATTATTATCATTTGCTATTCCAAAAATTATGCTTTTTACATCTAAGTTTATATGTATCCTGCAGATATCATGTAGCCAAATGTTAAGATCAAGCCAAAGTTGTTGTGAATGAGAGCAAAAATAAAACATATGCGAAATGGTTTCAGGAAATGAGTGACAAAAGGAGCACATAATAGTATCGCTTATTAGTCCCCTACCGGCAACGCCGAAGGGGACTCTTAGTTTCCTCTCGGTCTGTCTGTCTGTCCGTCCGTCCGTCCGTCTGTCCGTCTGTCCCATTTTCAGTTTTCCGACTTTTTTTCGCTGTTGTTGCATATATTGAACTCATTTTTGGTATGTGGATATATCTCAATGTGATACAGATCAAGTTTGAGTTTGCTTTCGATTGACCTAATTTTACAAGAGTTATGGCCCTTGGACTTAGCAAATTTTATGAAAGTTTCAGTTTTCCGGACTTTTTTCTACTGTTGATGCATATATTGAACTCATTTTTGGTATGTGGATATATCTCAATGTGATACAGATCGAGTTTGAGTTTGCTTTCGATTGACCTAATTTTACAAGACTTATGGCCCTTGGACTTAGCAAATTTTATGAAAGTTTCAGTTTTCCGGACTTTTTTTCACTGTTGTTGCATATATTGAACTCATTTTTGGTATGTGGATATATCTCAATGTGATACAGATCGAGTTTGAGTTTGCTTTCGATTGACCTAATTTTACAAGAGTTATGGCCCTTGGACTTAGCAAATTTTATGAAAATTTCAGTTTTCCGGACTTCTTTCCACTGTTGTTGCATATATTGAACTCGTTTTTGGTATGTGGATATATCTCAATGTGATACAGGAGTTTGCTTTTGATTGACCTAATTTTACAAGAGTTATGGCCCTTGGACTTAGCAAATTTTATGAAAATTTCAGTTTTCCGGACTTTTTTCCGCTGTTGTTGGATAAATTGAACTCATTTTTGGTATGTGGATATATCTCAATGGGATACAGATCAAGTTTGAGTTTGCTTTAGATTCACCTATATTACAAGAGTTATGGCCCTTGGACTTAGCAAATTTTATGAAAATTTCAGTTTCCGGACTTTTCTTTGGTTCTATTGCAAATGATTTTTTGTATGTGAATACATTATAGTGTGATGCAGATTTGAGTTTAATTTAGATTGACTAATTTTCACAAGAGTTATGGCCCTTGGACTTAGCAAATTTCGTGAATTTAGTTTCCCAGACTTTTCTTGGCTGTTGTTGCAGAAGATGAACTGATGAACAGAGATGCAAGTCATAAATTTATGCCGCCGGTAGGGGACTTATATCGCACAGCGATCATTGCATTTTTCCAATCTTAAATAGAAGAGTATTTGTACCTAATATACGATGTAATATTCTATACTGAAACCACTTAAGGGTACAATCATTAGTATTTCTATTTACTGCATTATTGACACTTTCCCACCATTTTTCATTCTCAAAAAATTGTAGATCTATTTCCCATTTAAATTCACTTCTTGGTCTACAGTAAATATTGTTGATAAATAAGTCATAAAAATCTCTTGAGCCTTTATCACTTTTCTTTAAAATTTTGATATAATTTGGATAGAATGGTTGGCTTTGGAAGTTTCAATATCAAAGATCGAATGCAGTTTTTTCACACGGAGTACAATACCAAAATACAGTGTAAATGGAGGGAAAAAGTTATATCTGTTGCAGAAGTCTTGATACCTTAAGATTTCACCATTTTCATCTAAAATATCATATATAAAGTAAATTCCTTTTTCTATAAAGTTTTTATAACATAATGTTTCCCCATTTACTATAATTTGGTCATTATACCAAAGTGGCTGATAATAAGTTGCTTCAGTTTCTAATAATTCTCTTAAGTCATAGTAAATTAAAAACACATCTTTCCAAAATAAATAAGTGGTTATGCTTGATAAGTAACTCACATATGCATTGCCAAATTTAAGCATAGATTCGAAATCATGAGACTTGATATAAAATTTTGTGGAAGGGCAAGCAGAGCGAGCTCGAATTTTTGTTGGTGTAAGACGAGCGAAGCGAACCTAGAAATTTTGGTTTTGTTGCTAGCGAAGCAAGCTGAAATTTATATGTCGAGCGAAGCGAGCTGCAGATTTTTGGATTTTTAACACATTGTTGGTCGGACATTATCTTGGCATCTGAAACTTGGCTCCATCCTGGGATACATGACCGTGAAGTGCTCCCGGAAAACTATCGTTTCATTTCCAGCAGAGACCGCCCTAACGATGCACATGGTGGAGTTGCAATCATTGCCCACAGGGAACTTGAAGGCGCCGAGATAAATCTTGCGACCGAGATTGAGTTTGCTGCAGCCACATTTACATGTAAGCACAACAATACAATACAATACAATACACTTTATTGCCAAATAGTGGGTCCCAAAGGGCATACAGCATTTACATGTGAGCACAACAAGAAACCCCTTGTAACTGCTGTAATAGTGCTGCGATAACAGATCTGTCTAACAAATTTCCAGACTCTGTGGCATGGATTAACCTACCTGACATAGAGAGGGATACTATGTCTATGATATCACAGGAAACCGGAATTCGGCACCCATAAACACAGCCTTCCTTACCACTGTACCGTATTAGGCAGCGAACAGGTATAGTCAATTTTCCAACTCGCGGAAATTATCTATTGCATATATTCCTCACCAATCGACCATCGCGACCATAATGTAGTCCTCATAGACAGTAACATTACTCCAGCCCGACAAAAGCCACCTAGCCGTATTGTACACTTATGGAAAAAGGTAGACATAACAGTTATGGAAAGTGACTTAAGCCACCAGCTAGAATCCGCTTTTTCCGGATATTCGACAAACACCCCAGTTGATTTATTGTGAACCTCCTTCAAGACCACCTGTTTAAAAGTACGTACTAACTAAGCTCACATCCACAGGATACAGTCAACCATGGAGTAACAGAAACTTTCGTAAACTATCTAAAAGCAAAAAAAAGAGCAATTAAAGATTCAAAAGTACAAGATGTAAAAAAGACTGGAATTATTATCAAAAGAAACAGAAGGAATCAAAAAAAGAATGCAAGTCAGTATATATAACTCTTACATCAGTGATATGGTAAATTCTGACACAGGGAACAAAAAGCCGTACTCTTTTGTGAAAAGCAAAAAGTGTGAGAGCAATGGCGTATCCCCCTCTTAAAGAATGGCACTCTCCATGGTGGTTCGGAGACCAAAGCAGAGTTACTTAACTCGCAGTTTTCATCTGTTTTTACCACAGAGGACACCACTTGCCTTCCAGACATGAGTGAAAGCCTACCCCACAGCGCCACCTATGCAAATTTCAGAGAAAGGTGTGCTTTAACTCCTGAGGGGCCTCAACGCTCACAAGGCAACGAGACATGACGGCTTGTTTCTTGAAAGAGATGGCGTCAGCAGTTGCACCATCACTCACCATGCTCTTTCCAGAGGGTATGAGTGTGAACCGCATTTTCAGGGAATAATAGAAATTGAAAATAATTGTCTACATATGAAAGAATATCCCTTCCCTCATCGATTGCAATATTTCATGAAAAAAAGAGTGTAGCCGTTTGTCCCCTATACCCCGACAAAAAAAGGGAGGTAACTCTGCACATTCTTTTCTAAAACAATGTCCCAACTTTGGACTTTATTTTAAAAATCAACATAATGCAATACGAAGTAGATTTTTATCCATTCACGTAGCAAATGAAGTAAATTTATCATTTTCGAAAAAAATAATTTTGTTGCCATGGTAACCATGCTGGAGAAGGACATTTATTTCATCCCATTTTTGACAGTAAAAATTGTATGAAAAGTTTAAAAACATTCATTTTCAAAGTAGTTGGCATAATAGAATTTTGATAAAATGTTTCTTTTATCATCTAGTGATACATGCTAAAGATAGAAAAATAATCTATAGAAAAAAGAGTGTAGCCGTTTTAAAGAAATTTAGCTTAGAATTCCTCTGACCAAGCCTCTGGATATGATAAATCCGTTGTTTATGATTGAAAATGGGAAGTTGTTATATATCTATACATTTTATCTGAGATTTCTTATAATCTGGACTTCAGACTAAAAGTCATATTCTGATCAGTTTCTCATTCATTTTCATAACACTTAGCGCTTTTAATCACAGACAACGTAACGTGACGTAGAGCACATCGTGACGCTCACTTTAGGTAATGCTTCTTCGTGTATTGGGCATTCTTCTTGAGGGCTTTCTGACACATTCATGGACTTCGTTCATTTTTTGTTGTTAATTCTGAACAAAATCACTTGACGTACAAGCAAGGTTCTCGTCTGGGATTCCAATCACAGCTTGTAAGTGTAAGGTAATTTCTTTTCCCAATTTCATCTTTGCTATGTGCAGGTCTTATTTCTTCCGTCTGCTCATGGCCTTAAGGGTCAACGGACTGTCGTTTACCTGTGTTGTCAGGTCAGCTGTGGTTGTGTTGGTTGCGTGTTTTTGTCTCGCTTGGCTTGACCTTCTTGACTTATTCAAGGAGCAATCTGTGTAAAAGCGGTCAGGAGAGTCACATTTGAAGCAGTTGCCATATCTGTTTTGTGTCCTACTTCCCGGTGGTTGTCTGCCGTCAATGCGATCAAGTCGTGCCGTAACTTCTGCAAGGGCTTTTGATAAATTTGGGTTGGATCCAATTTGCTGTTGCTGTCTATTCCATCTACCTTTGTTACCATTATTTCTGTTTTGGTTGATAAATTGTTGATTGCCTGTGGCTCCACCAGATATACCACGAACTGGTAATGCCTTCTTCTCCTGTGATTCCCCATGACTGCTTCGTACCTTTCAATAATCCCGACTGTTTTGGTCACAAGACACTTTATTTCAAGTGGAATGCATTTATAAAGGTGGTTCAAGGCAATAGCTTCCTCGGCAACAGCATCAAGAATAAGATGGCTCTTTGTGACATTTGCCGTAAATCATCTGGCAGTCGAGCTATAGATTCTCCTGGCTACCCTTTTCTCACTTCTAGCTTTGAAAATAATCTATTGTGTTGTCTCTCAGACCAAAAACTCCTCCCGAGTTGAGTTGTTCAATCAACTGTCCATAGTTCTCTAACTTCTCATGGCAAACTGAGGTAGAATGTCTCAACAGACCCTCTCAAGGAAGCAACCAATGCCAGTCGTTTATCCTCTGTCCGCCATCTTCCAGGTTCTGCGCACAGCTCAAAATGTGATTGGTACTCTAAGCTACTCTTCCAAATCTTCTGATCCGCTGTATGGTTCAGGTTTCATTTTTAGCCCTGTATGTCCAATGAAATGTGGATACCCAGATACGTCACCTCTGTCGAAGAATGCTCGCCTTTCTATATGGTCCCTACGGTGAATGATTTCAACGCAGCTGCGTTAAGGTGCCCGACGCAATTACGTTAGAGAAAATACCGCGAAAACATTGTGTGACGTTATAAATGACGTCACATCAGTTATCGTATGCTAGGGATATTTCAAGGGATAATTTGTACTGGATCGATTTTAAATAATATTGAGCTTTCATCCTATTCCTTACATCAACTTTAAATGTTCCCAGTATCTTATTTACGAGAAGTAATAAAAGAATGCGTGTTTTTCCACAGTTTTGCACATCGGGACATTGTAGGTCAAGCATGCGCAGTCTGAGTTCAGGGTTAAAGGGAAGCTTTGGATGAGAAACCGCTTTTAATTCACAGAGGAAGCGCTGATTTTCAATTAGTAAATCAATATAAGGAATTGATAATGGTATCCTCATAAAGGAGCACAATTTTCATTTAGATTATTTGTAAGATGTTGTCAATATTTAGCTAATTAATGGAGTTTTACTGATTTACCGGCTTTAGAATAATTATTTCTTATTCATTTTTATATTTATTTAGTTGTTGTTGCTGTCGGGGTTTTTTTTTTGGGGGGGGGGGGTGCCAGCTCATGCGCATTAATACACTTTATTCTAAAGCATTATTTTTAAAGATACAGTGTCCCTGAAAATAAATTCTATTGAAAACGTAAAATCTATTCCGAAGGGTCTAGATATAGGAAAAAAGGAGCTAAAAAAAGTTTTATTTGAAAATATGCAGTATCGGCCATAATATTACCGAATTGGTAAAATTAAATCTCCATATACCTCTATTGTAACAAGAGGCCAAAGGGGGCCACATCACTCACCTGAGGAGACTGTTTGTATCAAACATGACAACGACCTAAGTAATAAGCTAGATTATCCTTACATCATACATGTATTTGCATAGTTTAAATTGGAGTGTATAAGTCATACCAATTGTACTAAAATTTTCCGATACTCTCTCTCTCATTTTCTGAATAGAAATTTAGTCTTTCTTTTTGTCGTTTTGAATTTGAGAATATATGTTATATTCATAGCGATATCAACTAAATCTGGATTATTATTTCTGTTAAGAGATTTGGAAAAAAATTAAAATAAATGCCAATATTTCTTCATTTTATTCAATACATATTAACCTCCTATTACACTTGCAGTATGTATGAATGCTTAAATGCATTCTTTATTCAACTTACTTTTTTTCAAATTCATAAAGATCTATATACCTATCGTCTATCTCCTTTTTTTTTTTTTTTTTTTTTTTTTTTTTTTTTTTTTTTTTTTTGCTGCTGTCCGCGCAGCACACCTCAGAAATCGGAAAATCAAGATTTTGTCATCTTCAACTTTTGATAGGATGTAGATCATTTGATAGCTCTAGTTTTAATATAAATTCAATACAGATATGTACATTGATATTTACATGTATATCCAGAAACTCATACACGACGTACTGAGCCTTTACATTTTTCTATCTTATAAAAACGCCCTATCAAACTTAATTTCTGGTCCTGGTAAATACTTTATAGTTTCACTTATGATCGCTGAACTTCTGTTACGAGTTACGAGACATCAAGAACGATCAAACTGTATAAGAATTATTCTCAAAATCTACAGACATTGAAAAAGGATCTCGATTTTCTTATTTCTAAAGAGAGCTGCACACGCAAAATCTCTCTCAGGTTGGTAGAAGTACAACACAGAAAACTTTAGAATAAATGCACAGCACAGTGCGTCACAGAAACGAAATTTTCTGTAGAGCAAGATTTGAGAATGATCTTCAATTTGATATCAATTCAATTTCTGTGACAACATGTGCTATGGGTTAAATTTCAGGATAAAGACTCTTAAAACATGTTAAAAACACGGAAATCAGCATACCGTCATGGATTAACGACGTCATAGATGACGTCACAGCACGTGCAGATTCCCGAACGTCGCATTTTTGGGAACTTTCAAAGTTTGTCATTGCTTTCATGAAAAAATAACATGAAATAAAACGATTTTGAAATCTAGGTAATTACAGGGCCAATATCGGTAGTTTCCGAACCTACTCCTTTGTGATATCAAAAAAATAAATATGTGATATCAACATAAGTAGTAAAACGGCGCCCCATAGGGGGATATTCATATGAGTGTATATGTATCACCTGTATATTCTAAATTGAGTTTTTACAGCACATTTGGAGAGGGGTATGCCAAGAAATTTTTGCCAGGTCGAGTACAAAAGTAGGTAGTTGATTGTGTAATGTACAAATGTACGATATACATGTATAGGCATTCCTATAAGACTTGAAGCTTATCATATTTATTAAAATAAATATGCATTTTTACTTTTATACTTGCAATTGTAATACTGTGTAAATGTCTAAATAGCTGCACTTGATATAAATCTTTTTTCTTTTTTTTTTTTTTTTGTATTTTTGCGTTACATACAGTTAGACAATACATAGACAATACATGAAACATAAACTCTCATACACCATTCACACGTCTTGCATACTTTTATATTAAACTAATAGTATAGAGAGTTTTCCCCATTTCTTTGAAAACATTTCATCTTTCATATTTTTCTTAAAGATATATTTTTCAATTAAGATAAGATAATATAAATTTTTTTGCACCTTCTAAAGAGGGTTTGCATTTTTGAGTTTTTTGTCTAAAAATGTACTTTTTAACAGGATTGATTATAATGTTAATATTTCTATTATTATCATTTGCTATTCCAAAAATTATGCTTTTTACATCTAAGTTTATATGTATCCTGCAGATATCATGTAGCCAAATGTTAAGATCAAGCCAAAGTTGTTGTGAATGAGAGCAAAAATAAAACATATGCGAAATGGTTTCAGGAAATGAGTGACAAAAGGAGCACATAATAGTATCGCTTATTAGTCCCCTACCGGCAACGCCGAAGGGGACTCTTAGTTTCCTCTCGGTCTGTCTGTCTGTCCGTCCGTCCGTCCGTCTGTCCGTCTGTCCCATTTTCAGTTTTCCGACTTTTTTTCGCTGTTGTTGCATATATTGAACTCATTTTTGGTATGTGGATATATCTCAATGTGATACAGATCAAGTTTGAGTTTGCTTTCGATTGACCTAATTTTACAAGAGTTATGGCCCTTGGACTTAGCAAATTTTATGAAAGTTTCAGTTTTCCGGACTTTTTTCTACTGTTGATGCATATATTGAACTCATTTTTGGTATGTGGATATATCTCAATGTGATACAGATCGAGTTTGAGTTTGCTTTCGATTGACCTAATTTTACAAGACTTATGGCCCTTGGACTTAGCAAATTTTATGAAAGTTTCAGTTTTCCGGACTTTTTTTCACTGTTGTTGCATATATTGAACTCATTTTTGGTATGTGGATATATCTCAATGTGATACAGATCGAGTTTGAGTTTGCTTTCGATTGACCTAATTTTACAAGAGTTATGGCCCTTGGACTTAGCAAATTTTATGAAAATTTCAGTTTTCCGGACTTCTTTCCACTGTTGTTGCATATATTGAACTCGTTTTTGGTATGTGGATATATCTCAATGTGATACAGATCAAGGTTGAGTTTGCTTTTGATTGACCTAATTTTACAAGAGTTATGGCCCTTGGACTTAGCAAATTTTATGAAAATTTCAGTTTCCGGACTTTTCTTTGGTTCTATTGCAAATGATTTTTTGTATGTGAATACATTATAGTGTGATGCAGATTTGAGTTTAATTTAGATTGACTAATTTTCACAAGAGTTATGGCCCTTGGACTTAGCAAATTTCGTGAATTTAGTTTCCCAGACTTTTCTTGGCTGTTGTTGCAGAAGATGAACTGATGAACAGAGATGCAAGTCATAAATTTATGCCGCCGGTAGGGGACTTATATCGCACAGCGATCATTGCATTTTTCCAATCTTAAATAGAAGAGTATTTGTACCTAATATACGATGTAATATTCTATACTGAAACCACTTAAGGGTACAATCATTAGTATTTCTATTTACTGCATTATTGACACTTTCCCACCATTTTTCATTCTCAAAAAATTGTAGATCTATTTCCCATTTAAATTCACTTCTTGGTCTACAGTAAATATTGTTGATAAATAAGTCATAAAAATCTCTTGAGCCTTTATCACTTTTCTTTAAAATTTTGATATAATTTGGATAGAATGGTTGGCTTTGGAAGTTTCAATATCAAAGATCGAATGCAGTTTTTTCACACGGAGTACAATACCAAAATACAGTGTAAATGGAGGGAAAAAGTTATATCTGTTGCAGAAGTCTTGATACCTTAAGATTTCACCATTTTCATCTAAAATATCATATATAAAGTAAATTCCTTTTTCTATAAAGTTTTTATAACATAATGTTTCCCCATTTACTATAATTTGGTCATTATACCAAAGTGGCTGATAATAAGTTGCTTCAGTTTCTAATAATTCTCTTAAGTCATAGTAAATTAAAAACACATCTTTCCAAAATAAATAAGTGGTTATGCTTGATAAGTAACTCACATATGCATTGCCAAATTTAAGCATAGATTCGAAATCATGAGACTTGATATAAAATTTTGTGGAAGGGCAAGCAGAGCGAGCTCGAATTTTTGTTGGTGTAAGACGAGCGAAGCGAACCTAGAAATTTTGGTTTTGTTGCTAGCGAAGCAAGCTGAAATTTATATGTCGAGCGAAGCGAGCTGCAGATTTTTGGATTTTTAACACATTGTTGGTCGGACATTATCTTGGCATCTGAAACTTGGCTCCATCCTGGGATACATGACCGTGAAGTGCTCCCGGAAAACTATCGTTTCATTTCCAGCAGAGACCGCCCTAACGATGCACATGGTGGAGTTGCAATCATTGCCCACAGGGAACTTGAAGGCGCCGAGATAAATCTTGCGACCGAGATTGAGTTTGCTGCAGCCACATTTACATGTAAGCACAACAATACAATACAATACAATACAATACACTTTATTGCCAAATAGTGGGTCCCAAAGGGCATACAGCATTTACATGTGAGCACAACAAGAAACCCCTTGTGACTGCTGTAATAGTGCTGCGATAACAGATCTGTCTAACAAATTTCCAGACTCTGTGGCATGGATTAAGCTACCTGACATAGAGAGGGATACTATGTCTATGATATCACAGGAAACCGGAATTCGGCACCCATAAACACAGCCTTCCTTACCACTGTACCGTATTAGGCAGCGAACAGGTATAGTCAATTTTCCAACTCGCGGAAATTATCTATTGCATATATTCCTCACCAATCGACCATCGCGACCATAATGTAGTCCTCATAGACAGTAACATTACTCCAGCCCGACAAAAGCCACCTAGCCGTATTGTACACTTATGGAAAAAGGTAGACATAACAGTTATGGAAAGTGACTTAAGCCACCAGCTAGAATCCGCTTTTTCCGGATATTCGACAAACACCCCAGTTGATTTATTGTGGACCTCCTTCAAGACCACCTGTTTAAAAGTACGTACTAACTAAGCTCACATCCACAGGATACAGTCAACCATGGAGTAACAGAAACTTTCGTAAACTATCTAAAAGCAAAAAAAAAAAAGAGCAATTAAAAGATTCAAAAGTACAAGATGTAAAAAAGACTGGAATTATTATCAAAAGAAACAGAAGGAATCAAAAAAAGAATGCAAGTCAGTATATATAACTCTTACATCAGTGATATGGTAAATTCTGACACAGGGAACAAAAAGCCGTACTCTTTTGTGAAAAGCAAAAAGTGTGAGAGCAATGGCGTATCCCCCTCTTAAAGAATAGCACTCTCCATGGTGGTTCGGAGACCAAAGCAGAGTTACTTAACTCGCAGTTTTCATCTGTTTTTACCACAGAGGACACCACTTGCCTTCCAGACATGAGTGAAAGCCTACCCCACAGCGCCACCTATGCAAATTTCAGAGAAAGGTGTGCTTTAACTCCTGAGGGGCCTCAACGCTCACAAGGCAACGAGACATGACGGCTTGTTTCTTGAAAGAGATGGCGTCAGCAGTTGCACCATCACTCACCATGCTCTTTCCAGAGGGTATGAGTGTGAACCGCATTTTCAGGGAATAATAGAAATTGAAAATAATTGTCTACATATGAAAGAATATCCCTTCCCTCATCGATTGCAATATTTCATGAAAAAAAGAGTGTAGCCGTTTGTCCCCTATACCCCGACAAAAAAAGGGAGGTAACTCTGCACATTCTTTTCTAAAACAATGTCCCAACTTTGGACTTTATTTTAAAAATCAACATAATGCAATACGAAGTAGATTTTTATCCATTCACGTAGCAAATGAAGTAAATTTATCATTTTCGAAAAAAATAATTTTGTTGCCATGGTAACCATGCTGGAGAAGGACATTTATTTCATCCCATTTTTGACAGTAAAAATTGTATGAAAAGTTTAAAAACATTCATTTTCAAAGTAGTTGGCATAATAGAATTTTGATAAAATGTTTCTTTTATCATCTAGTGATACATGCTAAAGATAGAAAAATAATCTATAGAAAAAAGAGTGTAGCCGTTTTAAAGAAATTTAGCTTAGAATTCCTCTGACCAAGCCTCTGGATATGATAAATCCGTTGTTTATGATTGAAAATGGGAAGTTGTTATATATCTATACATTTTATCTGAGATTTCTTATAATCTGGACTTCAGACTAAAAGTCATATTCTGATCAGTTTCTCATTCATTTTCATAACACTTAGCGCTTTTAATCACAGACAACGTAACGTGACGTAGAGCACATCGTGACGCTCACTTTAGGTAATGCTTCTTCGTGTATTGGGCATTCTTCTTGAGGGCTTTCTGACACATTCATGGACTTCGTTCATTTTTTGTTGTTAATTCTGAACAAAATCACTTGACGTACAAGCAAGGTTCTCGTCTGGGATTCCAATCACAGCTTGTAAGTGTAAGGTAATTTCTTTTCCCAATTTCATCTTTGCTATGTGCAGGTCTTATTTCTTCCGTCTGCTCATGGCCTTAAGGGTCAACGGACTGTCGTTTACCTGTGTTGTCAGGTCAGCTGTGGTTGTGTTGGTTGCGTGTTTTTGTCTCGCTTGGCTTGACCTTCTTGACTTATTCAAGGAGCAATCTGTGTAAAAGCGGTCAGGAGAGTCACATTTGAAGCAGTTGCCATATCTGTTTTGTGTCCTACTTCCCGGTGGTTGTCTGCCGTCAATGCGATCAAGTCGTGCCGTAACTTCTGCAAGGGCTTTTGATAAATTTGGGTTGGATCCAATTTGCTGTTGCTGTCTATTCCATCTACCTTTGTTACCATTATTTCTGTTTTGGTTGATAAATTGTTGATTGCCTGTGGCTCCACAAGATATACCACGAACTGGTAATGCCTTCTTCTCCTGTGATTCCCCATGACTGCTTCGTACCTTTCAATAATCCCGACTGTTTTGGTCACAAGACACTTTATTTCAAGTGGAATGCATTTATAAAGGTGGTTCAAGGCAATAGCTTCCTCGGCAACAGCATCAAGAATAAGATGGCTCTTTGTGACATTTGCCGTAAATCATCTGGCAGTCGAGCTATAGATTCTCCTGGCTACCCTTTTCTCACTTCTAGCTTTGAAAATAATCTATTGTGTTGTCTCTCAGACCAAAAACTCCTCCCGAGTTGAGTTGTTCAATCAACTGTCCATAGTTCTCTAACTTCTCATGGCAAACTGAGGTAGAATGTCTCAACAGACCCTCTCAAGGAAGCAACCAATGCCAGTCGTTTATCCTCTGTCCGCCATCTTCCAGGTTCTGCGCACAGCTCAAAATGTGATTGGTACTCTAAGCTACTCTTCCAAATCTTCTGATCCGCTGTATGGTTCAGGTTTCATTTTTAGCCCTGTATGTCCAATGAAATGTGGATACCCAGATACGTCACCTCTGTCGAAGAATGCTCGCCTTTCTATATGGTCCCTACGGTGAATGATTTCAACGCAGCTGCGTTAAGGTGCCCGACGCAATTACGTTAGAGAAAATACCGCGAAAACATTGTGTGACGTTATAAATGACGTCACATCAGTTATCGTATGCTAGGGATATTTCAAGGGATAATTTGTACTGGATCGATTTTAAATAATATTGAGCTTTCCTCCTATTCCTTACATCAACTTTAAATGTTCCCAGTATCTTATTTACGAGAAGTAATAAAAGAATGCGTGTTTTTCCACAGTTTTGCACATCGGGACATTGTAGGTCAAGCATGCGCAGTCTGAGTTCAGGGTTAAAGGGAAGCTTTGGATGAGAAACCGCTTTTAATTCACAGAGGAAGCGCTGATTTTCAATTAGTAAATCAATATAAGGAATTGATAATGGTATCCTCATAAAGGAGCACAATTTTCATTTAGATTATTTGTAAGATGTTGTCAATATTTAGCTAATTAATGGAGTTTTACTGATTTACCGGCTTTAGAATAATTATTTCTTATTCATTTTTATATTTATTTAGTTGTTGTTGCTGTCGGGGTTTTTTTTGGGGGGGGGGTGCCAGCTCATGCGCATTAATACACTTTATTCTAAAGCATTATTTTTAAAGATACAGTGTCCCTGAAAATAAATTCTATTGAAAACGTAAAATCTATTCCGAAGGGTCTAGATATAGGAAAAAAGGAGCTAAAAAAAGTTTTATTTGAAAATATGCAGTATCGGCCATAATATTACCGAATTGGTAAAATTAAATCTCCTATTACCTATCGTCTATCTTCTTTTTTTTTTTTTTTTTTTTTTTTTTTTTTTTTTTTTTTTTTGCTGCTGTCCGCGCAGCACACCTCAGAAATCGGAAAATCAAGATTTTGTCATCTTCAACTTTTGATAGGATGTAGATCATTTGATAGCTCTAGTTTTAATATAAATTCAATACAGATATGTACATTGATATTTACATGTATATCCAGAAACTCATACACGACGTACTGAGCCTTTACATTTTTCTATCTTATAAAAACGCCCTATCAAACTTAATTTCTGGTCCTGGTAAATACTTTATAGTTTCACTTATGATCGCTGAACTTCTGTTACGAGTTACGAGACATCAAGAACGATCAAACTGTATAAGAATTATTCTCAAAATCTACAGACATTGAAAAAGGATCTCGATTTTCTTATTTCTAAAGAGAGCTGCACACGCAAAATCTCTCTCAGGTTGGTAGAAGTACAACACAGAAAACTTTAGAATAAATGCACAGCACAGTGCGTCACAGAAACGAAATTTTCTGTAGAGCAAGATTTGAGAATGATCTTCAATTTGATATCAATTCAATTTCTGTGACAACATGTGCTATGGGTTAAATTTCAGGATAAAGACTCTTAAAACATGTTAAAAACACGGAAATCAGCATACCGTCATGGATTAACGACGTCATAGATGACGTCACAGCACGTGCAGATTCCCGAACGTCGCATTTTTGGGAACTTTCAAAGTTTGTCATTGCTTTCATGAAAAAATAACATGAAATAAAACGATTTTGAAATCTAGGTAATTACAGGGCCAATATCGGTAGTTTCCGAACCTACTCCTTTGTGATATCAAAAAAATAAATATGTGATATCAACATAAGTAGTAAAACGGCGCCCCATAGGGGGATATTCATATGAGTGTATATGTATCACCTGTATATTCTAAATTGAGTTTTTACAGCACATTTGGAGAGGGGTATGCCAAGAAATTTTTGCCAGGTCGAGTACAAAAGTAGGTAGTTGATTGTGTAATGTACAAATGTACGATATACATGTATAGGCATTCCTATAAGACTTGAAGCTTATCATATTTATTAAAATAAATATGCATTTTTACTTTTATACTTGCAATTGTAATACTGTGTAAATGTCTAAATAGCTGCACTTGATATAAATCTTTTTTCTTTTTTTTTTTTGTATTTTTGCGTTACATACAGTTAGACAATACATAGACAATACATGAAACATAAACTCTCATACACCATTCACACGTCTTGCATACTTTTATATTAAACTAATAGTATAGAGAGTTTTCCCCATTTCTTTGAAAACATTTCATCTTTCATATTTTTCTTAAAGATATATTTTTCAATTTTAAGATAAGATAATATAAATTTTTTTGCACCTTCTAAAGAGGGTTTGCATTTTTGAGTTTTTTGTCTAAAAATGTACTTTTTAACAGGATTGATTATAATGTTAATATTTCTATTATTATCATTTGCTATTCCAAAAATTATGCTTTTTACATCTAAGTTTATATGTATCCTGCAGATATCATGTAGCCAAATGTTAAGATCAAGCCAAAGTTGTTGTGAATGAGAGCAAAAATAAAACATATGCGAAATGGTTTCAGGAAATGAGTGACAAAAGGAGCACATAATAGTATCGCTTATAAGTCCCCTACCGGCAACGCCGAAGGGGACTCTTAGTTTCCTCTCGGTCTCTCTGTCTGTCTGTCCGTCCGTCCGTCTGTCCGTCTGTCCCATTTTCAGTTTTCCGACTTTTTTTCGCTGTTGTTGCATATATTGAACTCATTTTGGTATGTGGATATATCTCAATGTGATACAGATCAAGTTTGAGTTTGCTTTCGATTGACCTAATTTTACAAGACTTATGGCCCTTGGACTTAGCAAATTTTATGAAAGTTTCAGTTTTCCGGACTTTTTCTACTGTTGATGCATATATTGAACTCATTTTTGGTATGTGGATATATCTCAATGTGATACAGATCGAGTTTGAGTTTGCTTTCGATTGACCTAATTTTACAAGACTTATGGCCTTTGACTTAGCAAATTTTATGAAAGTTTCAGTTTTCCGGACTTTTTTTCACTGTTGTTGCATATATTGAACTCATTTTTGGTATGTGGATATATCTCAATGTGATACAGATCGAGTTTGAGTTTGCTTTCGATTGACCTAATTTTACAAGAGTTATGGCCCTTGGACTTAGCAAATTTTATGAAAATTTCAGTTTTCCGGACTTCTTTCCACTGTTGTTGCATATATTGAACTCGTTTTTGGTATGTGGATATATCTCAATGTGATACAGATCAAGGTTGAGTTTGCTTTTGATTGACCTAATTTTACAAGAGTTATGGCCCTTGGACTTAGCAAATTTTATGAAAATTTCAGTTTTCCGGACTTTTTTCCGCTGTTGTTGGATAAATTGAACTCATTTTTGGTATGTGGATATATCTCAATGGGATACAGATCAAGTTTGAGTTTGCTTTAGATTCACCTATATTACAAGAGTTATGGCCCTTGGACTTAGCAAATTTTATGAAAATTTCAGTTTCCGGACTTTTCTTTGGTTCTATTGCAAATGATTTTTTGTATGTGAATACATTATAGTGTGATGCAGATTTGAGTTTAATTTAGATTGACTAATTTTCACAAGAGTTATGGCCCTTGGACTTAGCAAATTTCGTGAATTTAGTTTCCCAGACTTTTCTTGGCTGTTGTTGCAGAAGATGAACTGATGAACAGAGATGCAAGTCATAAATTTATGCCGCCGGTAGGGGACTTATATCGCACAGCGATCATTGCATTTTTCCAATCTTAAATAGAAGAGTATTTGTACCTAATATACGATGTAATATTCTATACTGAAACAACTTAAGGGTACAATCATTAGTATTTCTATTTACTGCATTATTGACACTTTCCCACCATTTTTCATTCTCAAAAATTGTAGATCTATTTCCCATTTAAATTCACTTCTTGGTCTACAGTAAATATTGTTGACAAATAAGTCATAAAATCTCTTGAGCCTTTATCACTTTTCTTTAAAATTTTGATATAATTTGGATAGAATGGTTGGCTTTGGAAGTTTCAATATCAAAGATCGAATGCAGTTTTTTCACACGGAGTACAATACCAAAATACAGTGTAAATGGAGGGAAAAGTTATATCTGTTGCAGAAGTCTTGATACCTTAAGATTTCACCATTTTCATCTAAAATATCATATATAAAGTAAATTCCTTTTTCTATAAAGTTTTTATAACATAATGTTTCCCCATTTACTATAATTTGGTCATTATACCAAAGTGGCTGATAATAAGTTGCTTCAGTTTCTAATAATTCTCTTAAGTCATAGTAAATTAAAAACACATCTTTCCAAAATAAATAAGTGGTTATGCTTGATAAGTAACTCACATATGCATTGCCAAATTTAAGCATAGATTCGAAATCATGAGACTTGATATAAAATTTTGTGGAAGGGCAAGCAGAGCGAGCTCGAATTTTTGTTGGTGTAAGACGAGCGAAGCGAACCTAGAAATTTTGGTTTTGTTGCTAGCGAAGCAAGCTGAAATTTATATGTCGAGCGAAGCGAGCTGCAGATTTTTGGATTTTTAACACATTGTTGGTCGGACATTATCTTGGCATCTGAAACTTGGCTCCATCCTGGGATACATGACCGTGAAGTGCTCCCGGAAAACTATCGTTTCATTTCCAGCAGAGACCGCCCTAACGATGCACATGGTGGAGTTGCAATCATTGCCCACAGGGAACTTGAAGGCGCCGAGATAAATCTTGCGACCGAGATTGAGTTTGCTGCAGGCACATTTACATGTAAGCACAACAATACAATACAATACAATACACTTTATTGCCAAATAGTGGGTCCCAAAGGGCATACAGCATTTACATGTGAGCACAACAAGAAACCCCTTGTAACTGCTGTAATAGTGCTGCGATAACAGATCTGTCTAACAAATTTCCAGACTCTGTGGCATGGATTAACCTACCTGACATAGAAAGGGATACTATGTCTATGATATCACAGGAAACCGGAATTCGGCACCCATAAACACAGCCTTCCTTACCACTGTACCGTATTAGGCAGCGAACAGGTATAGTCAATTTTCCAACTCGCGGAAATTATCTATTGCATATATTCCTCACCAATCGACCATCGCGACCATAATGTAGTCCTCATAGACAGTAACATTACTCCAGCCCGACAAAAGCCACCTAGCCGTATTGTACACTTATGGAAAAAGGTAGACATAACAGTTATGGAAAGTGACTTAAGCCACCAGCTAGAATCCGCTTTTTCCGGATATTCGACAAACACCCCAGTTGATTTATTGTGACCTCCTTCAAGACCACCTGTTTAAAAGTACGTACTAACTAAGCTCACATCCACAGGATACAGTCAACCATGGAGTAACAGAAACTTTCGTAAACTATCTAAAAGCAAAAAAAAAGAGCAATTAAAAGATTCAAAAGTACAAGATGTAAAAAAGACTGGAATTATTATCAAAAGAAACAGAAGGAATCAAAAAAAGAATGCAAGTCAGTATATATAACTCTTACATCAGTGATATGGTAATTCTGACACAGGGAACAAAAAGCCGTACTCTTTTGTGAAAAGCAAAAAGTGTGAGAGCAATGGCGTATCCCCCTCTTAAAGAATGGCACTCTCCATGGTGGTTCGGAGACCAAAGCAGAGTTACTTAACTCGCAGTTTTCATCTGTTTTTACCACAGAGGACACCACTTGCCTTCCAGACATGAGTGAAAGCCTACCCCACAGCGCCACCTATGCAAATTTCAGAGAAAGGTGTGCTTTAACTCCTGAGGGGCCTCAACGCTCACAAGGCAACGAGACATGACGGCTTGTTTCTTGAAAGAGATGGCGTCAGCAGTTGCACCATCACTCACCATGCTCTTTCCAGAGGGTACGAGTGTGAACCGCATTTTCAGGGAATAATAGAAATTGAAAATAATTGTCTACATATGAAAGAATATCCCTTCCCTCATCGATTGCAATATTTCATGAAAAAAAGAGTGTAGCCGTTTGTCCCCTATACCCCGACAAAAAAGGGAGGTAACTCTGCACATTCTTTTCTAAAACAATGTCCCAACTTTGGACTTTATTTTAAAAATCAACATAATGCAATACGAAGTAGATTTTTATCCATTCACGTAGCAAATGAAGTAAATTTATCATTTTCGAAAAAAATAATTTTGTTGCCATGGTAACCATGCTGGAGAAGGACATTTATTTCATCCCATTTTTGACAGTAAAATTGTATGAAAAGTTTAAAACATTCATTTTCAAAGTAGTTGGCATAATAGAATTTTGATAAAATGTTTCTTTTATCATCTAGTGATACATGCTAAAGATAAAAAATAATCTATAGAAAAAAGAGTGTAGCCGTTTTAAAGAAATTTAGCTTAGAATTCCTCTGACCAAGCCTCTGGATATGATAAATCCGTTGTTTATGATTGAAAATGGGAAGTTGTTATATATCTATACATTTTATCTGAGATTTCTTATAATCTGGACTTCAGACTAAAGTCATATTCTGATCAGTTTCTCATTCATTTTCATAACACTTAGCGCTTTTAATCACAGACAACGTAACGTGACGTAGAGCACATCGTGACGCTTACTTTAGGTAATGCTTCTTCGTGTATTGGGCATTCTTCTTGAGGGCTTTCTGACACATTCATGGACTTCGTTCATTTTTTGTTGTTAATTCTGAACAAAATCACTTGACGTACAAGCAAGGTTCTCGTCTGGGATTCCAATCACAGCTTGTAAGTGTAAGGTAATTTCTTTTCCCAATTTCATCTTTGCTATGTGCAGGTCTTATTTCTTCCGTCTGCTCATGGCCTTAAGGGTCAACGGACTGTCGTTTACCTGTGTTGTCAGGTCAGCTGTGGTTGTGTTGGTTGCGTGTTTTTGTCTCGCTTGGCTTGACCTTCTTGACTTATTCAAGGAGCAATCTGTGTAAAAGCGGTCAGGAGAGTCACATTTGAAGCAGTTGCCATATCTGTTTTGTGTCCTACTTCCCGGTGGTTGTCTGCCGTCAATGCGATCAAGTCGTGCCGTAACTTCTGCAAGGGCTTTTGATAAATTTGGGTTGGATCCAATTTGCTGTTGCTGTCTATTCCATCTACCTTTGTTACCATTATTCTGTTTTGGTTGATAAATTGTTGATTGCCTGTGGCTCCACCAGATATACCACGAACTGGTAATGCCTTCTTCTCCTGTGATTCCCCATGACTGCTTCGTACCTTTCAATAATCCCGACTGTTTGGGTCACAAGACACTTTATTTCAAGTGGAATGCATTTATAAAGGTGGTTCAAGGCAATAGCTTCCTCGGCAACAGCATCAAGAATAAGATGGCTCTTTGTGACATTTGCCGTAAATCATCTGGCAGTCGAGCTATAGATTCTCCTGGCTACCCTTTTCTCACTTCTAGCTTTGAAAATAATCTATTGTGTTGTCTCTCAGACCAAAAACTCCTCCCGAGTTGAGTTTGTTCAATCAACTGTCCATAGTTCTCTAACTTCTCATGGCAAACTGAGGTAGAATGTCTCAACAGACCCTCTCAAGGAAGCAACCAATGCCAGTCGTTTATCCTCTGTCCGCCATCTTCCAGGTTCTGCGCACAGCTCAAAATGTGATTGGTACTCTAAGCTACTCTTCCAAATCTTCTGATCCGCTGTATGGTTCAGGTTTCATTTTTAGCCCTGTATGTCCAATGAAATGTGGATACCCAGATACGTCACCTCTGTCGAAGAATGCTCGCCTTTCTATATGGTCCCTACGGTGAATGATTTCAACGCAGCTGCGTTAAGGTGCCCGACGCAATTACGTTAGAGAAAATACCGCGAAAACATTGTGACGTTATAAATGACGTCACATCAGTTATCGGCTAGGGATATTTCAAGGGATAATTTGTACTGGATCGATTTTAAATAATATTGAGCTTTCATCCTATCCTTACATCAACTTTAAATGTTCCCAGTATCTTATTTACGAGAAGTAATAAAAGAATGCGTGTTTTTCCACAGTTTTGCACATCGGGACATTGTAGGTCAAGCTGCGCAGTCTGAGTTCAGGGTTAAAGGGAAGCTTTGGATGAAACCGCTTTTAATTCACAGAGGAAGCGCTGATTTTCAATTAGTAATCAATATAAGGAATTGATAATGGATCCTCATAAAGGAGCACAATTTTCATTTAGATTATTTGTAAGATGTTGTCAATATTTAGCTAATTAATGGAGTTTTACTGATTTACCGGCTTTAGAATAATTATTTCTTATTCATTTTTATATTTATTTAGTTGTTGTTGCTGTCGGGGTTTTTTTTTGGGGGGGGGGGGGTGCCAGCTCATGCGCATTAACACTTTATTCTAAAGCATTATTTTTAAAGATACAGTGTCCCTGAAAATAAATTCTATTGAAAACGTAAAATCTATTCCGAAGGGTCTAGATATAGGAAAAAAGGAGCTAAAAAAAGTTTTATTTTTGAAAATATGCAGTATCGGCCATAATATTACCGAATTGGTAAAATTAAATCTCCATATACCTCTATTGTAACAAGAGGCCAAAGGGGGCCACATCACTCACCTGAGGAGACTGTTTGTATCAAACATGACAACGACCTAAGTAATAAGCTAGATTATCCTTACATCATACATGTATTTGCATAGTTTAAATTGGAGTGTATAAGTCATACCAATTGTACTAAAATTTTCCGATACTCTCTCTCTCATTTTCTGAATAGAAATTTAGTCTTTCTTTTGTCGTTTTGAATTTGAGAATAATTATATTCATAGCGATATCAACTAAATCTGGATTATTATTTCTGTTAAGATTTGGAAAAAAATTAAAATAATGCCAATATTTCTTCATTTTATTCAATACATATTAACCTCCTATCACTTGCAGTATGTATGAATGCTTAAATGCATTCTTTATTCAACTTACTTTTTTTCAAATTCATAAAGATCTATATACCTATCGTCTATCTCCTTTTTTTTTTTTTTTTTTTTTTTTTTTTTTTTTTTTTTTTTTTTTGCTGCTGTCCGCGCAGCACACCTCAGAAATCGGAAAATCAAGATTTTCATCTTCAACTTTTGATAGGATGTAGATCATTTGATAGCTCTAGTTTTAATATAAATTCAATACAGATATGTACATTGATATTTCATGTATATCCAGAAACTCATACACGACGTACTGAGCCTTTACATTTTTCTATCTTATAAAAACGCCCTATCAAACTTAATTTCTGGTCCTGGTAAATACTTTATAGTTTCACTTATGATCGCTGAACTTCTGTTACGAGTTACGAGACATCAAGAACGATCAAACTGTATAAGAATTATTCTCAAAATCTACAGACATTGAAAAAGGATCTCGATTTTCTTATTTCTAAGAGAGCTGCACACGCAAAATCTCTCTCAGGTTGGTAGAATACAACACAGAAAACTTTAGAATAAATGCCAGCACAGTGCGTCACAGAAACGAAATTTCTGTGAGCAAGATTTGAGAATGATCTTCAATTGATATCATTCAATTTCTGTGACAACATGTGGATGGGTTAAATTTCAGGATAAAGACTCTTAAAACTGTTAAAAACACGGAATCAGCATACCGTCATGGATTAACGACGTCATAGATGACGTCACAGCACGTGCAGATTCCCGAACGTCGCATTTTGGGAACTTTCAAAGTTTGTCATTGCTTTCATGAAAAAATAACATGAAATAAACGATTTTGAAATCTAGGTAATTACAGGGCCAATATCGGTAGTTTCCGAACCTACTCCTTTGTGATATCAAAAAAATAAATATGTGATATCAACATAAGTAGTAAAACGGCGCCCCATAGGGGGATATTCATATGAGTGTATATGTATCACCTGTATATTCTAAATTGAGTTTTTACAGCACATTTGGAGAGGGGTATGCCAAGAAATTTTTGCCAGGTCGAGTACAAAAGTAGGTAGTTGATTGTGTAATGTACAAATGTACGATATACATGTATAGGCATTCCTATAAGACTTGAAGCTTATCATATTTATTAAAATAAATATGCATTTTTACTTTTATACTTGCAATTGTAATACTGTGTAAATGTCTAAATAGCTGCACTTGATATAAATCTTTTTTCTTTTTTTTTTTTTTTTTGTATTTTTGCGTTACATACAGTTAGACAATACATAGACAATACATGAAACATAAACTCTCATACACCATTCACACGTCTTGCATACTTTTATATTAAACTAATAGTATAGAGAGTTTTCCCCATTTCTTTGAAAACATTTCATCTTTCATATTTTTCTTAAAGATATATTTTTCAATTAAGATAAGATAATATAAATTTTTTTGCACCTTCTAAAGAGGGTTTGCATTTTTGAGTTTTTTGTCTAAAAATGTACTTTTTAACAGGATTGATTATAATGTTAATATTTCTATTATTATCATTTGCTATTCCAAAAATTATGCTTTTTACATCTAAGTTTATATGTATCCTGCAGATATCATGTAGCCAAATGTTAAGATCAAGCCAAAGTTGTTGTGAATGAGAGCAAAAATAAAACATATGCGAAATGGTTTCAGGAAATGAGTGACAAAAGGAGCACATAATAGTATCGCTTATTAGTCCCCTACCGGCAACGCCGAAGGGGACTCTTAGTTTCCTCTCGGTCTGTCTGTCTGTCCGTCCGTCCGTCCGTCTGTCCGTCTGTCCCATTTTCAGTTTTCCGACTTTTTTTCGCTGTTGTTGCATATATTGAACTCATTTTTGGTATGTGGATATATCTCAATGTGATACAGATCAAGTTTGAGTTTGCTTTCGATTGACCTAATTTTACAAGAGTTATGGCCCTTGGACTTAGCAAATTTTATGAAAGTTTCAGTTTTCCGGACTTTTTTCTACTGTTGATGCATATATTGAACTCATTTTTGGTATGTGGATATATCTCAATGTGATACAGATCGAGTTTGAGTTTGCTTTCGATTGACCTAATTTTACAAGACTTATGGCCCTTGGACTTAGCAAATTTTATGAAAGTTTCAGTTTTCCGGACTTTTTTTCACTGTTGTTGCATATATTGAACTCATTTTTGGTATGTGGATATATCTCAATGTGATACAGATCGAGTTTGAGTTTGCTTTCGATTGACCTAATTTTACAAGAGTTATGGCCCTTGGACTTAGCAAATTTTATGAAAATTTCAGTTTTCCGGACTTCTTTCCACTGTTGTTGCATATATTGAACTCGTTTTTGGTATGTGGATATATCTCAATGTGATACAGATCAAGGTTGAGTTTGCTTTTGATTGACCTAATTTTACAAGAGTTATGGCCCTTGGACTTAGCAAATTTTATGAAAATTTCAGTTTCCGGACTTTTCTTTGGTTCTATTGCAAATGATTTTTTGTATGTGAATACATTATAGTGTGATGCAGATTTGAGTTTAATTTAGATTGACTAATTTTCACAAGAGTTATGGCCCTTGGACTTAGCAAATTTCGTGAATTTAGTTTCCCAGACTTTTCTTGGCTGTTGTTGCAGAAGATGAACTGATGAACAGAGATGCAAGTCATAAATTTATGCCGCCGGTAGGGGACTTATATCGCACAGCGATCATTGCATTTTTCCAATCTTAAATAGAAGAGTATTTGTACCTAATATACGATGTAATATTCTATACTGAAACCACTTAAGGGTACAATCATTAGTATTTCTATTTACTGCATTATTGACACTTTCCCACCATTTTTCATTCTCAAAAAATTGTAGATCTATTTCCCATTTAAATTCACTTCTTGGTCTACAGTAAATATTGTTGATAAATAAGTCATAAAAATCTCTTGAGCCTTTATCACTTTTCTTTAAAATTTTGATATAATTTGGATAGAATGGTTGGCTTTGGAAGTTTCAATATCAAAGATCGAATGCAGTTTTTTCACACGGAGTACAATACCAAAATACAGTGTAAATGGAGGGAAAAAGTTATATCTGTTGCAGAAGTCTTGATACCTTAAGATTTCACCATTTTCATCTAAAATATCATATATAAAGTAAATTCCTTTTTCTATAAAGTTTTTATAACATAATGTTTCCCCATTTACTATAATTTGGTCATTATACCAAAGTGGCTGATAATAAGTTGCTTCAGTTTCTAATAATTCTCTTAAGTCATAGTAAATTAAAAACACATCTTTCCAAAATAAATAAGTGGTTATGCTTGATAAGTAACTCACATATGCATTGCCAAATTTAAGCATAGATTCGAAATCATGAGACTTGATATAAAATTTTGTGGAAGGGCAAGCAGAGCGAGCTCGAATTTTTGTTGGTGTAAGACGAGCGAAGCGAACCTAGAAATTTTGGTTTTGTTGCTAGCGAAGCAAGCTGAAATTTATATGTCGAGCGAAGCGAGCTGCAGATTTTTGGATTTTTAACACATTGTTGGTCGGACATTATCTTGGCATCTGAAACTTGGCTCCATCCTGGGATACATGACCGTGAAGTGCTCCCGGAAAACTATCGTTTCATTTCCAGCAGAGACCGCCCTAACGATGCACATGGTGGAGTTGCAATCATTGCCCACAGGGAACTTGAAGGCGCCGAGATAAATCTTGCGACCGAGATTGAGTTTGCTGCAGCCACATTTACATGTAAGCACAACAATACAATACAATACAATACAATACACTTTATTGCCAAATAGTGGGTCCCAAAGGGCATACAGCATTTACATGTGAGCACAACAAGAAACCCCTTGTGACTGCTGTAATAGTGCTGCGATAACAGATCTGTCTAACAAATTTCCAGACTCTGTGGCATGGATTAAGCTACCTGACATAGAGAGGGATACTATGTCTATGATATCACAGGAAACCGGAATTCGGCACCCATAAACACAGCCTTCCTTACCACTGTACCGTATTAGGCAGCGAACAGGTATAGTCAATTTTCCAACTCGCGGAAATTATCTATTGCATATATTCCTCACCAATCGACCATCGCGACCATAATGTAGTCCTCATAGACAGTAACATTACTCCAGCCCGACAAAAGCCACCTAGCCGTATTGTACACTTATGGAAAAAGGTAGACATAACAGTTATGGAAAGTGACTTAAGCCACCAGCTAGAATCCGCTTTTTCCGGATATTCGACAAACACCCCAGTTGATTTATTGTGGACCTCCTTCAAGACCACCTGTTTAAAAGTACGTACTAACTAAGCTCACATCCACAGGATACAGTCAACCATGGAGTAACAGAAACTTTCGTAAACTATCTAAAAGCAAAAAAAAAAAAGAGCAATTAAAAGATTCAAAAGTACAAGATGTAAAAAGACTGGAATTATTATCAAAAGAAACAGAAGGAATCAAAAAAAGAATGCAAGTCAGTATATATAACTCTTACATCAGTGATATGGTAAATTCTGACACAGGGAACAAAAAGCCGTACTCTTTTGTGAAAAGCAAAAAGTGTGAGAGCAATGGCGTATCCCCCTCTTAAAGAATAGCACTCTCCATGGTGGTTCGGAGACCAAAGCAGAGTTACTTAACTCGCAGTTTTCATCTGTTTTTACCACAGAGGACACCACTTGCCTTCCAGACATGAGTGAAAGCCTACCCCACAGCGCCACCTATGCAAATTTCAGAGAAAGGTGTGCTTTAACTCCTGAGGGGCCTCAACGCTCACAAGGCAACGAGACATGACGGCTTGTTTCTTGAAAGAGATGGCGTCAGCAGTTGCACCATCACTCACCATGCTCTTTCCAGAGGGTATGAGTGTGAACCGCATTTTCAGGGAATAATAGAAATTGAAAATAATTGTCTACATATGAAAGAATATCCCTTCCCTCATCGATTGCAATATTTCATGAAAAAAAGAGTGTAGCCGTTTGTCCCCTATACCCCGACAAAAAAGGGAGGTAACTCTGCACATTCTTTTCTAAACAATGTCCCAACTTTGGACTTTATTTTAAAAAATCAACATAATGCAATACGAAGTAGATTTTTATCCATTCACGTAGCAAATGAAGTAAATTTATCATTTCGAAAAAAATAATTTTGTTGCCATGGTAACCATGCTGGAGAAGGACATTTATTTCATCCCATTTTTGACAGTAAAAATTGTATGAAAAGTTTAAAAACATTCATTTTCAAAGTAGTTGGCATAATAGAATTTTGATAAAATGTTTCTTTTATCATCTAGTGATACATGCTAAAGATAGAAAAATAATCTATAGAAAAAAGAGTGTAGCCGTTTTAAAGAAATTTAGCTTAGAATTCCTCTGACCAAGCCTCTGGATATGATAAATCCGTTGTTTATGATTGAAAATGGGAAGTTGTTATATATCTATACATTTTATCTGAGATTTCTTATAATCTGGACTTCAGACTAAAAGTCATATTCTGATCAGTTTCTCATTCATTTTCATAACACTTAGCGCTTTTAATCACAGACAACGTAACGTGACGTAGAGCACATCGTGACGCTCACTTTAGGTAATGCTTCTTCGTGTATTGGGCATTCTTCTTGAGGGCTTTCTGACACATTCATGGACTTCGTTCATTTTTTGTTGTTAATTCTGAACAAAATCACTTGACGTACAAGCAAGGTTCTCGTCTGGGATTCCAATCACAGCTTGTAAGTGTAAGGTAATTTCTTTTCCCAATTTCATCTTTGCTATGTGCAGGTCTTATTTCTTCCGTCTGCTCATGGCCTTAAGGGTCAACGGACTGTCGTTTACCTGTGTTGTCAGGTCAGCTGTGGTTGTGTTGGTTGCGTGTTTTTGTCTCGCTTGGCTTGACCTTCTTGACTTATTCAAGGAGCAATCTGTGTAAAAGCGGTCAGGAGAGTCACATTTGAAGCAGTTGCCATATCTGTTTTGTGTCCTACTTCCCGGTGGTTGTCTGCCGTCAATGCGATCAAGTCGTGCCGTAACTTCTGCAAGGGCTTTTGATAAATTTGGGTTGGATCCAATTTGCTGTTGCTGTCTATTCCATCTACCTTTGTTACCATTATTTCTGTTTTGGTTGATAAATTGTTGATTGCCTGTGGCTCCACAAGATATACCACGAACTGGTAATGCCTTCTTCTCCTGTGATTCCCCATGACTGCTTCGTACCTTTCAATAATCCCGACTGTTTGGTCACAAGACACTTTATTTCAAGTGGAATGCATTTATAAAGGTGGTTCAAGGCAATAGCTTCCTCGGCAACAGCATCAAGAATAAGATGGCTCTTTGTGACATTTGCCGTAAATCATCTGGCAGTCGAGCTATAGATTCTCCTGGCTACCCTTTTCTCACTTCTAGCTTTGAAAATAATCTATTGTGTTGTCTCTCAGACCAAAAACTCCTCCCGAGTTGAGTTGTTCAATCAACTGTCCATAGTTCTCTAACTTCTCATGGCAAACTGAGGTAGAATGTCTCAACAGACCCTCTCAAGGAAGCAACCAATGCCAGTCGTTTATCCTCTGTCCGCCATCTTCCAGGTTCTGCGCACAGCTCAAAATGTGATTGGTACTCTAAGCTACTCTTCCAAATCTTCTGATCCGCTGTATGGTTCAGGTTTCATTTTTAGCCCTGTATGTCCAATGAAATGTGGATACCCAGATACGTCACCTCTGTCGAAGAATGCTCGCCTTTCTATATGGTCCCTACGGTGAATGATTTCAACGCAGCTGCGTTAAGGTGCCCGACGCAATTACGTTAGAGAAATACCGCGAAAACATTGTGTGACGTTATAAATGACGTCACATCAGTTATCGTATGCTAGGGATATTTCAAGGGATAATTTGTACTGGATCGATTTTAAATAATATTGAGCTTTCCTCCTATTCCTTACATCAACTTTAAATGTTCCCAGTATCTTATTACGAGAAGTAATAAAAGAATGCGTGTTTTTCCACAGTTTTGCACATCGGGACATTGTAGGTCAAGCATGCGCAGTCTGAGTTCAGGGTTAAAGGGAAGCTTTGGATGAGAAAACCGCTTTTAATTCACAGAGGAAGCGCTGATTTTCAATTAGTAAATCAATATAAGGAATTGATAATGGTATCCTCATAAAGGAGCCAATTTTCATTTAGATTATTTGTAAGATGTTGTCAATATTTAGCTAATTAATGGAGTTTTACTGATTTACCGGCTTTAGAATAATTATTTCTTATTCATTTTTATATTTATTTAGTTGTTGTTGCTGTCGGGGTTTTTTTTGGGGGGGGGTGCCAGCTCATGCGCATTAATATACACTTTATTCTAAAGCATTATTTTTAAAGATACAGTGTCCCTGAAAATAAATTCTATTGAAACGTAAAATCTATTCCGAAGGGTCTAGATATAGGAAAAAAGGAGCTAAAAAAGTTTTATTTGAAATATGCAGTATCGGCCATAATATTACCGAATTGGTAAAATTAATCTCCTATTACCTATCGTCTATCTTCTTTTTTTTTTTTTTTTTTTTTTTTTTTTTTTTTTTTTTTTTTTTGCTGCTGTCCGCGCAGCACACCTCAGAAATCGGAAAAATCAAGATTTGTCATCTTCAACTTTTGATAGGATGTAGATCATTTGATAGCTCTAGTTTTAATATAAATTCAATACAGATATGTACATTGATATTTACATGTATATCCAGAAACTCATACACGACGTACTGAGCCTTTACATTTTTCTATCTTATAAAAACGCCCCTATCAAACTTAATTTCTGGTCCTGGTAAATACTTTATAGTTTCACTTATGATCGCTGAACTTCTGTTACGAGTTACGAGACATCAAGAACGATCAAACTGTATAAGAATTATTCTCAAAATCTACAGACATTGAAAAAGGATCTCGATTTCTTATTTCTAAAGAGAGCTGCACACGCAAAATCTCTCTCAGGTTGGTAGAAGTACAACACAGAAAACTTTAGAATAAATGCACAGCACAGTGCGTCACAGAAACGAAATTTTCTGTAGAGCAAGATTTGAGAATGATCTTCAATTTGATATCAATTCAATTTCTGTGACAACATGTGCTATGGGTTAAATTTCAGGATAAAGACTCTTAAAACATGTTAAAAACACGGAAATCAGCATACCGTCATGGATTAACGACGTCATAGATGACGTCACAGCACGTGCAGATTCCCGAACGTCGCATTTTTGGGAACTTTCAAAGTTTGTCATTGCTTTCATGAAAAAATAACATGAAATAAAACGATTTTGAAATCTAGGTAATTACAGGGCCAATATCGGTAGTTTCCGAACCTACTCCTTTGTGATATCAAAAAAATAAATATGTGATATCAACATAAGTAGTAAAACGGCGCCCCATAGGGGGATATTCATATGAGTGTATATGTATCACCTGTATATTCTAAATTGAGTTTTTACAGCACATTTGGAGAGGGGTATGCCAAGAAATTTTTGCCAGGTCGAGTACAAAAGTAGGTAGTTGATTGTGTAATGTACAAATGTACGATATACATGTATAGGCATTCCTATAAGACTTGAAGCTTATCATATTTATTAAAATAAATATGCATTTTTACTTTTATACTTGCAATTGTAATACTGTGTAAATGTCTAAATAGCTGCACTTGATATAAATCTTTTTTCTTTTTTTTTTTTTGTATTTTTGCGTTACATACAGTTAGACAATACATAGACAATACATGAAACATAAACTCTCATACACCATTCACACGTCTTGCATACTTTTATATTAAACTAATAGTATAGAGAGTTTTCCCCATTTCTTTGAAAACATTTCATCTTTCATATTTTCTTAAAGATATATTTTTCAATTTTAAGATAAGATAATATAAATTTTTTTGCACCTTCTAAAGAGGGTTTGCATTTTTGAGTTTTTTGTCTAAAAATGTACTTTTTAACAGGATTGATTATAATGTTAATATTTCTATTATTATCATTTGCTATTCCAAAAATTATGCTTTTTACATCTAAGTTTATATGTATCCTGCAGATATCATGTAGCCAAATGTTAAGATCAAGCCAAAGTTGTTGTGAATGAGAGCAAAAATAAAACATATGCGAAATGGTTTCAGGAAATGAGTGACAAAAGGAGCACATAATAGTATCGCTTATAAGTCCCCTACCGGCAACGCCGAAGGGGACTCTTAGTTTCCTCTCGGTCTCTCTGTCTGTCTGTCCGTCCGTCCGTCTGTCCGTCTGTCCCATTTTCAGTTTTCCGACTTTTTTTCGCTGTTGTTGCATATATTGAACTCATTTTTGGTATGTGGATATATCTCAATGTGATACAGATCAAGTTTGAGTTTGCTTTCGATTGACCTAATTTTACAAGACTTATGGCCCTTGGACTTAGCAAATTTTATGAAAGTTTCAGTTTTCCGGACTTTTTTCTACTGTTGATGCATATATTGAACTCATTTTTGGTATGTGGATATATCTCAATGTGATACAGATCGAGTTTGAGTTTGCTTTCGATTGACCTAATTTTACAAGACTTATGGCCTTTGACTTAGCAAATTTTATGAAAGTTTCAGTTTTCCGGACTTTTTTTCACTGTTGTTGCATATATTGAACTCATTTTTGGTATGTGGATATATCTCAATGTGATACAGATCGAGTTTGAGTTTGCTTTCGATTGACCTAATTTTACAAGAGTTATGGCCCTTGGACTTAGCAAATTTTATGAAAATTTCAGTTTTCCGGACTTCTTTCCACTGTTGTTGCATATATTGAACTCGTTTTTGGTATGTGGATATATCTCAATGTGATACAGATCAAGGTTGAGTTTGCTTTTGATTGACCTAATTTTACAAGAGTTATGGCCCTTGGACTTAGCAAATTTTATGAAAATTTCAGTTTTCCGGACTTTTTTCCGCTGTTGTTGGATAAATTGAACTCATTTTTGGTATGTGGATATATCTCAATGGGATACAGATCAAGTTTGAGTTTGCTTTAGATTCACCTATATTACAAGAGTTATGGCCCTTGGACTTAGCAAATTTTATGAAAATTTCAGTTTCCGGACTTTTCTTTGGTTCTATTGCAAATGATTTTTTGTATGTGAATACATTATAGTGTGATGCAGATTTGAGTTTAATTTAGATTGACTAATTTTCACAAGAGTTATGGCCCTTGGACTTAGCAAATTTCGTGAATTTAGTTTCCCAGACTTTTCTTGGCTGTTGTTGCAGAAGATGAACTGATGAACAGAGATGCAAGTCATAAATTTATGCCGCCGGTAGGGGACTTATATCGCACAGCGATCATTGCATTTTTCCAATCTTAAATAGAAGAGTATTTGTACCTAATATACGATGTAATATTCTATACTGAAACAACTTAAGGGTACAATCATTAGTATTTCTATTTACTGCATTATTGACACTTTCCCACCATTTTTCATTCTCAAAAAATTGTAGATCTATTTCCCATTTAAATTCACTTCTTGGTCTACAGTAAATATTGTTGACAAATAAGTCATAAAAATCTCTTGAGCCTTTATCACTTTTCTTTAAAATTTTGATATAATTTGGATAGAATGGTTGGCTTTGGAAGTTTCAATATCAAAGATCGAATGCAGTTTTTTCACACGGAGTACAATACCAAAATACAGTGTAAATGGAGGGAAAAAGTTATATCTGTTGCAGAAGTCTTGATACCTTAAGATTTCACCATTTTCATCTAAAATATCATATATAAAGTAAATTCCTTTTTCTATAAAGTTTTTATAACATAATGTTTCCCCATTTACTATAATTTGGTCATTATACCAAAGTGGCTGATAATAAGTTGCTTCAGTTTCTAATAATTCTCTTAAGTCATAGTAAATTAAAAACACATCTTTCCAAAATAAATAAGTGGTTATGCTTGATAAGTAACTCACATATGCATTGCCAAATTTAAGCATAGATTCGAAATCATGAGACTTGATATAAAATTTTGTGGAAGGGCAAGCAGAGCGAGCTCGAATTTTTGTTGGTGTAAGACGAGCGAAGCGAACCTAGAAATTTTGGTTTTGTTGCTAGCGAAGCAAGCTGAAATTTATATGTCGAGCGAAGCGAGCTGCAGATTTTTGGATTTTTAACACATTGTTGGTCGGACATTATCTTGGCATCTGAAACTTGGCTCCATCCTGGGATACATGACCGTGAAGTGCTCCCGGAAAACTATCGTTTCATTTCCAGCAGAGACCGCCCTAACGATGCACATGGTGGAGTTGCAATCATTGCCCACAGGGAACTTGAAGGCGCCGAGATAAATCTTGCGACCGAGATTGAGTTTGCTGCAGGCACATTTACATGTAAGCACAACAATACAATACAATACAATACACTTTATTGCCAAATAGTGGGTCCCAAAGGGCATACAGCATTTACATGTGAGCACAACAAGAAACCCCTTGTAACTGCTGTAATAGTGCTGCGATAACAGATCTGTCTAACAAATTTCCAGACTCTGTGGCATGGATTAACCTACCTGACATAGAAAGGGATACTATGTCTATGATATCACAGGAAACCGGAATTCGGCACCCATAAACACAGCCTTCCTTACCACTGTACCGTATTAGGCAGCGAACAGGTATAGTCAATTTTCCAACTCGCGGAAATTATCTATTGCATATATTCCTCACCAATCGACCATCGCGACCATAATGTAGTCCTCATAGACAGTAACATTACTCCAGCCCGACAAAAGCCACCTAGCCGTATTGTACACTTATGGAAAAAGGTAGACATAACAGTTATGGAAAGTGACTTAAGCCACCAGCTAGAATCCGCTTTTTCCGGATATTCGACAAACACCCCAGTTGATTTATTGTGGACCTCCTTCAAGACCACCTGTTTAAAAGTACGTACTAACTAAGCTCACATCCACAGGATACAGTCAACCATGGAGTAACAGAAACTTTCGTAAACTATCTAAAAGCAAAAAAAAAGAGCAATTAAAAGATTCAAAAGTACAAGATGTAAAAAAGACTGGAATTATTATCAAAAGAAACAGAAGGAATCAAAAAAAGAATGCAAGTCAGTATATATAACTCTTACATCAGTGATATGGTAAATTCTGACACAGGGAACAAAAAGCCGTACTCTTTTGTGAAAAGCAAAAAGTGTGAGAGCAATGGCGTATCCCCCTCTTAAAGAATGGCACTCTCCATGGTGGTTCGGAGACCAAAGCAGAGTTACTTAACTCGCAGTTTTCATCTGTTTTTACCACAGAGGACACCACTTGCCTTCCAGACATGAGTGAAAGCCTACCCCACAGCGCCACCTATGCAAATTTCAGAGAAAGGTGTGCTTTAACTCCTGAGGGGCCTCAACGCTCACAAGGCAACGAGACATGACGGCTTGTTTCTTGAAAGAGATGGCGTCAGCAGTTGCACCATCACTCACCATGCTCTTTCCAGAGGGTACGAGTGTGAACCGCATTTTCAGGGAATAATAGAAATTGAAAATAATTGTCTACATATGAAAGAATATCCCTTCCCTCATCGATTGCAATATTTCATGAAAAAAAGAGTGTAGCCGTTTGTCCCCTATACCCCGACAAAAAAAGGGAGGTAACTCTGCACATTCTTTTCTAAAACAATGTCCCAACTTTGGACTTTATTTTAAAAATCAACATAATGCAATACGAAGTAGATTTTTATCCATTCACGTAGCAAATGAAGTAAATTTATCATTTTCGAAAAAAATAATTTTGTTGCCATGGTAACCATGCTGGAGAAGGACATTTATTTCATCCCATTTTTGACAGTAAAAATTGTATGAAAAGTTTTAAAACATTCATTTTCAAAGTAGTTGGCATAATAGAATTTTGATAAAATGTTTCTTTTATCATCTAGTGATACATGCTAAAGATAGAAAAATAATCTATAGAAAAAAGAGTGTAGCCGTTTTAAAGAAATTTAGCTTAGAATTCCTCTGACCAAGCCTCTGGATATGATAAATCCGTTGTTTATGATTGAAAATGGGAAGTTGTTATATATCTATACATTTTATCTGAGATTTCTTATAATCTGGACTTCAGACTAAAAGTCATATTCTGATCAGTTTCTCATTCATTTTCATAACACTTAGCGCTTTTAATCACAGACAACGTAACGTGACGTAGAGCACATCGTGACGCTTACTTTAGGTAATGCTTCTTCGTGTATTGGGCATTCTTCTTGAGGGCTTTCTGACACATTCATGGACTTCGTTCATTTTTTGTTGTTAATTCTGAACAAAATCACTTGACGTACAAGCAAGGTTCTCGTCTGGGATTCCAATCACAGCTTGTAAGTGTAAGGTAATTTCTTTTCCCAATTTCATCTTTGCTATGTGCAGGTCTTATTTCTTCCGTCTGCTCATGGCCTTAAGGGTCAACGGACTGTCGTTTACCTGTGTTGTCAGGTCAGCTGTGGTTGTGTTGGTTGCGTGTTTTTGTCTCGCTTGGCTTGACCTTCTTGACTTATTCAAGGAGCAATCTGTGTAAAAGCGGTCAGGAGAGTCACATTTGAAGCAGTTGCCATATCTGTTTTGTGTCCTACTTCCCGGTGGTTGTCTGCCGTCAATGCGATCAAGTCGTGCCGTAACTTCTGCAAGGGCTTTTGATAAATTTGGGTTGGATCCAATTTGCTGTTGCTGTCTATTCCATCTACCTTTGTTACCATTATTTCTGTTTTGGTTGATAAATTGTTGATTGCCTGTGGCTCCACCAGATATACCACGAACTGGTAATGCCTTCTTCTCCTGTGATTCCCCATGACTGCTTCGTACCTTTCAATAATCCCGACTGTTTGGGTCACAAGACACTTTATTTCAAGTGGAATGCATTTATAAAGGTGGTTCAAGGCAATAGCTTCCTCGGCAACAGCATCAAGAATAAGATGGCTCTTTGTGACATTTGCCGTAAATCATCTGGCAGTCGAGCTATAGATTCTCCTGGCTACCCTTTTCTCACTTCTAGCTTTGAAAATAATCTATTGTGTTGTCTCTCAGACCCAAATCTCCTCCCGAGTTGAGTTGTTCAATCAACTGTCCATAGTTCTCTAACTTCTCATGGCAAACTGAGGTAGAATGTCTCAACAGACCCTCTCAAGGAAGCAACCAATGCCAGTCGTTTATCCTCTGTCCGCCATCTTCCAGGTTCTGCGCACAGCTCAAAATGTGATTGGTACTCTAAGCTACTCTTCCCAATCTTCTGATCCGCTGTATGGTTCAGGTTTCATTTTTAGCCCTGTATGTCCAATGAAATGTGGATACCCAGATACGTCACCTCTGTCGAAGAATGCTCGCCTTTCTATATGGTCCCTACGGTGAATGATTTCAACGCAGCTGCGTTAAGGTGCTCGACGCAATTACGTTAGAGAAAATACCGCGAAAACATTGTGTGACGTTATAAATGACGTCACATCAGTTATCGTATGCTAGGGATATTTCAAGGGATAATTTGTACTGGATCGATTTTAAATAATATTGAGCTTTCATCCTATTCCTTACATCAACTTTAAATGTCCCCAGTATCTTATTTACGAGAAGTAATAAAAGAATGCGTGTTTTTCCACAGTTTTGCACATCGGGACATTGTAGGTCAAGCATGCGCAGTCTGAGTTCAGGGTTAAAGGGAAGCTTTGGATGAGAAACCGCTTTTAATTCACAGAGGAAGCGCTGATTTTCAATTAGTAAATCAATATAAGGAATTGATAATGGTATCCTCATAAAGGAGCACAATTTTCATTTAGATTATTTGTAAGATGTTGTCAATATTTAGCTAATTAATGGAGTTTTACTGATTTACCGGCTTTAGAATAATTATTTCTTATTCATTTTTATATTTATTTAGTTGTTGTTGCTGTCGGGGTTTTTTTTTGGGGGGGGGGGGGGGAGGGTGCCAGCTCATGCGCATTAATACACTTTATTCTAAAGCATTATTTTTAAAGATACAGTGTCCCTGAAAATAAATTCTATTGAAAACGTAAAATCTATTCCGAAGGGTCTAGATATAGGAAAAAAGGAGCTAAAAAAAGTTTTATTTGAAAATATGCAGTATCGGCCATAATATTACCGAATTGGTAAAATTAAATCTCCATATACCTCTATTGTAACAAGAGGCCAAAGGGGGCCACATCACTCACCTGAGGAGACTGTTTGTATGTTTTCAATAAAAGTCAGTATAAGAACTGAAGAAAATCACTTTTAGTGAAGCTTTGAGAAGGACAATGTGTACTTACTTCCTGTAAAGTTTCATAAAATTCTGTGCAGGGGTTTCAGAGAAGAAGTCGAAAATGCGTCAGCCAATCATAGCCTGTGGCAGCCATCTTGGATTTCCAATCGGCTCGAAAAACACAAACTTGGTAGAGGGCATGGAGTACTTGCTTCCTGTGAAGTTTCATGAAATTCTGTTGAGCTGTGTCAGAGGAAAAGTCGAAAATGTGTCAGCCAATCAGAGCCTGTGGTGGCCATTTCGGATTTCCGATCGGCTCGAAAAACACAAACTTGGTAGAGGGCATTGAGTTCTTGCTTCCTGTGAAGTTTCGAGATATTCTGTACAGCGGTTTCAGAGAAGTCCAAAATGTGTCAGCCAATCAGAGCCTGTGGCGGCCATCTTGGATTTCAGATCGGCTCAAAAAACACAAACTTGGTAGAGGTCATTGAGTACTTGCTTCCTGTGAAGTTTCGTGAAATTCTGTGCAGGGGTTGCAGAGGAGATGTCGAAAATGTTAAAAGTTTACACCGGACGGACGACGGACGGCGCGCTATGACAATAGCTCACTTGAGCTTTGCTCGGGTGAGCTGAAAACGCAATAAATTGTAGGTGGCGCTAGTGAAATTGATTGCTCACCCCAAATTAAAAATTACGTTTTTAAACGGCTATAACTGCGAATTAAAGAGTTTGATTTGCCTGAAAATTTATACAAATGAGAAGGTAAACTTTCATATGGGCAGAAAGATTTTGCAGTATAAAATTTTGTAAAAATAATTTGTTTTCAGGGACACCGTTCCTTTCAAAATATATATAACTTATATACCATCACGAATACGGTACTAATGACAAATATGGATAATGACCATATCCCTGTATACAGCACAAAATCGATAATTCATAAAATCAGAAACCGAAGGCATACAAAATCAGGATAAAACGGAAACCAAAGCAAACAAATAAAAACCTCCACCACATGAAAAGAGGCGAACTCCCGATATGGGAGTCAGACCAGGTGCCCAGGAAGAGAAGCATCTCCTGCTTGCATGCAACACCCGCCGTTTCAATTCGGTAGAACTGTCACGTCCGGTTACCTCCATTTCAGAAGACAAGTTAAGTCTCATTATTGTTCTGTTGTACCGGCTATGCCCGGACGAGGCTTACCCTCCTCAGTCCCCCTCGCCTTCTTAATATATGTATATAACGTTCTCAATACTAAAATTAAAAAAAAACCCCACTTTACATCGTGTCAGATATTAAAAAACTGTGTTATTATGTTGTACACACGTGTACGTTGCATGTTAACTAATGCTTTCCCGCTAAATTTCTATGACGTAATCCAGATCACCTGTGCGTTTAGGTCACATATGAAAATATACTAATATAGGGAAGTTGTAAAAAATGTAATTTGCAGGTGACTACCCTCGTACAATTTCGATATTTTTATACAGAATCAATAGAGGCACACTTCAATTTACCAGGATTTTGCTGGGCATTTAATAGAAAATTTAGTAGTTGCGCAAAATGTGGATGTAAAGTCGAGTTTTGCAGTGTTTATACCACTTGTTTTCCTTCTCAGTATCTTTTCTCCTCTTAATCGTTTTAAGTGTCACAATGCTAAGCACATTTCTAAATCTACAGGAATTTAGTGAAGAAAACGATTTAACATTTATATCATTTTTTCCTTATTTACCACTTGCAAAATTCAATTTAAAACCGATACAACACTGTAGAATTAAATTTAGGGCTGTAACGTGATACAGGGGAATCCCCCCCGGTGAATTTTTTTTCTTAGCTACCAGACACCTACCAGATATTAAAAAAAAATACAGCTTTGAGCAAAAGAAAGAACGTGTAAGCTGTAATTGAGGGTTGAATGCCAGGCATTGTAAAAATTGAATATTTTCAGTGCGACGTCAGCGTGGAGCACCTTAACGCAGCCGCGAATCTCTGTGTCTTACATAAACCTCCATTAAAAATTGGCCAGTTTTGTAATACAATGTCTATAAAATGATGATACTTCTGATATCCAACCTATCGAACATATCAGTAAGCTATGTAGTTCACACAAGATGGCATCGGCGAAGTTGACACCGCGAAGAAATTGAAAGGAAAAAGTGTGAATTAAAGTCTGTTATCGTAAACTAAATATGGAATGACTGAAGCAGTAGCATTTACAGAAAAGTTAAGTTGTAGGCATAAAGGAAATGTTTCATGAGAATCTATTAGAAATTTGGAAATTTGAAGTAGAGCTAGCTTGGCTGTATCTCTGATTGTTTACATGTGTAGTGCACACGCCGTACGATAGACGGAATTACAAGTGAAATTTACAATTGTACGTTCTTCGAGACCTCTGGGTAATCGGAAAAGTGGGAGGGTTGTGCGCACGTAATCCAGGATAACCATACCTTCTGCTATTTCCGTGGCAGATGGCCGTCCTAAGTCGGCACCGGTTGCCCATTGGTCTCGTTGGTTTATGTGTAGTCCTTCGTGTTTGATGTTTCTGTGTTGTGCGTTGACGTTCCTTGTCCCTTACGCGTCTCTTTGTGCTTGTCTGCTTTGTGTTTTTGCATTGGGTGTTTTATGGGTTTTGCTGTGGGTGCTACAACCTGGTGTTGTTGGAGATCCCCTCCTTTGTTTTACAATAATGGTGTCATTCCTTCGCCGGTGCACACATGATAATGAAATATATCTCTTATCGAAATTGAATACATTAACACCGTTAAAAAATCAGTCCAAGGGAAGATGATCGTCGTAAAATAGATACAAAGGTATAGTCCACCCCTACCCAACACATGCGTCTGTGACATTTTGCAGCTCTGACAGCAAATACTTGCCAAAAAAGGCCTAATTGTTCATTTCGTGGTAATAGCATGACGTCTGGTATACATACTCATTAAGACCCATCTTGAAGATTTACATGTAGCTAAGGTACCATCTCAATTTCAGTCAAAAAAGGGATATTTTGGGGTAAATGTTGTTAATTGGAGAAGTGAGAGGGTTGTACGCACGTAATCCAGGATAACCACACCATTTGCTACTTGCGTGACAGATGGCCGTCCAAAGTCGGCACCGGTTACCCATTGGTCTCGTCGGTTTATGTGTAGTCTTTTGTGTTTGATGTTTACATGTCGTGTGTCCCTTTTCCGTCTCGTGCTGTACTCGTCTTTTGTGTTTTTGCATCGGGTGTTTTGGTGTTTTACTGTTGATGCTGCAACGGGGTCTTGTTGGAGATCTCCTCCCTTCCTTTGATTCAAAAATCACTTAAAATGTGGGAAGAGGCTATAACTCAGTCTTAAATAAATTGCTTTTTTCCTTATTTTTGTCAATAGGACCCATTTGAAGTAGTAAGCTATTAAGCCATCTTGATCTCCTTGTATAAAAGTATTTCTGGGGGTAAAAACGATGTTTTTTTTTTTTGCTCAGAAATCACCGGAAAATGGAAAAAGGCAATAACTATTGAATGAACAATAACGTAGAAATGTTAATAAAAAATCCTCTGCAACTCATCCCTGGTTTCATCACATATGAGTTTGGCTATACAACTGAGCGCTTAAAAAGTGAGAAAAGAAAGAAAGGATGTAGGTCATGTTTTTGAAGTTCTTTCACAATACTATCCCGAAGTACCCTTTTGGAGAATCAGCTATACTGCCATCTTAATTTCAATGAGCAAAGAGACATTAATTTTCAGTGGAATTTGTGTTTTTGGATCAGAAATCTCTAAAACTGGAAAAAGTTTTTTGTAATTGATTCATTCAAGATAAAAATAAGGAAAACATTAGGAAAAAAATAAATTTATCAATAAGCCTTTTCCCAATGTTTAGTGATTTTTGGGTCAGTACAACATTTTTACCCCCAAATATCCCTTTTGTAGACTAAATTTGATGACATCATAGCTTAACCTTCAAGATCGGTCTTAATCAATATGTTTATCAAATGTCATGTTTTATCAAATAGTGAACGATTGATGCAACAATCTGCTGAACTAATATAAATATTCCTGACTTAGGAAAATGATATTTCCTAACTTGAAATGATAATGATTATTTTAATAATAACATACATTTATATAGCGCTCTATCAACGTAAGAGTCCTTTAAGGTGTTTTACAATTAGCAAAGTCTTAAAAGAAACTTGTCATTTAAATTAATGAGATCATACACCGATGTTAGTAAAATACACTGTTGTAAATCATACTGTTTAAAACTACCGATTATCTCACTTGATAAATTTTGAGATTCTTTTAAATCTAAGATTAAAACGTAAAGAGTTGCTGCCTTATCTAATCGACGATAGCCGTATCCGAAGTACACGGGGAAGACGCGCAGACTCCAAACGAAGTGATCTTGAAGGGTTGTACACAAACAGTATATCTTTCATGTAGGCTGCAGAGAAATTGCTGAGTGGTTTGAACGTATATAGAATGATCTTGCATTGGATTCTGTATTCAACAGGAAGCCAATGAAGATGGATGAGAGTCGGAGTAATATGTTCGGATCATTTAGAACGTATTATTAATCGTGCAGCCGTGGTTTGCGCCTTCTGCAGTTTCGCGATTAGTTGAGAATTTACACCATGAAGTAATGCATTGCCATAAACCAGTCTGGATATAACTAATGCGTTGACAAGAGTTTTACATGTTTCGCTTACGTATGGACGAATACGACCGATTCTGCTAATGTTGATGTATACTGAAACGTCAAATGTTGCGAAAAATTGTTTCTCCATTGTCAGGAGTTTGTCAGAGAATACGCCTAGATTCTTGACAAACGATGTTTCACTAACGGTACAATCGCCTAAAACAATATCGAAACTGCGCATATCTTTTAGTCCTTGTTTCGGTGCATAGACTATGAGTTCCATATTATCTTCGTTGAGTGTGAGAAGGTTGCCACTCATCCATATATCTATAGCCGACAAGCAATTTGAGAGTCTTTGGGAAATGTTGGTCCAGTTATAACTCGGTCCAACGACGATTTAAATGCGTGTCATCGGCTTAAATCGTCTGAAAGCTTCGAGAGCGCCTTGGGGCACACCAAATGCTAAGCGACACGCATTAGAAAACGAGGAACCGGTAGCAACACGTTGATGCCTTTCACCAAGAAAAGACTTGATTCGTTTCAATACGGATGCAGAAATGCCAAATATATTTTCCATATAGACTAAAATAGGATATATTATGGTTAATGACATCGAGAGCGGTAGAGAACCAGCAGGGCGATAATTGCGCAACAATTTTTGTCAAGTGCACACACTATGTCATGAGGTACCTTAATGAGAGCAGTTTCTGTTGAGTGACCTGCTCTATACGCAGACTGAACGTTGTCATGAAGTTGATACATATCTAGGTGAGCATATAATCGCTTGGCCATTATAACCTATTCAAGAACCTTCGTAATGAAAAAGAGATTCGACAGTATATTCTCGCAGTGGTATCAACCAGATGTGGATTTTAAAGAATTCGAAGGAACTTTTAGAACAGCTGAAATCCACTCATTTTAGTAGAGTTCATTCGATCAAAGCCTTTGATTTTTCGACACTTTACACTACAATTCCACATTCTAAATTGAAAGAAAGACTCGCAAAAATTATAAGTAATGCGTTTACAAGTAAGAACGGTAATCGCAAATACAAATTTATTGTTGTGAACTATGACAAAACCTACTTTGTAAAAGAAAAGTCCGATTCTGAAAATAAGTACACTGAAACAGATATTATTCAGATGTTAAACTTTTTGATCGACAACATTTTTGTGGTGTTTGGAGGAAAGGTCTTCCAGCAAATTGTCGGAATTCCAATGGGGACCAATTGTGCCCCACTCCTTGTCGACATTTTTCTTTACTCGTACGAAGCTGAATTCATTCAAACTCTGGTCTCTGAAGGGAAAAGATACTTAGCTTCTGACTTCAACTTCACTTACAGATACATAGACGATGTGTTGTCCATCAATAATCCAAAATTCGCGGATTTCCTGAGCAGTATCTATCCTTCAGAGCTTGAAGTCAAAGAAACTACAGAGACAAATAATTCAGCATCCTATTTGGACATAATGTTGTCCTACTACACTGATGGTCACATGAACACCTCACTCTATGACAAACGTGACGACTTCAATTTCAGCATTACAAACTTTCCTTTTCTGAGTAGCAACATTCCTTCATCGCCTGCTTATGGCGTGTTCATATCTCAGTTGATACGCTATGCCAGAGCAAGTACGAAATATACGGATTTTGTTCTGAGAGCTAGGCGTCTTTCAGATAAGCTTCTCAGTCAGGGATATGCTTGTGACCGACTAACATCGTCACTGAGGAAGTTCTACGGTCGATATGGGGAACTCGTCATACACTATGATGTCCCACTCTCCAGAATGACGGGTGATATTCTGTCGTAGACCATTTGAACCATCCAACCCAAGATTGTACTCTATGTCTTCCGAAATGGAAGAAAGGAGGGGATCTCCAACAACACCAGGTTGCAGCACCCACAGCAAAATCCCAAAACACCCATGCAAAAAACACAGAACAGACACCCACAGAAAGAGACACAAAAGGGACAAGGAACACCAACTCACAACATAGAAACATGAAACATAAAAGACTACACATAAAACAACGAGACCAATGGGCAACCGGTGCCGACTTAGGACGGCCATCTGCCACGCAAATAGCAGACGGTGTGGTTATCCTGGATTACGTGCGCACAACCCTCCCACTATTCCAATTTCCCAGAGGTCTCGAAGAACGCACAATTATGGTGTAAAACAACCTCCTCACTGTTAGATGACCACACACAAACAAGACCGTAAAACACAGGGGTCCAAGCAACACAGATGAATATGTAAATGGATATAAAAAGAGGACGTGCGTAATATAGTCCGTGCTCTGCCGGCTGAAGCGAGCTCATATATGTTATCACCCGAGGAGTCCGACTGACATTCAGAGAGGACAGGTGGTCGGGGCCCTGTCTTCTCTAAGGAGGTTTGGACAGGGCCCGTCATGGAGTCCCGTCGTCACAGTCAGTCAGAGTGCAAGTCTTAAGAATGCGCCCGTACAAGACTGTATATTGGTCAAGTACCAAGCTTAGTGTCCGTCTGGTGACATTAGGATCATATCCACGGTATAAAAGGCGTTTGATGACTCTGACGCATTTTCGATACATATGCTGTCTACCTTTGATCCTTCTTATTTTGTTAATTATGTCACCATAAAATGCAGGTTGTGAAATACCTAAAGTAATATACTCCGTTGCTTGTATGGGTCCGAATTTCAAAAGAAGTTGATCATAATTTTTGTAAAATTTCCAGAAAGTCTTTACTAGTTTGTGAAAGCGAAAACCTTGACCTAAAAGTTTCTTTGTAATTTGTAGACTTCTATTATGAAAATCCAAAACATCAGTACATGCTCTAGCATACCGGATGAGCTGTGAAATGTAGATACCGTATGACGGTAATCTAGGGACATCACCGTCAAGCCAGGGGAAATTTATTATGTTGAATCCAAAATCATCTCATTTGTCATATACACTTGTATGAATTTGTCCATTGACAATTTTGATATTTAGGTCCAAAAATGGTGTTTCAGTGTCTGTAAAGTTTGCCTTGTTTAGAGTCAATTCTTGTGGATAAATAACATCTTTATACTTTTCAAAAACAGGATTATCGATAGTCAGAATATCATCCAGGTACCTAGAAGTACCAATGAAGCATTTCACATCATCATGTTTTCTTTGCTTTTGAAGATTTTGAATAAATTCTTTTTCATATGTGTATAAAATTAAATCTGCAACAAGAGGCGCACAATTTGTACCCATAGGAATCCCTACAGCCTGCTTGTAGAGATTCTCACCAAATCTTACATAAATGTTGTCCAAGAGGAAGGACAAGGCACTACACAGGTCGCTACATGTCCATGATTTGTATGATTTGTATTCTGTAGCGGAGAAGAAACCCTTTGATTCAGATATACAAATATAAGTTTTCCCCTCTCGATTATAGCACCATTTAATGAGTTTGGACAATTGATCATTGATCTTGTCGTGAGGAAGCGTGGTGTACATATTTGAAAAATCGTATGAAGCAATCGTATTGGCTTGAAAATTTCTAGATTTTATCTTGTCAATCACATCCCCGGAATTTTTTATAGACCAAAATAAATTTACATCATTCCTGTTAAGAACAGTTTCACAATATTTTGCAACGTGTTCCTTTACCGCCGTGAGGGCTGACGTCAGATGTCTAGACAAACTTGTAGTTGAGCAGTTGCTAGAATTAGCAATGTATCTAAATTTGTAAGGAGATTTGTGCAGTTTTGGTATGCAGTATATTGTAGGAAGATCCAATTTAGAAATAGGGATGTTGAATGAAGAAATTTCACTGTTATGTTTGCTCAAAACGTTGGGGACACTTTCATTGCTTTTAATATAAGTATTTGTAGACGAAAGTTCCGAAACTAAAGTTGATATATAGTAAAGTTTTCATATGATTATGGTGTTGTTGGCTGCTTTATCTGCAGGAGCGAAGACAAATGGAAGTTACCGAATGTGACAGTTCTACCGAATTGAAGCGGCGGGTGTTGCATGCAAGCAGGAGATGCTTACTCTTCCTGGGCACCTGGTCTCACCCTCATATCGGGAGTTCGCTTCTTTTCATATGGTGGAGGTTTTTGTTTGTTTGCTTTTGTTCCTGTTTTATCCTGATTTCGTATGCCTCGGTTTCTGATTTTCTGAATTATCGATTTTGTACTGTAAACAGGGATATGGTCATTATCCATATTTGTCATTCGACACAGAACGATATCTTATTTGAATATTCTGTCTTTTAAAACTCTTTTTCCAAGAACGGACGGACAATTGCCTCCTTAAACTCACCAGGAACAATAGAATCGGTAAGCGACTTATGTATGAGTATATGTATACGGCTATAGCCGGTATAAAGCTGTCGTTGCACTGTAGTTACTAAATTATCAATTTATTTCATTAGCCGTCCATATCATATTCCTAATGTGTCCATTCTTCCAAAGTACACAAACCATCCTTAGAAGTGGAATGTCTGTTCTTTGAAGGGGGGGGGGGGGGGTTATAATGAAAGGGTCATTTTGGTCTCTTATCTTAATTTTGGTGTCTCTACTTAATATGATTTTTTGCACTCCGAGCTTCTTTCAATTCAAATGATTTAAAAATAGTATTTTTTGCCATAGGCGTTGAAAGTTTGAGTTATGTTTGATCTTGCAGCCTTGGTGCCTTACACGACAACGGAACCTGTGAGGATTATTTCCTGATGAACTACCAAAGATCCTGGGTATCAAATACGGATTTAGCTGACAAAACTAGTAACTACTTCCACATCTCTCCATGCAGTGCTGTACACATATACGACAACATCTTTACTGGGTATCAATGTTCTAGTACAATTATGTTCAATTCTTTCCAGGATTCACCTATACTTTCTGTAATACACCTATTTTCATATCCATTTTAAGTGTGTTATTGTACATCTAAATGATACTGTTTTAATTGATTGGAAATTTAAGAAAAATAATGTCAATTATGGCCTTTCGTCCACTACGTTTCAAAATTACTTATGTCTTTACAAACCTGATAGAGAATATTTCTATTTTTAAGGTTATCAGAAGACATGCAGTGTTTGTGGAGTGATGATTTAACAGAGACTCAGTATGATACCTTCTTCAATCTGCCCCGTCCTGGGGAAATCTTCGACCTTAATGAACAGTGTCAGTTTGTTGCGGGCAATGCATCCTTCAACTGTCCTGTAGGTTTTGGAATAAGTTGTACTAGAAGAAAACATAGTTTACTTTTTTGTTTTTGATATATTTTATAGTATTGATAATATATTATATTATTCTTTATATTATGAGTGTAATGGGATAAAGAGGTGACCATTCTTACACTATTCTAAATTTTATCATCCAGTGGAAATCTGAGAGATTATGCTGGCAGTATGCTTTCTGTGCAGACACAAAAGGCTGCAAACCCATGTTTGTGAGAGACGGTACACCATGTGGCACAGATATGGTAAAATTGTATTGTACTTTGTATTTAACTTAGAAGGGGAAAAAGTTTCAACATGACCCATCATGAATTCTACTGAGAGACATAAGCTTACAAGGTTGTGCACATGTAATTCAGATAATTGCACCCTTTGCTACTTACGTGGAGATGACTGTCCTATGTCGGCTTCGATTGCCCATAGGTCTCGTTGGTTTATATATATTGTCGTTTATGTTTAATGTGGGTGTTTCGTTGTGGATGCTGCAACCCAGTCCTGTAGGAGATCCCTTCTTTGTTTTTCAAAAAAGAAAAAGGTAATTTTACAAAGGAAACACAGGTACTCCAAGATAACAGAGACAATAAAGAGGAAGGACGTCCATTTTCAGATGACCAACAAACAGCAAAAGAATATAGAACTGGCGTTTGCTTCATAGATACCATACGTTTTGTCACCCGGATAACGTGAAACGTAACTGAAAAATCAACCCATGCAACAAAATAATTGATTGCATCTATCTTATAATTAATAGGTAATGATATGGAAGTGTTCCAATTCTATACCTTCCGAAGAAAATTTCAAACCAATTTATTATGCACCATACACGTGTTTCGGACATTAAATCATTATCAGTGATGCTTCCATCCAAAGTGAGTTTTAGAAACAGCCAAAAGTCATTTTAGTAGCGCCCTCTGGTTATATTTTGTGTTATTTGCAGAGAGTAGGGTCGATTCAGTAGCATATCCAAATAAAATCTATGTTCAAAATAGCATAGGAGGGATGTTATTGGTAAAGCCAATAATGATGATACATCTAACAAAAACGTTGTTATTTTGATTATTAGCAAAGCCAAGAGGGCCCGCTTGCTCTAAGCAAGCTTTAATGGTAACACATATGAACGAAAGTGGAAAAAATGATAGAAAATAAGTAAGAAAAGATGCATACTGACGCTTTTAAAAACCTTCAACCAAGACACCCCTGCCTTATGCGCGCCGCATGAAAATTTTAGTCAGTATTTATTCGAAAGTATTTATAGATGAATCCCTATTATGTAGCTATGATGTAAATTCAGTTTTTACAGAGTGTAAGAGATAAAGAATCATTTAAAAGAAAATAAATTAAAGCCATGTTTCGTCTTATTACTACATTGATCGTTCATGCAATGAGATACGAAACTGATTCATTCCGTGACAGTTTTTGTACAAGATCGCTAGCTAACAAGAAAAACAGAAGTGTTGGGCAGTGCTCACCTATACAGAATTACATTACGATTCTTGATAACATAGTTCAAATCGTAGAAAAGATCTGTCAAATTTTACTAAATACAGGTGCAAAGATTGAAAAAAAGCGGAGGGTTATCATTGTATGATGTTTATTTATCGACGAAGTGCTGTTAATTTCCACTTTTTCTTATCGATGTGTATTTCGCTGCGATGTGCTGTTCGTTTCAATTAATTTCAAATAAAAGCCTGCACCTGTAACTAAGTAACGTTGTGTCTCTTCAACGCATTCTAATATTTCTGTTATCAAAACATCTTGAAATTTTTAAAACGTGGGTCCTGTAGCATCATATCATAACCATACATTTTCCGGTATATTTTGGACATAATAATTTTCACACTCTTTCGCCATATTACATTGTTTAGATTTCGGATCACTGAGGAGGGTTAAGTACCCAAAACGTGCATGCCTGGTCCATGCTGCAAATTCATCTGTTCTTAAATGTTCTTAAATGATGCTATTGAATCTGAAGACGTTTAACATTGAAAACAAAATGTAACACAGAGAACATGAAGAATCTTGAGACGGCTTTCGGAATACTGATTGCCTGCATGATATCTAAATAGACAAATGTCTATTTATTTATTTTGATTATTTATTTATCAATAAATTTATTGATATGGCCCATTCATCATTTGAGATCCTGATATGCAATTAATATTGGCCCCCCCCCCCAACACACGCTTACTTATACGTTATATCGAAATGACAAATATGGATAATGACCATATCCCTGTCTACAGTACAAAATCGATAATTCAGAAAATCAGAAACCGAAGGCATACAAAATCAGGACAAAACAGGAACCAAAGCAAACAAAAACAAAAACATCCACCATATGAAAAGAAGCGAACTCCCGATATGAGAGTGAGACCAGGTGCCCAGGAAGAGTAAGCATCTCCTGCTTGCATGCAACACCCGTCGCTTCCATTCGGTAGAACTGTCACATCCGGTTACTTCCATTTTGGAAGATATAGAGTACAATCTTTGGTTGGATGGTTCAAATGGTCTATGACAGAATATCATCCACCATCCAAATGAGACTTTGCTATATTTCATATCAATTTTTGAGTATTCAAATACATGAATTTAAAGAGGAAGGGGAACATTGTTGTGATATCGCATTGCAACATATTTGTCATTCTTGATAGGGATATGGTTTTTTCCATATTTATCATTGCCCGAAATGTGTGAACACTATGGAATCGATATGATACAAATGAAATTGCAGCACATTCTATTTTCTCTTTTTGACGATAATGTGAACGAAATGCTGAAGGGTAAAGCAAGGTATCCATTCAGTGCTATTTGAATTTTAAGAATGAGCTGTAAAACAGTTAAACTATAAAAGCATATAGGTTCTTCTTTTTCACAAATTAGGTTTGTAGAGACGGAGCCTGTGAGAATTACACAGACGTGTTTATCACAACAACTGCACCCGAACATGTCACAACAACAATAGAGATGATATCTACGACATTAACAGAGGTACCCATTGGAGAAACAACACCTGTTGCTGAATCAACAACTACTAAAGAACTGACATTTACCGAGGAGATTTCAATAACAACAAAAGAAGTGACAACACCTGAAGAAGAAATGACAACTGGAGAAATAACACCCACAACCAGCGCAGCGACGACATCAACAAGAGAAATAACACCATCCTCTGAAGCTGCGACAACATCTCTGAAGAAGACGACATCAACAGAAAAAATGACTACTGAAGAAATTACAACATCTACTGAAGAAATTACAACCATCTACTGAATCATCAACCACTACTGAAACATCAACCACTACTGCAGAAATGACAACATCCACTGAGGCATCAACCACAACTGAAGCATTAACTACTCCTGAAGAAATTACAACATCTACTGAGGCATCAACCACTACTGAAGCATCAACTACTCCTGAAGAAATGACAACATCTACCGAAGCATCAACCACTACTGAAGCATCAACTACTCCTGAAGAAATTAAAACATCTACTGAAGCATCAACCATTACTGAAGCATCAACCACTACTAAAGAAATGACAACATCTACTGAGGCATCAACCACTACTGAAGCATCAACAACTCCTGTAGCATCAACCACTACTAAGGAAATGACAACATCTACTGAGGCATCAACCACTACTGAGGCATCAACCACTACTGAAGCATCAACAACTCCTGAAGAAATGACAACATCTACTGAAGCATCAACCACTACTGAAGCATCAACCACTTTGGAAGCATCAACTACTTCTGAGGAAATGACAACATCTACTGAGGCATCAAGCACTACTGAAGCATCAACTACTACAGAAGAAATGACAACAACCACTGAGGCAACGACAACAGAAGAAATGACAACTTCTTCCGAAGCAACAACATCATCTACTTTAGCATCAACGACACATTTCGTAGAAACGACATCATCTGCTGAAGAATCTACTACTCTGACTGAAGCAACGACATCTTCTGAAGCATTTACAATGTCTTTCGAAGAAACAACACCATCTACTGTACCAACTACAACATCAACTGCAGAAATAACAACATCAACTGAAGAAACGACAACATCTACCGAAGCAATGTCGACAGCTTCAAAAGAAACTGCTACTACTAAAGCTATGACAACACCCTCTGAAGAAATGACAACATATACAAAGCAATGTCAACAACAACTGAATCAATGACTACATCCACTGAAGAAATCACGACATCTACTGAAGTAACGAAACCAACCACAGAAGGAGGGACCGGAACAACAGCTTACAAAGAAACGACCACACCCTCTAGGGAAACCACAACAATGTATGTAGAGCATACAACAGCACCCACAGTAGAAACAACAACAACTGCTTATAACGAAGAAACAACAACAGCCGCTGTAATCCAGCCGGAAACAACAACCACAACAGAGGAAATAAAAACTGAAGTTGTGACAACTCCAAAGGAAGATCAAGGATCCGATAGAGGAAACAGAAACTGGAGATGGATATTCAGGTCTGTCATTATATATAATCTTTACTACTTTTAAAAGATTTTCCTACATATACTTTGACATTATTTTGTTTTATACCTTGACCTTTCTATTGAGATCTGTTGTAAAATTGGCTTTATCCATAGAAGAAATGCACAAAAAGTCCGGAGAGCTAATGCCATACCCTCGGCGTCGTTGTCGTCGTCCGTAGACTTTTAACCTTTGCTATATCTCTTGAACTATAAGGGGTAGGGCTTTGATATTTCACATGTAGATACCTTGTGACGAGACCTTTCATTTGAGATCATGACCTTTGACTTAGTGATCTTGACCTTGGACTTTGACATACTTTTTAATAGGCAAGCTATGTAATCTTCGATTATCCTATGTTTATACGATTGTCTTAAGACGGGACGTATTATGTTATGGCGCTGTCCGTGAGTCTGTGCGTCCGTTCGTCCTTCCGTGCGTCCATCCGTCCGAGGTCATGTTTTCCGGATTTATTTTCTAAAGCCTTTCAAAATATTGGATTGAAACTTGACATATGACTTGATATCAAGCGGCGTAAGATCCAGTTTGAATTTTGGAAAATTTGACCTTTTTCTAGCTGAGTTATGGCCCTTGAATATAAAAATTTTCAACAATTTTACAGTTTTCCAGACCTTTTTTCGCAGCTTGTGCAGCTATTGAATTGAAACTAGATAATTATTTGAGATCCAGTTCGAGTTTCGGAAAATTGACCTATCTTTAGCTGAGTTATGGCCCTTTAATATAGAAATTTGTAACAATTCTACAGTTTTCTGGACTTTTTTCGCAGCTTATGCAACTATATAATTGACATAATAAGAAAGTGTTTCAACTCTATACCTTCTTGAAGAAAATTTCAAACCAATTTACTATGCACCAAACACGTGTTTCGGATATTTTAAACCCTTATGAGTGATGCTTCCAGTCAAAGTGCTTTTCATGAGCCGCCAAAATTCATTTTAGTAGCGCCCTCTCGTTTTATTTTTTGAATTTGAATTTGTGCATTTAATTTGAAACGTGATATATGCCTTTATATTAATTAATTACATATCCATTTCGAGTTTTGGAAAAAGTGACCTATTTTTAGCAGAGTTATGGCCCTTGAACATAGACATTGCCAACAATTCTACAGTTTAATTTTCTGGACTTTTTTTGCAATCTTTGCCGCTATTGAATTGAAACTTGATATATTGATTTACAATAAATAATTACAGATCCAGATCGAGTTTCGGAAAATTGACCTATTTTTAGCAGGGTGATGGCCCTTGAACATAGAAGTATTCAACAATTTTACAGTTTTCCCGACTTTTATTCACAGCCTTTGTAGCTATTAAATTGAGACTTAGTATATGACTTTAGCATAAATAATTACAGATCTAATTCATTAATTCATGTCTCTGAATAGTCGACCTCTAGAGTTATGGTCCTTGAGCTTTTAAACAATTTTACATTTTCATGACTTTTTTTCGCAGCATTTACAGCTATTGAATTGAAACTAGTTTCAAAATAATGTTTTACTTTGTGACCAATTGACTTTTATTTTGCAGAGTAATGGCCCTTAAAATTAGAATGGCTTTTTAGCCCTATTACCTTCAAATTTACCATGTGTTTTGACTTTAGCAAGTCAAAGAACCTAATGTTTTTATTAAGGTATCCGTTGTATATTTGAGTCATTTTACATAGCGTTTTAATCATCTCCATTGTAAAGTGTCCTGCTACATGTACGTCTTTCGGTAAATTTTTGTACATAATAATTTTCACATTCTTTGGCAACATCACATTGTTTAGATTGTGGATCACTGACGAGGGTTAAATAACCCGAAACGTGCATGTCTGGTCCATGCTGAAAATTTATCTGCTCTTAAATGATGCTTGGTGAGTGTCACTGCTGGCGGACCAGGAGTCCCCGAGGGCACATTTAGCCAAATTCGATCAACTTCGGTTGATCGTCTGTCTCTTCAACGCATTCGAAAATTTCTGTTATCAAAATTTCTTGAAATTTCACATCCCACCTATCCTGTTACATCTGTCGGAAAATTTTTGTACATAATAATTTTCACACTCTTTGGCAATATCACATTGTTTAGATTGTGGATCACTGACGAGGGTTACATACCCGAAACGTGCATGTCTGGTCCATGCTGAAAATTTATCTGCTCTAAATGATGCTATTGAATTTGAAAACGTTTAACATGTTAAATTTTATGCCTGGTAAGGTACATAAACTATATATTTTCTGAAAGGTAATGATGCCCTGAGTACAGATTTAAGACTCCCAAGATGTTAAAAATCAAAGGGGAAAACTCTGGTACATGTACAACTTTGTTATTTTGCATATGTTATATAGGGAAAATATACAATTTAAATGCTTCATCAGTTATTACCCTTTGTTTTTCTGGCCCCAAAATTATTATTTCTGAGCAGCGGGCATTATAACCCAACAGAAAATATATAGTTTATAGTACCTTATCATGCAGGCATGGATAAAAGCCCTATTGTACATCGGATACCTTAAGGTTAGGGGTAAAAGTTCAATGTCATTTTGTGGCTGAAAATAACAGGTTTTTTTAATTTTTAATATGACAAATTATCTTTACAAATAATATGTTTGATTCAAACTTTGTACACATGAAGAACACACAGTTTCTTTCATATTTCTTACATATTTTTTTGTTGGTATCTAAGTAAGAAGAAATTATGTGTAAGATCAAGACATTTTGAGACTTAAACTGACATAATTATTTATGAGAAATTAATTTCCCAACGAGCGTATCTTGCAGCGTTATCGTTGCTATTTTTCTGTCATTCATGAGTTTGATTTATGTTATGGATTGTATGTAGTTTTCAATACTTGATATAGAATGATAGACTGTTCATCTGTGTTAGAATCCATCACTGAAAGCCTCTTTATCATACACTGAAGCTCTTATCACTTCAGTAATTATAACTATGAATGAGATAAAGAAGATAATAACGACGATCTCAAAAGCACTCACAAAATACCACAAAATTGAGCATTGACGGACCCCTAGCAAGCTATATGTGAGACCAGGTACACGGGAAGAGTAAGCATCCGCTGTTTGGCTAGCCTCACCCGATGTCGATATTCACGCACGAAACTTAAACATGCACTGTCTAAGGTTATGTCTATATAGAAAGTGCTATGGTGACCATGTCAGGGAGACACATTTAAAAGACTTACTGAAGAAACAAAGCAATAAAAGTTTTTGATGAAATAACAGAATATGATTTTTTCTTAATACTTAAAGTGATATTAGAACATCTGTGAAAATAGTATATAGCATTAGCTCTTTAAAAATGAAATTTTTCATCCTGTAACCACAGAAAAAAAAATCCTGGTTTTAGAGGAAATCCACATTTTTGTCAATTTACCCAATAAATTTTCGGGATCGACTGTATTCTTCGTGGGTCTCAGTGAATGACGTCAGAAGTTGTACACGACAAAGTGATTGCCTGTACACGCACATGTGTATACATACGCATGTGATTACCGTTTCAAGAATAAAACAATCAATATCTAAAACATAGTTTTTTTATTTATTGAGCAAAAAAAAAAAAAAAAATAAATAAATAAATAAATTAATTAATTAATAAATGAAATAAATAAATAAAGGGCGCACCATTTCTAAACATGCTCATATGGCTGGCGATCACCTGTAGATTCAGGACAGAAGTTTGACATAATTTATATTCTGATTAAAAAAATAATCGTGCTGGCCAATATTTTTGATAGATTCTGAATCTACATATGGAGTTATGGATCTAGCACTTGCCGAATATTAGATCGTGGTTTGCGGGGGTAAACCCCCCCTCCCCCCCCCCCCCCACACACACGCACATTTGTCCGTTTTGAGTCCAATCTTTTCTATCGTCAATTGCCTCTCATGAAAAAGTATTTCAAAAATGTTTTCAGATCAGTATAAATTTATTGCTTCGTTCTTTTATTATTATGTTATTCCATTAAAAACCGCTAACTGTGACCATAACTTAATGATTTAGAAAAAAAAAAGAATAATGTCGAATCGTTTTTCGTTGTTAATCCCTAAAATTGTGACCATATATATTGATAGAATAAAATTTGATCCTTATTCTAATTAAAATAGATTCCGTGACATCGACTTGGAGCCTCAGAATAATATTAAAATTTACTGAGTGTTTTACCCACTGGGGAGCTCGTGAAATAAGGTCTACCCTATATCCCTTGCAGGGAATGCAGGTGGATTTTGAAATAATTATTTATGAAGATGAATTCAAAAAAATATATGTAAAAATAAATTAATAACATTTTGTGTTAGTCATTATACCCCTCACCCCCTTCCTACGCTTCTCCGAAAGATTGTTTTCAATGTTCACTGTGATCCGCCCTCCCTATTTTAGATTCCTGAATCCGTCTATGCCAAAGACATCTCCATTTGTCATTTGTCATTTCAGTGAATGTATATGACAATATGAATATAGGTAATACTATGTTGTTCACTAAGCTCAAGGATGAGCAGGGGGCCTCTCGGTCTGAAACTCCAGTCGCACGCATTCCAAGTTAACCCCCCCCCCTCTTCTGCGTTTGAAACAGGTCGGGCTGTATATTCAACCATAGTTTCAAATCGTGCGTGTTTAGAACAAATAGTAGAATAGGACAGACAGAAAATATGATGTGACATCATGTGTGAAATCGTCCATCTCAAGACCCTTTCCCCCTCCCCCCTTTTTTTCTCACGGACAGGTGCTTGGTCGCATGAAAATTACTAACATTAAACATTTACATATTAATACTCGACATGATCAAGAAATTATCAAAAAAATGTGAAACTAAGCAAATTAAATGCGAACTCAGCTTCAATACCTCAACGGTACATTGCATTGTTTACACTGCTTTCGTCTTTCATGTACAACTTTCTACGTCATAAGTCTCTCCATCATATTTACCGGAAGTGATCATTTATAGAATCAGGGTTTCTTTAAATGGCTAAAAATAGCAACTTCAAAACTGATTTACGTATTTGTGCGGTAAGAGCTGAAAACTATTTTTGGCGTATTATGGTTTATTTTTAGGGAAAGTTTTAGGTAAAAGTATTATCTCATATGTTCTAATATCACTTTCACTAAGCTCAAGGATGAGCAGGGGGCCTCTCGGTCTGAAACTCCAGTCGCACGCATTCCAAGTTAACCCCCCCTCTTCTGCGTTTGAAACAGGTCGGGCTGTATATTCAACCATAGTTTCAAATCGTGCGTGTTTAGAACAAATAGTAGAATAGGACAGACAGAAAATATGATGTGACATCATGTGTGAAATCGTCCATCTCAAGACCCTTTCCCCCTCCCCCCTTTTTTTCTCACGGACAGGTGCTTGGTCGCATGAAAATTACTAACATTAAACATTTACATATTAATACTCGACATGATCAAGAAATTATCAAAAAAATGTGAAACTAAGCAAATTAAATGCGAACTCAGCTTCAATACCTCAACGGTACATTGCATTGTTTACACTGCTTTCGTCTTTCATGTACAACTTTCTACGTCATAAGTCTCTCCATCATATTTACCGGAAGTGATCATTTATAGAATCAGGGTTTCTGTAAATGGCTAAAAATAGCAACTTCAAAACTGATTTACGTATTTGTGCGGTAAGAGCTGAAAACTATTTTTGGCGTATTATGGTTTATTTTTAGGGAAAGTTTTAGGTAAAAGTATTATCTCATATGTTCTAATATCACTTTAAATCATTTCTAATCTCTTCATTTATTTGTCGTTTTTCAAATTGTAATGCATGATCTATCTCTACCTTCGTAACAGGAACGGAAAATGGAAGAAACTATTCTTATCCGCCAAAGGTAAAATTTGTAAGAATTATTCATTATTATCTATATTCTGTTCATGTATATATGTAATAATAAATAATACTTACAAATCGCCATTATAAAGCAACTCATATGAATGTTATACAACAAATGTATGATAAAAATCAAGATGTGATTCAAACAATTAATTCATTAAGTCTTCCTCTATTTAACAAAGCTATTTTTATAGATGCCGTATGAGATTAAGAAAATTCTTATAAAATCTTTATCTCTATAATTTCTTTTACAGTTATATGGCACAATATAAAAAAAGTGCATATTTTGCAAACCATAAATCTGAGAAATTGATTTTTGATTTCAATGAATTTTCTTTCTAATATCAATTTGTAAACATCCAAAGGGACAAATTCTAGAATATGAGAGCTTAAACTGGTTTTGATATTGAGATGGAGGTCATTACATACTTGGCATTGATTTGAAATGTCCATTGTGTTACCAAACAAAAAATTGTCATAAAAATTACAATAATTATTTTTAGAATTTATTCTATGTTTTTTTTCTCTAAAAATGTATAGATTTTAACAGCCTCTTGAGGAAAATTTATGATATGATGCCGTTTTCTCAAGATAAATGGTAACATATAGCATAGTTTACGAAAAGTTAGTTTTTGGATAATTGGAAATCATCATTTAAGATAATATAAATATGAAATTCCTAACTTCTTTCATGTACTTAATTATTTGCGAGAAAACAAAATTACTAAACGCAATCTTAAAAGAATATATGCACTACTTCATTAATTTCCCCTCAAAAATATTGAAGGTTACACAAATGACTAAGCAGTAACACGATGGACAAAATGGTAACACAAATGACACATACAGATTTATATAAGCAAAATCGAGTTTATTTTAAGATGAAAGGGAAATTAAATGCTTGTCATTTAAATCTGACATTATTCTAAAACTATTTAATCTGTTTGGAACTCTTGATCAGCATTTTAAGTATAGTAGTGATGATTCATGGTAACACAATTGACAGACTGTAACACAAATGACATTTTATGATGATATGCATCATACTGTTCACAACTTCAGTTGATATTATCTTAGATTATCCCCATAAAATGATGTTTAGATTATACAAAACGGAAGATATTAAGAATGTACTTATCATCTCAACAGAACAGAGACAAAAGTAATAGGAAAATAGTACCATAAGGTGATGAGAAGCTGAAGAAAACGTTAGCAATTTTCAACGGAATATATATTTTTTTACGATCTAAATATCACTTTATGTAATCAGAATTACTTCTATTTTCAGATTTTCTTCAAAATAGATAAGAATATTTAAGAATAATTAGGCAATAAGATTGTTACTAAGACTGCTCTAATTTTCTGGAAACAAAATTTATGAACATTGAAGTGTACCAAAAACCTGTAACACAGACAATGCACGCTTGAATTATTTCAAAATAAGCAGTCTTATATATCCATATCAATCATGATATTGTATTTGTAATTCTAATTAAAATTATGGGTTTTTTTTATTAATTTTTTTGTTATTTAGTCCAGCTTAACACTCATTTTCTGACTTTTTTTTTTACTTATAGATGTTTTGAGTAATACATTGATTGAATTAGCCTGCTTTGTCATATAGCTTAATATTTGCTTTAGATATTCCATCAAAAAGCGATTGTTTCAAGTCTCTATCATTGAACGTATTCATGCAAATCAGCAAATAATGAAAAAGAATATTCTGTGATACCGAAAAGCTAATTTCATAAACGTTATTAGAGTGTACAAATGACATAGACTCCATTTTACTTTACTGTTCATTATGTGAACTGAAATGGATATTGACTAGTATCAATGTGACTGATTTTATCAGAAAAACAAAGAAAATAGTGTATTTACAAATTTTGGAAGCTAAATTGTCTTCATTTTTTTCTTATGTTATACTATAAGGTTAACATAGTCTGCATTAAAAAATATTGTGAATCATCATATCATGTCAGTTGTGTTACCAATCATTAACTAGTGATAATCGATCAATAAATTGAAAATGAAAAGCACAAATTGCGAGAAGAATAAGACACTTTTGAGAAGATCAGTTGTATACCATTCAATCTTGTCACTTCTTTATATTACAGAAAATAAGTTATCTGTTTTGACTTCATCAAATGTCCATTATGTTACGATTAACTCTTCCTCATTGCCCACAATGTTCATCCAGGAATCTGTGTTTTGTACAGTCTTACTTGTAGGTTTCTTTCATGTGTTTGAAAGGGACCCTATGCTGAAGTGTTATGTCACCTTGAGCGTACTGTTAACAAAATGAAACCTTTCTACCACACTAGATTCAGAAGTTGGCATAAAGTGATGTCATTGGTGTTACCACTTAATGTCAGTTGTGTTATCATTTTATGAAATGATATGATAATTGTTCACTTTTAGTCAATTAAAGAATTATGCTTCTCCAATAGGCACTCTTTTAAATAAATCACACAAAAATATTGTCAAGTTGATGCACAATCACTTAATTAAACTTATTTACCATATAAAACATGAAATGTACATTGTGTTACCATAAAATGTCAGTTGTGTTATCAAGTGAAGAAACACTTAATTGAACCTCATTCATTTTCTTCTCACAGCGAAAATTGAAACATTAAAAGCTGTGTAAGAAATAATATGAGCAAAAGATCAATAAAATTTTGGAATCTTAATATTCCTTTGATGAGGGGTTCAATTTAGATAGTCAAATGTCCATTGTGTTTCCAATTAAGTGTCAGTTATGTTACTAATTATTTCAGTTGTGTTACTTTTAAAAAAGTAACACAAATGACGGTAACACAACTGAATTTTTCGTACAAATAGACACATTGTAGAATCTAAGAAGCAAAACTGTTCAATATTCTTGCCGTCTTAAACAAGGTTCAACAATTTTATTTCAAAAGCAAAAGGAAAAGACAGAAAATGCCTACATTCATCATACAATAATGGTAACATAATGGACACGTGAAAAAGGTAACCTTTCAGTGCTAACCAAGGTCTTTTAAACATCTAAGTTGAAGCTGGCGGAATATTAAAATTTATTTAATGTATAAATTAATAAATCTTTATAAAACATTTTAACATGTGAACATAAATAATATATTTGAATTATTTGTGTGATTTCTCTCCTTTATGCAAAGGTAACACAACTGACAAAATAATCAGTGACAGTGATATCAATCATAAAAAATTGCTCATCCTAAATATACATAGGATATATAGGATGTTTACAGAATCTCTTTCATATAATAAACAAATCCCATGAAAAAAATCAAGTTCAAATTCCAATAGAATAAAAGTTATACCGATGTAAAACTAAAGTACCCATAGTCAGGACATCCGATTTTGAGAGATGATGGACATATCAACCTCTCATAATTACATATTTGTGTCGAATTTCATACTTTTTCATCATGGATATAGGTAAAATAGGATGAGGCAAAGCATTACCAGTACTTATTTCTGTATTTTTTCATTTATATATGAAACAGGCTCAAAAGGACAAAAATATGCACTTTTTTTGATATTGTGCCATATAGCTCAAAGCAAAGCAATGCTACAGAGAATATACAGAAGCATGAATGCATTTGTTTTTTGGTTTCACACCCAAAATAAACCTAAATTATGAAATTCTTTCTTAAAGTTCATATAAATTTAAATTCAACGTCTTATCCTGATTGAAGTTACATGATAAATAGACTGTCGATAGAACGTCTAAAACGGCGTGCATTGTTGTTATGTATACGCTTTGACGTAAATTCATTATGAAGTAATATTATGTGTTGTAGTAAAGATTGAAACGGACTTCATCGAAGTCAATAATATTGTTTACCACTATCTACCATTAACAGAAAGGTTACAAGAATTGATGAACCAATGGGGCGAATGGTCATTGTGTTCCTATGGCTGTAAACAATCAAGATCAAGAAGAAACGGACAGTCGGAATCACGAACATGTTCTGATGGATATTGTGGTAAATTGCATTAGACTATCAAATTATGAAATCAGTGAATGAAAGTCAAACATAAATTTCGAAATAAGATTCCAAAAATTACAATTTAAAGACTTACAAATCCTTAAAAACAATGTAAACAGAACATAACAACAGAGGGAAACAATTACACAGCCCAATAGAAACACGAAGGACACATTTGTCTTATGAACAATCTCGAGAGTCAAATGAAGGTTCGGAATGTATTGTAGGTGAAGCTGTTATCAAGTAAAAGCTAATTAGTGCAATTTAATTAAACATATTCAATAATACATGAATCACGCCATATATACAATATAAGTTACATCATCTGACAAGTTAGGACCAAAAAGGACTATACGCTGAACGCCTATTTTAATTTCTCTTGCTGTATGATCTATAACTCCAGATGGAGGGGGAGAGGTTCGCTCATTGGCCCCGTTATCAAAACTTTATAATCAGAAAAAATACCAAAAAATCACTGCAAGCGACGCCACCTTTCTTTTTTTATAACGGCTGATTTAGATGAATTGTTTTCCTCTTGATCTAGGAAAGAGAAACGAATGGGGTTCATGGTCTGTTTGTGGCGTTAGTTGTAAGCAATACCGAATGAGAAGTAATGGAGAGTCTCAAAGGCAGACCTGTACAGGCGGACTTTGTAGTAAGTTATATTGCTACATTTGTATTGGTCTAGAACGCTCGAATTCTATTTCTTTAATTTTCTCGTATCATTCTACTGTGTTTCTTTAGTTACAATTAATTGTTCCTTGTACGTAAACGTAAGACTTTTTATTAAGGAAGAAAAAGCTTTTGTAATTTTTTGTAAAGTCTCCTTCAATTCAGATATTTTAATAGATTCAAACAAGAATGTAAATGATTTTGAATTCATGTCTGCAATTTTGTACTGAATTAGAATGTTTCGAATCTTTTATAAAGATACAAACATCCTCTTCTCTGCTTAATTTCAAATTGTATGCTTTTTCATTATCAAATTTTCATTTGATTTTCAGAACGATACACAAACATTGAAAATAACTGGTCATCATGGTCACTTTGTTCGTTTGCATGTGTACAGCACAGGTCAAGGGGATTAGGAAGGTCAGGGGAAACAGAAACACAATCATGCACTGGCGGATTTTGTCGTATGTCTTAAAGTTTCGCTTCTTAGTCTTTTTCAAAACAATTGAGCAAGCCTTTTTTGTTGCTGCATGATGTTTTGGGAAATCAAATAAGATGGTCTTCATGAAAGTCAATTGTGTATGCGACCATATTATTTTGTGAATGTCTCAATGTTCTGAAAGGAACAACGACTTTGTTTGTACCAGACAGCGATTTCACGAATAGTTGACCCCTTTCTACATTCCAAAATTCCCTATATTACTAATATTGTTCCCTTTTTGACATGGGATTCAGAATGGGTCCGCTTGAAAAAAATATTTTCAACATTATTCGGAGATAATTAACAGAAACGCATTATATCCTATCTTTTGATATATTTTATGAACCATTAAAAAATCCAGTAGTATACTGCAAACGTGGTTATTATTTGCACGATTTTTCTCAAAAATCATTTTTTACCTAAGGTAAAAGGAGAAAATACGATTCTGGGGAAATTTGGAAATGAAAAAGGACTCAATGTCTCACATAACTACTTCATTTCCTTCAGTATACTTCTTCATTTAATTCCCGAAAAAATGAGGGGTCACTACATTAATTTGCGGAATTATCTCGCTGAGAGTTGAGACATTTACAGTAAAAACCCAGCTTGCCCTTTACGCATCTCCGCTCCACATCAAAAATATATTGTATATCTCAAATTGAATCTAACGGCCAAAGCATTAACATTCTATGTGATACTTCTTTTTTATTTACTTTAGTAATATATTCCTTTGTTATAATGTTTAACGTCTTCAAATTCATTAGCATCATTTTAGAGCAGATAAATTTACAAAGTTAATTTATAAGCCAAGAAATGTTTTGTATTTTTCAGGGAGACGTGGTTAAAGGAGAAATAATAAAAGACATTTTAGTAATGTTAACGTTCGAACAGATTCATAGCTTTGTTAATGAAATAAAGTTATTTTGATATGGGTATTCATTTCTTTGTGCTGTTGTATATATAGTTGTGATAATGAAAATAAAGATCTATATGAGAGGTTTTAAAATACACAAATATAACAGCATGCAGACATTTAATATAAAAGAAGGGAGCGGATCTCCAACCAGACCCGACTGCAATACCAACAGCCAAACACCACGATGCGAAAGCACAAAGACGAGCATAGCAAGAGACAGAAATGAGACATATATGTACGATATGGAAACATCTAACACAAATGACTACACATAAGCCATCAAGACTAAGATGGTCATTTCCACGCAGGTAGAACATTGTGTGGTTATACGGATTACTTGCGCACAACCCTCCCACATTTTACTGTTACCAAAAGGTCTCGGAAGAACGCAAAATTGTAGTAGAAAACAACCTCATTGATACACGATCACACAAACAGAAGAGCAAAACAAAGCAACACAGATGGATATGTAAATGGCTATAAAGAAAAGGGGCGTATGTAATACAGTCCCTGCATTGCCGGTTGTAACGAGTTCATGCGTGTTATAAAACGAGGAATCAGACTGCCATTCAGAGAGGACAGGAGGTCGGGACCCTGTCTTCTCTAAATTCTCTAAAGAGGTTTGGAATCCCGTCGTCACAGTCAGTCATAGCGCAAGTCTTAATAATATGGAAGTGTTCCAACTCTATATATCTTCTTGAAGAATGTTTCCAAACCAATTTTCATGCACCAGACCCGTGTTTCGGATACTAAATCCTCATAGAATGCGCTGGTACCAGACTGTAAATTGGTACAAAGCGTAGTGTCTTTCTGGTGACATTAGGATCATATCCACGGTATTTGTTTGCGTTTGATGATTCTGACGAATTTTCGATGGTTATGGTTTCTACCATTTTGTTTATCATATCACAATAAAAGACAGGTGTAATACCCAGAGTAATATGCTCTATTGCTTGTATAGATTCGAATTTTAACAGAAGCTGACTGTATTTTTTGGTAAAATTTCCAGAAAGTCTTATTAACTAGTTTATGAACGCGAAATACTTGACCTAAAGGATTCTTGGCAATTTGTAAAATAATACATAAGATGCATGAGGTATGTCGCAGAAATACGTCCCACCTATCAGTCGATGGTTTTAGTCGCCGATCAAATCTCTTGCGAAAGCATATGTACGAAAAAAATAATTATTTTCAATTAACTTTAGGCAGCCTAAATATAATCTTTCTCTGTATAGTGTAGACGAAAGCTTGGATTCTCGACAATCAGTCATTCATCATCCATCAACAAAAAAAAACATTCAGGTAACATTGATTACCCCTACCGCCTTAGCTCGCAAAATTTATTTTTTAGAACTAATCTGAAGTAAACATTTGGTAATTTCACACATTCGTGATACGTATATATGTATTTGATTACAATGTTTTGTATATCAATTGTAATTGCTGGTATGTCTACATTTTAAAATGTTAAATACCAATGTTCTGTGTATAAATACATATATGATGATTTATGATGTAAGGGCAGATTTTGACCCCATTTTTGAGTTTGGCTAATTTACTCATAAAATTATCGATGTACATAAAATGTTATTCAGTTTGTCCTTGGCTAATCCGACATTTGTAATAAATTACCATTTCTATTCCATAGTGAATTTAATCATTCCTAATTCATGATTGGTAGGTAGTGAAACTTCTTTTTTGTGTTTTGCTGTTTTGGGGTTTTGCTGTGGGTGCTGCAGCCTGGTGTTATTGGAGATCCCCTCCTTTGTTCTAAGAAATCTATCATCACATTTTGCTGAATTTTTTTTTTCACTATAAAATATCTTAATAATAGGAGGATAACACCTTACCCCACTCCCGACTATTTGTCCGAAAAAAAATCTCTAAAATGGACTTGTTTAGACTCTCGATTATAATATGTAAAATGATATCTCTACTTAATAATAAATCTTTTTGTGTGGCTTTTCTGAACATTTTATGGCTCAGCATATACAAAAGACAGATTTTGAATTTCTGAAATATGCCTGTACAATCGGTATATGGCTGTAACAGAAAACTTATTCTTCGTGTTTTTTTATTTTGACAGGTTGTCTTCATAGTTATACATTCTATGTTTGCTATCGTTATCTAGGATATAAGTATATGGAGGATCTAAGCGGAACACGCCCAGATGTTGTCATAAACATAAAAACAAAACTCCTTCAAAAACAAAAATCGTCATAGTTTTTTTTATCACCTTACCTAATAATTGATTTTTTTTCGAATAAACAATTTCGAATAAGCAATTTCAAATTTTTCAGTTCCATGCCGATCCGTCAACCATGGATGGAACAACTGTTTATATACATAAGGCTTTTTAAAAATCTATATATCGTGTGACCTTGACATACCTTCTCTGACTTTTCTGTTGATTGCATGAATACTTGTAAGCGGTGGATGATGGCTCCACGTCGATGGCTCATTAGTCTTGTTGATTTATGTGTAGTCTTTTATGTTAAGTGTTTGATCTCATATTTGTTATTTTTCTTATTTATCCCTTTTGTGCTTCCTTGTGTGCTTTTCTATGTGTAGTCCTTTGTGTTTGATGTCTCTGTGTTGTGCTATGACGTTCCTTGTCCTTTTTGCGTCTCTTTCTAAGCTTGTCTGCTCTGTGTTTTTTAATTGAGTGTTTTTGGGTTTTGCTGTGGGTGCTGCAACCTGGTGTTGTTGGAGATCCCCTTCTTTGTTTTCTACTCAGTGTGTTTGTGATTTAGTGTCTCGGTGTTTTGCTGTGGGTGCTGCAACCGAGTCCTATTGGAAATCACATCGTCTTTTTTATTGTAGACTTCTTAAATTATTGGACTGATATACTTATAGTATAAGTCTGACATAAATTTCAGAATTGAATACATTAAATTCTACGGAAGTCGATTAGTGTCAATCTAAGTGAAAATTTTAATCGTAATTACGACTTAGTTATCTCGTAATTACGACTTTTAAAACTATCTCGAAATTACGACGTAGCTATCTCGTACATGTGTAATTAAGACTTAATTATCTCGTAATTACGACTTAGTATGTCGTAATTACGACTTAGCTATGTCGTTATTACGACTAAGCTATCTAGTAATTACGGCTTTACTATGTCGTATTTTCGACATAATATTATTCCCTCTGAAGTGAATTTTTTTCGCAATTTTACGTCTTTTTGAAGTTTTCCAAAAATTATCACTATTGTATTATTTCTTTTATCTATTGAACTCTTTTCTCATAAAAGCTATATATTTATACAATGCTTTTATGAGATTTATTTATTGTGATCAGAGTTTGAAGAGGAAGCCGCCTTTCGATTTTCAGGTTCATCCGATTTGTCCTTATGGAGTTATGGGACTTAGATATTTTGGTGTTGTGAAAAAAATCCCAACGGGCGTATCTTGCAGCGTGAGCGTAGGCTATATTATCTTTTTAATTCTTCTTCTTCATCAAGGTTGATAGGGTTGTCGAATGAGCGATATAGGCATACTTGGGCCTTCTGTTCTTCCTTGCATTCCTGCGATCTTCGTAGCTGCAGTCATAGTGGAAATTATAACAAACTAAGTAGTAATTACGACATAGTTAAGCTGTAATTACGACATAGTTAAGTCGTAATTATGAGATAGGTACATTGTAAGTCGTAAATACGACTTAGTATGTCGTAATTACGACTAACCTATCTCGTAATTACGACTTAAAAATTTCACTTAGGTTGGTACTAGTCGGCATCCGTATAATTCACTTTTTGTTAATAGAGTGAAATATCTTTACTCGCAAGCAAAAGTCGTCTTCTCTGTTTCGTAAAATACCTCTGCAACCAATTGCTCACTGCTGATACTTTTTAAGGTGCTTTCTTCTACTTATATTAATTAAAAAGTGAAGGTAGGGTAAATAGTCTCATTCGCCTGATCCTTACGTGACTTCTACAATCACCTCCCTGGCGAGACCTGTACACTCTAGTGCATTAGAGCTGCCGTTTAGGCGCTATTGCTTTTTCATTCAAATTACGAGCTCGTCTCATGTGCCAGGTACCCGGTTTACTCCTGGGTGGAGAGAGTGCAACAAAGTATAAAGTAATTTGCCAAAGGTTACAATGGTTTTGCAATGATCTTTGACGGTGAGATTCGAACCAACAACCCAATTAATAATTGGAATTTATTTCACATAACTTTACTTGATAAATAAGGACTTGAGCAAGTCGTGCGTCTTCGGCCAACTTCGTGGTTTTTAATTTTTCTGTTATCAAACAACCGTAAGTAGAGAATTATACCCCTAATGGCTGAAGGAGGTTAAGCAGATGAATGTTAAGAATCATTTGGTTACGCAGAATTCTTATCAACGATGCTCGAAATGTGTTTTATATAACTAAAATAAAGATTGAGGGAGAATGAAATGAAATCTTAATAAAGAGCCTGATGAGAGGGCAGTATCCCCCTAAGAAAACAAAGTTATCGTTGATCAGGTAATTACGCGGAAATAGCATTAAAGGCACCAAGGTGATGCAAGCGTAACGTGCACGGTATCTGGAGTATTTCGTCGAAGTAGGTAAGCTAGCATTTCATGTTTTCTACTTATTTGTAGTGCACATGTATAGACAAGTTTAATCAACTTCGGTTGATCGTTTCTTCAACGCATTCAAAAATTAACGTGCGTCTGTAGCATCATATCCCACCCATCCTGCTATGTCTTTTGGTACATTTTGGACATAATAACTTTCACACTCTTCGGCCATTTTACATTGATTAGATTGAGGATCACTGACGAGGGTTAAGTACCCGAAACATGCATAACAGATCTATGCTGCACGTTTATCTGTTTTTACATGATCATGATGCTATTGAATTTGAAGACGCCAACATTATTCATTCATTCTAAACGTACTTGTAACACAATTTTCATAGATATATATGATCATTACATAAAATTTTGTTCACTACGAAACTGTTAGATAGATGGACCAAAATACGTACATTTTACTTCATCAATCAAGTTTAAGTTTTGAATTGCTAGACGATTTAAGATTATCTTGTTTCTTAAAATGCATTTTAATCATAAAACACATATTAAATGCTGTTGAGATTATCGTCAGGATCTTCTTTAACTCATTTATGTCACACTTATGCCCTTTGCCGTGTGGAGATCGTAAAAAAGTTCCCCGCGAGGGGTTTGACAGTAAGTGTTTTGAATATTATGTCCCTGACATTGTCACCATAGCACTTTCTATATAGACGCGGCCTCAGACAGTGCATGTATTTTATATATTCTTTTCATTTTCGTGCGTGAACATCGACGGCGGATGCGGCTAGCCAACAGGGGATGCTTACTCCTCCCGGGCACCTGGTCCCACCTCTAGCTTGATAGGGGTCCGTCGATGCTCAATTTGGTGCTCTATTGTGAGTGCTGTTGAGATTATCGTAAGGATCTTCTTTAACTCATTTAAAGAACATTTGCATTGTCAAATACCGTTTTGTATAATTATCTCTTCCATATACGGAGGTGTTCCAACTATAAACTTTCTTGAAGAAAATTTCAAACCAATTTTCATGCACCAGACACGTGTTTCGGATATTAAATTCTCATCAGTGATGCTTCCAATCAAAGTGCTTTTCATTTGTAAGTCGCCCAAATTCGTTTCACTAGCGCCCTCTGGTTTTATTTTTAGAACTTAAATTTGTACATTTGCTATACAGAGCTTCTATAAATTTGCTGTAGGGTCGATTCAGTATCATATCCAAATAAAATCTATATTTAAAATAGCATTGAAGGAATGGTGCTAAGATGTTAACCTCCTTTAAATTCGGTGATATTTTTCGATAGAATGACAAGTTTCCGAAATAGTAAAAAATATATGTATATATATATGTGATGTCAAATAAGTAATTGGTATAGTCTTCATTGTATTCACAATTCTTATCAATTCCGTAGAACCAATTAGAATTTGTACTAAAATGAAGCAAGTGAACTAACCGACAGCAAGCTTTATAGAAATGCTTATAGTTGTACTTTGTACATAGTACCTCTTCAAAAACATAATGCAGCATTGACAAAACGATAATTATCTCGCCCAGTTACATAGTTAGAAAGAGGTTGTAAATTGTAGTCAGTAATTGTCAGAGAATAGACATAACCCATACTTCTAATACACAGGTGCATCTAAAGAATGATGAAGCCAAGTTGGACGATCTCCATGACGGTGATCTGTTGTATGTTGCTCCTTGGTATGTAAAGGTTCAGTATGAATACAGTATATACAAAGCATGCTGCTTTAAATTTATACGATTTTTTCTCAGTCGGGAACACTGAATTAGGGGTTACCATGCGTGTGTTTTACAAAAACTGACAGGGTATCGGCGAATCCCCTGTCAGAAATCGAGTTTTACCGCGAGGCGTCAGCCGAGCGGTAAAACGGATATTTCTGACAGGAGATTCGCCGATACCCTGTCAGTTTTTGTAAAACATCAGTATGGTAACCCTATTCTAATGCATTGGTCAGTAATGAGCTAGAAAACGTCTGCTTTTAATGACGTCGCCATAGGAACGCATGACGTAATAGCAAAAACTGCAGTGAAACGTGAATCATTTAATTTCCATTGTTATCATTAAGAAACGACGATTCTGATTTGTCGAGAAATTTTGTTGATACCTGTATCAACACAAAACGGAAGTACGCGCTTAGCAACGTCATAAGCAACGTCGTTAGCAACACGATTTCAAAGCTGCAAATAAACGTTGACAAGCGACGAAATCAAATGATCAGTAATCAATGTAATATTTTTTTGGTTGATCGAGGTATCAACACCAAAAATTGAGGGAAAACTTATGCATCTTGCGCTACGCGCACGATGCAGTTTTCCCTCAACTTTTGGTGTTGATACCTCGATCAACCAAAAAAATATTACAATGATTCCTTAAATCCCCTTGCAGTTTTTTCATCGCTCAACCAATCAGAATGCGCGTTACAAACGGAGTGCATTAGAATTTCTTTTCATTCGATACAGTTTTCAATTATGTAAATCTGAATAGCTGAAGAAATGTTGCCTTTATCCTGTTGTTTTATCCAGATTGTGTATGCCTTCGGTTTTTGATTTTCTGAATTATCGATTTTGTGCTGTATGCGGGAATATGGTCATAATCCATATTTGTCATTTTACGAAGAGTAGTTCAAATCGGTAGCATATACAGATTGAATTAAAAGTTTTCGGATAAGAAACGTTTTCAAACTCCAAAACCAAACACGAGACATTGAGTATGAAAATAAAATGTATTAAACGCCCCCCCCCCCCCAATCTATCACTATTTTATAGGGACAATTAATATAAGCATAAAAAAGTACCTAACCGTTTTTCAGTCTCAAAGTCGAGAAGGCAAGGCAAAATCGTGAGAATAAATAAGATGTAATGATTTTAAATGAATACTAAACTCAAATACATATATAGATTAATAAATGAATAAATGAGAGACAAATAAATTTACAAATAAAACAAAAGTGATTACCTGTCGGATCGAACAATTCGGTGTATATGGAATAAAAAGAATTTCAAACTGTAAATATGAAAACCATTGATCAGGAGACCCCACACTGTCCACTTAATTGCAATTTCTGCCATTTTTTGAAGCCTTTTTCTTAAATACTTTTCAGATGCATCTAGATGCGACGATGTCAATGACGGAAATGTTATTCTTGCAAAATTACAAAGAAAGTTCAAGGAACGGGCGATGAAAAGATTTCCATATAGCTCGACAAGATCTGAAATTTATAAATATAATGATCAGATTGCCAATCTCAGCATTGCAGTGTTGGATGATATCAAGGTAGGATCTGATAACTGATACTGAGTTGGAGATTTAAATACAGATTTTTCTGATTATATACATTCTTATCTGTACAAATGTTTTGAATTTATTTTCTCTTATCTAATTCTACATGAACTTTTAGGATGAAGCGGAAGAAATATTGAAAGATTTGAAAGGCATTCCAGCTAATTCGTTGTCAGAGAAAAATAAAGATGAGTTCATGATTTTCCGTAATGTTTTATCCCATTTAGTTTCTTCATATAAATGGTCAAGGTGAGTATTTAATGTCTGCCTGTTTGAAAATATTATTTAGAAGCTTTCTTGACATTAATTTAATACATCATTATTTCAATTCGCTCAAGGAAAGGCCATTGAAATCGGGCTTCAATTTTTTTTTCACAATTTATTGAAATTATCTTATGAAACAAAGGAGGGATCTCCAACAACACCAGGTTGAAGCATCCACAGCAAAACACCCAATGCAAAAACACATAGCAGACAAGCAAACAAACAGACGCAAAAGGGACAAGGAACATCAACACACAACACAGAAACATCAAACACAAAGGACTAGATATAAACCAACGAGACCAATGGGCAACTGGTGCAGACTTAGGACGGCCATCTGCCACGAAAGTAGCAGAAGGTGTGGTTATTCTGTATTAAGTGCGCACAATCTACCACTTTTCCGATTTCCCATAGGTCTCGAAAAACGTACAATTGTGGTATAAAACAACCTCCTCACTGTTAGATGACCACACACAAACAAGACCACAAAACACAGGGGCCCAAACCAACACAGATGAATATGTAAATGGATATAAGAAGAGGGCGTATGCAATACAAACCGTGCTCTGTCGACTGTAGCGAGCTCATGTATGTTATCACCCGAGGAGTCCGAATGACATTCAGAAAGGACAGGTGGTCGGGGCACTGTCTTCTCTAAAGAGGTTTGGACAGGGTCCGTCATTGAGTCCCGTCGTCACAGTCAGTTAGAGTGCAAGTTTTAAGAATGCGCTGGTACAAGATTGTAGATTGGTGAAGTACCAAGCTTAGTGTCCGTCTGGTGACATAAGGATCATATCCACGGTACAAAAGGCGCCTGATGATTCTGACGCATTTTCGATGGTTATGTTGTCTATCTTTGATCCTTTTTATTTTGTTAATTATGTCTTCATAAAATGCAGTTTGTTAAATACCCAAAGTAATATACTCTGTTGCTTGTATTGATCCGAATTTCAAAGAATTTGACAAAAAATTTTGTAAAATTTTCCAGAAAGTCTTTACTAGTATATAAAAGCGAAATCCTTGACCTAAAAGATTCTTGGTAATTTGTAAATTTCTACTATAAAATTCAAAACATCAATACATGCTCTAGCATACCGGATGAGCTATCAAGTTTAGATACAATAGGACGGTAACCTAGGAACATCACCGTCAGGCCAAAGAAATTTACTGTGTTGAATCCAAAATCATCTCTTCTGTCATACACACTTGTATGAATCTAACAATTTTGATATTTAGGTCTAAAAATTGTGTTTCTGTGTTTGTAACGTTTTCCTTGTTTAATGAGTTAAAAAGATCCTGACAATAATAATGTTTAAAATCAATTCTTCTTGATAAATAACATTTTATACTTTTCAAAATCAGGATTGTCGATAGTAAGAATACCTGGTACCTAGAAGTACCAATAAACATTTCACATCATCATGTTTTCTTTGCTCTTGAATTGTTCAAACTATATGTCTGAACAACAAGTTTCTGACCCCTTTCTGTTAAGATATTGTCCTAGAGGCAGGCAAATCCGCTAAAATCTACCCATCCTTCGGTACATTTGGTTGAACTATTGACCTATAACATATTTGAAATGTTAAAACATCTAAAGAGGTTTAGATATTTGAACATTTCAAATATGTCATAGGACAATATACCCCCACCCGATAATTCCGATAGATTTGTTCAAAATAAGGAATGGACGTAAGTTATTATGGATAATTCAGGAAAAACTACATACAGATTTATTTGACAAATTCTTACGGTATAAAGGGATTAGCCATATTAATTGCGTTCATTTTAAACTCAGAGAAAAACAAAGAAAGAAGTAGCATCAAAAGTATACAGATTATTATAAAGGCACATCCATTTCACAAAACAGACACGCACCTGGTCTCACTTCGGAATGGTATTCATTCCGAGGGAGGCTCACAACCGTTCCAACGGAAATTCTAATGATTTTGCCTTGCCTTCACAACTTTGAGACTGAATAACTGATAGGTACTCCTTTGATGTTTACATATCTTTTAATACTAGCGGAACTGACATAGTGAGTTAATACTGTCAATTTTTGTGAAAAGTAATATATATTCAATTGAATTCTTAGATTTATGTGTGATCGAAAATGGGTCTGAAGGTTCTTGATCCTTTAAGATGATTGTTTCCTGTTTTTTCGCAGATATGGTCCTTTGAACTTGATCAATTTTATAGAAGGTTTTCAGACATCCCCCAACAGTTTTGCTGTCAACACGCCTTTTGATACTAGAGGAGATTTTGAAAACTACGTAGTGAGATTACAGAAACTACCCGTATATGTATGTCTTCATAGTAACTTATAACTCTCTATCTTATGTTACTATTGATAATTAATAATATCACATCTATTGGATTAATGATGGTAAACTAATCAGGCAATTTCAATGAGATGAAAAGATAGATAATCAGAGAGAGAGAGAGAGAGAGAGAGAGAGAGAGAGAGAGAGAGAGAGAGAGGGAGATAAAATATAGAAAATAACTGCAATTAATATCACTTGTATAAATGTTAACATATTGAGGTGTACATGGTAATTTTATTTCATTTTCAGTTCAGTCAGATTCTAGACCGTTTTAAAGAAGCTGTTAAGTTGAAACACACATATCATGCCGTGTCAGTGGTAAACATTCTTATAATACTCTTTCCTATAGACAGTTAAATTGACATTTGTATTCAAATCTTGTACTGGGATTGTTTAAGCTTTAATATGTCGCACACGGAGCTTTTATTCGGTTATTTTTGTGTGTGAAAGGAAACATTAAAAGGGCTTCCATTCCGTCCCATAGGCTGCTGTGGCGCGAACCGATTGTGTATCACAATCGCTCGTTACCGCGATGGTGCATATAACCATACAAATCCGAAAGATTATTGAAGTCCTTTGTCTAAACAGTTAAACCTACCATATTAGCAAATATTTCAGATATCATAATGGTAAACCACATTCTGCAACGATGATTATTTTCCGGAAAAAGTCGTTCGGTAAGTCTCTACACAGGGATCAGGTACTAATCGCCGAGAAACGGGATATATATACTTATGTGAAAACAGAAAGTTCTTAGTTATAATGTATAGAAGAATTAAATTTACCATTTCATTTTGTAATCAAACTATGATGCATTATCGGCTTGCGATACAGCAGTATATTGGAAGAAAATGAAGCCCTCTCACACATAAAAACAACCGAATAGAAACTTCGTTTGAGACGGGCGAAATATTGAAGCTATAGGATTGTGTCAGTTATCATCGTTTAGATTACTAGATGGTCCAGTGTAAATTCGGTTAACCAAAGTATCAATATTGCAAATCCAGGGAGAGCTGCATCATATGCGCTTAATTAATGCATGCTTTTTTCATATTCTCTCAATTCTTTCTTTGTGTTAATACTCCAATCAACCCAAAAAATGTTAGTTATATCATGCTCTAAAAATGCTAAAGGATATATTTGCAGCTTAAATACTTCGTTGCTGTTGACTTCACTTTTTATGTTAAAAAGCTTGCATTTGTGGTTAGATGAAATGACATCAACGTCTGAACCGCAGACAATGAAATTTACATACTGAAATGTAAGTTTAATGATTAAAAATCAAGGACAGAATCAATTTGAAAGCTGACATTTATATTTAAGTTTTAGTTCAAGTAATTAAGGAATTAAACATTTCTTTTTTAAATATCAGAGACCCGTGCCAGCACAATTAGATAAAATGTTAGTCGGAGATGATGAGGATTTCCCTTACTACAAACCACTCAAACAGGAATTGGACAATTCGGATATTCCAGAAAATGCCAGGTTTGTCTGTATTTAATATACATTTATTGCAATTTATTGCACGGCGGTGAGGGGGATATGAAGATTTGTTCAGCCTAGAAAAATCATACTTTATTATACCGGATTGACAAATTCCTTGGAATTTGCTCAATCTCGATATTAGCGATGTGAAGCCGTCTGGTCGCAGATAACGCGAAATGTTTGCATTTGTAGCAAATATTATGACGTCATAGACTAACGTAAACATTTGCAATGAACGCTATGACTCTGATAGGAAAAAGAGCGATGAACCCGAAGGAGGGGTCTCTAATTTTATTGTCCCTGACCCCAGGGTGACTTTATGATTTTAGTCCAACCGGCACGTGACCATCTAAACCAATAAGATTACGCGTTTTATAGAATTAGTCATATGAGATGTAATAATAAACAATAAGAAAAGAAATATGCCGATTTTATGTTGACAAAATAATCAATTTTGTGTTTGTGCCTTCGGGCATATTAATATATTTATACGTATGTTCAATTTTTAGAAAGGCCGGTCAGATTTGATTTTGAGCACGAAAAAGGCCGGTCATATTTTATTTTGTACGTGATCGTTTATATTAAATCATGTCATAATACGTGCCTTATTTCATCAAAGGAAACGCATGCGAAGAGATGCAAAGGCAGCAGTCAAAGAAATAAAGAAATCCTTGGTACGATTAAAGAAATACATATCTGAGGTATGTCCTTTTCTTGAAAAAGATGTAAAGGGATAAAACAAATCATTGTATGTTATCATTCATAATGATTTTTTCACTCATTTGACAAAACCTATTTTGTATCGTATGAATAGGTATACATGAAAAATACAAGATCTTCTTTGGGAGTCCATGGTCTAGAAAATGGCAAGGATTTGTATAAAGCCTGTATTAAGTTTTTCACAACATTAGACCTGTCACCTGAGTATGTCCGGGATAAAGGTTTGGAAGAAGTTAGAAGAATAGAACAGAAAATGAAGAAGGTACATTGTAAGTTAGAGAAAACACCTAGCTGTCATGTTTGTAGTAACATAAAAAAAATCAATGTAAAAGAAGGGAGAAAACGAAAATAAAGAAACCAACATCAAAGTAGACGAATTTATAGTGACGAATGTTTAAGAATGCTTATATGTCCTTTATGCAACACTGAGAAAAAATGAATGAATTGTTCTATTATACGAGCAAAATAGATATTAAGATTACAACCAATAAATTATACCAAATTCTTTACCCCAGCCTTTTTCTGTTCATAGATTATGAAGAAACAAGGTCACAAAGGATCAATCAAAGAATACTTTGACAACCTAAAGCAGGATTCTAGGTTTTTCTTTAACACATCGGTATGTTCTTTTTAACCAAGTGAAAAACTTTTATTAACTATTGCATAATACGTTAAGCGGAATAAGTCCATGATATTAATTGAATTTCACTAAAATCATACCCTCTAGGGTTTTCCCGCAAAAAGGATGTAAAATAGACTTTTTTATCCATATCAAATTATTCTATTGACAATAATAACTACATTGTACTTTTATACCGTGGGTATGATCCTTCTGTCACCAGACGGACACTTGGCTTGGTACTGGACCAATCTGCAACCTGGTGCCGGTGCGTTTTTTAGAATTGCACTCTGACTGGCTGTGACGACAGGACTCCATGACTGACCCTATCCAAATCTCTTTATAGAAGACAGGGCCCCGACCACCTGTCCTCTCTGAATGTCACTCGGACTCCTCGGGTGATCGCATTCATGAGCTCGCTATAGAGCATGGACTGTATTGCGTATGCCTTCTGTTTTTATATCCATTTAAATATCCATCTTTGTGTTTCTTAGGCCCCTGCGTTATGTTGTCTGTTTGTTTGGTCATCTTACAGTGAGGAAATTATTTAACTTCACAATTGTGCGTTCTTCGAGACCTCTGGGTAATCGGAAAAATGGGAGGGTTGAGCGCACGTAATCCTATTAACAACACCGTCTGCTACTGCAGATGGCCGTCCTAGGTTGGCACAGGTTGCGCATTGGTCTCGCATTGGTTTATGTATGGAATTTTGTGTTTCATGTTTCTATTGTGTGAGTTGGTGTTCCTTGTCCCATTTGCATCTCTTTCTGTGAGTGTTTGTTCTGTGTTTTTGCATTGGGTGTTTTGTGGTTTGCTGTTGGTGCTGTTGGAGATCCCCTCCTTTCTCGATGAAATAAACATTAAAGAAGTACCTATCAGTTATGCAGTCTCAAAGCCGTTGAAGTATACATATATTATAAAGTTATGATTTTTAACGACGACTTTGTCAGTATATTGCACAAGAAAAAGACATTCAGCAAACTGGTCGATAGAGATGCTAACATTTATTCATAAACGTGGATTATTTTTTCAGGATGAGATCATTGCTGAACATAAAAAGATCATCAATGACAGGATCCAGCCGAAATTGAGACAGATGTTTAATTATATTCCCAATCTACCTATAGAGTACGTAATGAAATTCTTAATTTGACTTGGTCCATTGATCAATTTACGGGTGTTGCTAGCAAGCAACTAAGCTAGCATGAAATGCTTACTTTTCCTGGGCACCGAATTTCATCCCCTATTACTCGATAAATAGATTTTCTGAAGGTTTAATAAAGGTTTGTTAGTTATTTATCTATTTCACTGATTTTTGAGTCACGTACAAATAATATTTTACGGATGATATTGCATTGTATTACAGTGTACGTCCGTCTCCTTATGATGGTCCGTTCGGGTATTACAGAAGTGGATCCGAAGATGGATCTAAGCCAGGTGTATTCTACCTAAATACATTCCGTCCTAAGAAAATGTAAGAAATCCTTTCGTTTCTGTTCGATGTATAATAGGAGCATTTTAGATTGACATACGTAATTCTTTTGGACATAACAAATTAATTATGCTCCCCGAGAATTTTCGGTAAAGGATATACTCCCTGTCGTCTCCGCCTCTCTGTCTGGCCGTCTGAGCTCATATCTCCTCTACCCTTCATCAGAATTTGATCATATTTTAATCAAAGATGCAGTCATTCATAGAAGACGAAGGTCACATAAAATCTTAAACATCTATTAAATGTCCTAATGGTCTCTAATTTTGATTAATATTTGAAGGCTTGCATATTCTTTTATATATTTAAAACCATTATCAAATTAAATATTTTATACGTTCACATCGTATATATGTTATACGTTTGATATGTACTGCGTTGAAATGGGTGGGTGGGTTACACATTACTTCCAAGGGGAAGGAGTTTATTCGTTTCATAAACTGTTTTGTAGGATGTTAGCTTTAATACAAAAATTTTCAAGGTCATCTTAGGGATTTAGGTCAAATATCCATGTTAGCAATAGACTTAAATACGTACCCCATTCGATAAATTTTGAACAATCAAAAGCACTTAGAAAATCGAATTCCAGGCATCAAAATTGCTGTGTTCAGAAAGCATCCATCAGTTTTACCTTGTCTTTGTAATACCTTTTTCTCACTGACATTGTACATGTATATGTATTACATCGAATATAAAGAGTATTGAACCTACTTTAATTTATCCCAGCATGAAGTTGTTGGTGTTTTAGTTTTAGTTGTCACCAGCTTTTAAATAATAAAAGGAGCTTGATTCTCGAACTTTTCAGGATATCTATAGGTTTCATGGCTCTAACATTGCACGAGGCGAATCCTGGTCATCATTTTCAGGTTTGAAAAATATGGTTCCTTTTTCCTTCCATATTTCTGAAGTCTTATTATACAGATCAAAGAATAAGCTGATGTTTTTTTCTTAACGATTTCTTCATACATTATAATGCAAAGTAGGTACAAAATTTTGAACTGATTGTTTTTTAGACCTCAAAATCACATTCTGGTCTTGATTTACAGTTCAGCTTGGCCAGAGAAATCGACATACCAGCCTACCGAAAAAGAATGCCGGTTAAATATGCCAACTCACCTTATGAAGTTTTCTTCTATCCGGCTTATTCTGAAGTATGGATTTTACCCGTGTATACGTACTTTGCTTTTTTCAATTCATGTAAAGCAATCTTTTATTTCTTTTATCGTTTCATTCTTAATAACGATAGATAATTAAAGAAAAATAGACCCTTGAAAAAAAAAAAGGAAATTAAAAGAAAATCAAAAAAAAAAAATAAATAAATAAATAAAATAACAGAAATTCTTCAGTAAGGACTTAATCTCTATTAAGAATTTAGTTTGTCTGCAAGGATTCATAACGTTAAAAAAGAACTGAATAAAACCTTTATTACAGGGTTGGGCTTTATATGCTGAGAAACTAGGAGAGGAGATGGGACTCTATAAAGATGATTACGAGTTGTAAGTACTGATATCCTTTGTGAAAAATTGGAAGGGTTGATATATGTTAGAGATCAAGAATCAAACGGTCAAAGGTTTATGAGGGGCAATGATATAATGTATAAGTCACATTACCTTTATAAGTCACATCCTTTCATTACTGACTTAATTTACTTCATTCGTTCTCTCCTCCTGGACAATAGAGCTTGGAACACGCATCTTCCAAGTGTTCCTGTATTGTAGCTCTTGCTGTTTCACTCCAGCTTGCAAGCAGTTGTTGCGTTCTTTCTCTTTCGACTGTTCTTTTGGTCGACCTCTTTTCCTTCTTCCTTCTGGTGGCCACGTCATAGGTATTCTACAGTTATTGTTTGTATCCTTTCTCAAAACATGCCAAATTCAAGTCCACCTTCTCACTTTCACTAATGGACTGATCTTATCCATTTCTGCTCTTTTCCTCAATTTGATGTTTGTAATCTTCTCCGGCCAATATATTTTCAATATCCTTCTCAGGCATGAATGTAGGAATACGTCCAGCCTTTTCTCATCTCCCTTCGTTATTTACCAAGTTTCTGTCCCATATAATAGGGCTGATATTACGTTTGATCTAAATATTTTTAATTTTGTCTTTCTTTCAATATGACTGTCTTTCCAGATCTTGCTAAGTTTGCTAAACGCAATCCTGGTCAGCCTTAATCTCCTTTTCATTTCATCTGCAGCTCCATCACTCTTGTTTCACCCAGATATATAAAAGTATCACCTTCCTCCAGATCTTTCCCATTCAGAGTGTGCATTTGATGTCGGATGTACTCTCATTACTTGTGTTTTACTGATATTGATCTTGAGTCCAGTACTCCCTGCAATGTTGTTAACTCTGTCAGTCTTTGTTGGTGTCTGTTGTCTGTTGCTTGATAGTAGGGCAATGTCATCATCAAAATCTAGTTTGCTGGTAAATTCCATCGTATGTCGATGTTGTTGTCTGCTGTAACTTTCCTCATGCTCCAGTATTATACCAGGAAAAACAGGAATTCTGACATGTAACACCCTTGTTTCACGTCTGATTTAAATTGGAACCATTCTGTAAGTCCACTCCCAGTTTGCACAGCGCATTCACTCTTACTATGCATGGCTTTAGTCATTTTTACAAGCTTTGATGGAATTCCGTAACTTCTCATGATTTTCCATAGTTCATCTCTATGCACACTGTCAAATGCTTTCTCAAAGTCGATATAACACACGAGGAGTTTGCTGTTCCACTCCATGGCTTGTTCGACTATGTTGAGGAGAATGAAAATCTGTTCTCTTGTGCTTCTTACAGCCCTGAATCCAGCCTGTTCTTCACGCAAGCCGAATCTATTTTAGAAGCACGTTCTATTTTGATCTTTTGAATTTTGTGTGTGTCCTTTGTAAAGAGTGCGCGACTCCGATTTCCTGTTATGTCAGTTCAGTAGCATAAAGAAGTAAAATATATGACTAAAAGATCATTGGATGGATGGTGCTAGGTTGTTAACCTCCTTAGATTAAGACGGTATGTTAGAATGTTTCAAAGAAATTAAGTAATATTCATAAATGGTGTTATTACTGCCATGTGCATCCATGTAAGGAATGAAAAATTTGTCATTATTATTTGTAGAATGGGGCGATACAGTTCTGAGATGTTCCGAGCCTGTAGATTGGTTGTTGACACTGGGATCCATTATTTTGGGTAATAATGATACGTTTATATTCTAAAGAATATTTGAGACATTTTTTGTTTATCCTATCTTATATTCATGATGTCAATACCAAAGGCTCTGTGTCATCACGATTCAATATTTTATTCTAACCACGTGATATTTTATTAAATTTCAAAGATGGACAAGGGACGAAGCTATAGATTATTTCCTCAATTATACATCAAAGAATAAAGGGCAGCTAGCAGTTGAAGTAGACCGATACAGTACATGGCCGGGTCAAGCTCTCTCGTACAAAATAGGGGAAATCAAAATCGTGCAACTTCGTGAGAAATCGAAAAAAGAACTAGGTACGTTTAACGTTTAGGTCTAAACTAAACATTTCAGGTTTACTATTCATGTTCAGAAATGAAATGTTCTCTGCAATTTTGTTTCGAATATCTCATAACACAAAAATTGTTTATATATTTTGAACCCTTATTTCTTACCTTGTAGGGTCCTTGTTCGATATAAAGGAGTTTCACGACACTATTTTAAAGAACGGCAGGTTGCCATTAAAAATACTAGATGAAATAGTTACGAGATGGATAACAGAAGTGAAGAAGGGCAATAAGAAGAACTCCTGTTCTAATAGTGAATCTGTAAACTTGACCTCTGCTGTTCTTATTGTAGTTCTACTACTCCATTTGTTTTTAGACATTACATTTTTCTGAAATTTTGCTTAATTCATATGGAAGAATATGAGATCCTTGATATTGATATTGTGTTATGTTGTATTGTTGAAAAAAAATGAATGTTTTAAATATAAATTTTTAAGATCAGTATTGAAGCTGAAAAATGAATAATCTTGGGTGAATTTATGGTTTATATTTTTAATTATTTTAGTTTATGGTATATATTTATGGTATACATTTTTATATGAAATAATATAGCATCCTTTGATGTATATATTGATATTGTGTTATTCTTAATTGATGCATAATAAAAGAATAAAATTGAACAAATAATAAACATTAAAGAAGTACCTATCAGCTATTCAGTCACAAAGTCGAGAAGGCAAGGCAAAATCATTAGAATTCCCATAGGAAAGGTTGAGAACCTCGGAATGAATAACATTCCGAAGTGAGATCATGTGCCCGGGGAGAGTCAGCGTCTCTTGCTTATATGCAACACCCGTCTCAACAGCTCCATAGAAACTTGTCAAATTCGTTGATTGTCTCGATGTACATATTGACGTACATATCAGGTATTACTTGTTTGGTGATGATGACAGCCGTTTAATCACAATCCAGAATGTAAATGATTATTCTTGAAAGGGGGATGTGACATGCTTTTATTATATCACCGTAGGTGATGATGATTTCAGCCATTGTGCAACATAACCCCGAACAAGTAGCTTACTTGCAAATCGTCAGACTTACGATTAAATCTTCATATTTTGAATATACCCTGGCGTTCCGTATCAGCTGAGAAATAAAAACGCCATAAACAGAAAATGACGGAATGTTGCTACTCATGAAAGGCAAGTTGGTTATGTGGAAGCTGAAATCATCACGCTTGTCATACAGTGAGGTGTTCAAATTCCCGTTTGCGTCGAAAGATTATCCAAGAACGAATCGGATCTGTCGTTCTTGATTGTTTCCTTGATCTCTAGTTCATGAAGATATATTTCATGTAGATGATCATTGAAGTTCGGATTATTGATGGACAACACGTCATCTATGTATCTGAAGGTAAAATTGAATTAAGATGCGAGGTGAGAGCAACGTCTGGATGAATTCTGCTCCTTATGAATATAAAAATAAGTCCGCAAGCAATGGGGCGCAATTGATACCCATGGGGATGTCGACTATTTGCTGGAGTATGGATCTCCCAAACACCACCAAATTGTTGTCAATTAAAACTCACTCATCCGGATGATATCGTCTCCGGTATACTTTTTGTTTGGATTAGAGTGTTCCTTCACGAAATAAGTATCATCCCGCTCTATGACAAGGTATTTGTATCTCCTTTCCCCATTCTTTGAAAGAAAGGTTTTGCGAATAATATTGGCCTGTCTGTCTTTGAGATATTCGTGTGGAATGGTAGTGAACAAGTCGAAATACTTTATGCTGCTTATATGATTGAAATTGATGGCTTTTAAATTTCCCAAAAGTTCATTCTACATTGTGATCGAATGGCTGTAGTCATCACCAAACAAGACATACTTACCTGATATGCACATCGAGACAATCGCCGAATTTGACAGGTTTCCATGGAGCTGTTGCGACGGGTGTTGCATCCGATCAGGAGGCGCTGACTCCTCCTGGACACCTGGTCTCACTTCGGAGTGTTGTTCATTCCGGAGTTCGCAGCCGTTCCTATGGGAATTCTCACGAATTGGTCTTGCCTTCTCGACTAACTGTTATGTACATCTTTTATGTTTATTGTCTCGCAGTATGTTAAGATCCTGCTTGATGCGAGTTAATTTTACACCACACTCGTACGTTCCTCGAGACACCTGGGTAATAGGAAAAGTGGGAGGGTTGTGCGCACGTAATCCAGGATAACCAAACCGTCTGCTACTGACGTGACAGATGGCCGTCCTAGGTCGGCACCGATTGCCCATTGGTCTCGTTGCTTTATGTGTAGTCATTTAGTGTGATGTTTCTATGTGATTTGGCGTTAATTGTACAATTTGCGTCTCATTCTATGCGTCTCTGCTTTATGTTTTTGCAGTGGATGTTTTGAGGTTTTGCTGTCGGTGATGCAACTTTGTGTTGTTGGAGATCCCCTCCTTTCTTTAATATTTTCGTAAGCAAAGTAGATATAGGCTTTGTGGAGCACCTGGACGAACCAGCAATGGACCAGTGTTTGTAAGGATTTTTGTGCATTTTGGGGGGAATCCAGTAGATATAACGTAGTTTAAGATCATAGTCATCAGTATGAATACCGAAGGACTCAAGAACAGATTTGTGGTTGTCAAGTATTTTAGATACAGATAAATATGTAAGTGTGTATTTTGGATTTCCAGGTGCTTAATGTAACCCTATTTCCTCTCTCAGGCATTTGCAATAGTATGAATTGCAAACGAAAGTAAAATTGTTTGCCGTTTTGTCAGCAGGAACATTGATACATTTTTATGGAGGTCAGAAAGTTCTTTGGCAACAACAGGGTCATGAAAAAATTGACTCGTGTCTGTTGTTAACGTAGTGCCAAAGACACCCTATTCTTCTTTTAAGTAATTCTCCGATGGATTTAATCCATTCGGAGAGTGTCTCTAGTTCCACGTTCTCCTTTTCGCCAACTGTCTGGCGTACTCATCAGATGCATCCATAATAATTTCAAAGTTTTCCTGCCACGCGAAAGAACGGGGTTCCCTGTACTTTGGACCTTTATTTAGAAAGCTTCTAAGTTTACTGTTACTGACGATATTAAGGTTACTAGCAACAACATGGCTACAGTGTTAGTAGATGAAAGCAGAGGATCAAAATGTGCATTGTATGGGGTTTTATGAAAGGTGGTGTCTATCTAGACATTTCAAATTTTGTTTACAATGAAATAGTTTGGAATGACAAATATGGATAATGACCATATCCCTGTCTACAGTACAAAATCGATAATTCAGAAAATCAGAAACCGAAGGCATACAAAATCAGGATAAAACAGGAACCAAAGCAAACAAAAACAAAAATCTCCACCATATGAAAAGAAGCGAACTCCCGATATGAGAGTGAGACCAGGTGCCCAGGAAGAGTAAGCATCTCCTGCTTGCATGCAACACCCGTCGCTTCAATTCGGTAGAACTGTCACATCCGGTTACTTCCATTTTGGAAGATATAGAGTACAATCTTTGGTTGGATGGTTCAAATGGTCTATGACAGAATATCATCCACCATTCTGGATAGTGGGACATCATAGTGTATGACGAGTTCCCCATATCGACCGTAGAACTTCCTCAGTGACGATGTTAGTCGGTCACAAACATATCCCTGACTGAGAAGCTTATCTGAAAGACGCCTAGCTCTCAGAACAAAATCCGTATATTTGGTACTTGCTCTGGCATAGCGTATCAACTGAGATATGAACACGCCATAAGCAAGCGATGAAGGGATGTTGCTACTCAGAAAAGGAAAGTTCGTAATGCTGAAATTGAAGTCGTCACGTTTGTCATAGAGTGAGGTGTTCATGTGACCATCAGTGTCGTAGGACAACATTATGTCCAAATAGGATGCTGAATTATTTGTCTCTGAAGTTTCTTTGACTTCAAGCTCCGAAGGATAGATACTGCTCAGGTAATCCGCGAATTTTGGATTATTGATGGACAACACATCGTCTATGTATCTGTAAGTGAAGTTGAAGTCAGAAGCTAAGTATCTTTTCCCTTCAGAGACCAACGATTGAATGAATTCAGCTTCGTACGAGTAAAGGAAAATGTCGGCAAGGAGTGGAGCACAATTGGTCCCCATTGGAATTCCGACAATTTGCTGGAAGACCTTTCCTCCAAACACCACAAAAATGTTGTCGATCAGAAAGTTTAACATCTGAATAATGTCTGTTTCAGTGTACTTATTTTCAGAATCTGACTTTTCTTTTACAAAGTAGGTTTTGTCATAGTTAACAACAATAAATTTGTATTTGCGATTACCGTTCTTACTTGTAAACGCATTACTTATAATTTTTGCGAGTCTTTCTTTCAATTTAGAATGTGGAATTGTAGTGTAAAGTGTCGAAAAATCAAAGGCTTTGATCGAATGGACTCTACTAAAATGAGTGGATTTCAGATGTTCTAAAAGTTCCTTCGAATTCTTTAAAATCCACATCTGGTTGATACCACTGCGAGAATATACTGTCGAACAATATTTTTGTAGCCCAGATTTGATTTCAGATAAAACTTTGGTGAGTAAGATCGATACAGATTTGGTAGAACATTTTGAGGAACCGGCGATGAAACGTTGTTTGTACGGATTCTTATGCATTTTAGGTATGCAGTATAAGTATGGTAAATCTAAATCTAAATTGGTAGTGTCGAAGCCAAAGGAAGCAAGAGCTGATTTGTGGTTATCTATTATTTCAGAGGCTGAAAGGTTTGTTGGGGTGTAAGTGGGATTTCCAGGTGTCGAATTTAAACCCAACTCTTTAACTAGACTGTCGAAATAGTACTTTTTGCAAGTAAATGTGTAATTATTTGAGGCTTTGTCCGCTGGTGTGATGACATAATGTTCTTGGAGGTAGGTAAGTTCTATGATAACATCAGGGTCTTTAAATATAGACACGAATCTGGTGTTCACAGTTGATTTTAATCGATTAATTCTAGATAAAAGTAACCCTCTGATTGATTTTATCCATTCGGAAAGGGTGTCGAGCTGTACATCCTCTTTCTTTGCCCAACGTCTTGCATATTCCTCACAAGAGTCCATGATAATTTTGACATTTTGGTTCCATGTAAAGGACATACTTTCTCTGTATTTGGGACCCTTTTTTAACAATTCTCTCAACTTGTCGTTCTTGACCATACTAAGGTCACCAGTAATAACGTGTCCACAAGGAGAGTAGTTGAAATCCGATGAAGAACATTCGCAGGGAAGTGGATGTAGTGAGGGATTACTTAAATCAATACACTGCAGGAATCGTTTGTAATTGTAAATTGTAGATGCAACTGTTGGTGTGTAGCTATAGGAAATACAAGGAATTTCTTTTCTTTTGAAATATGGTGGGATTTTTTCTGTGACAGTTTTGTGATTCAAAATTTGACCAAGATTCAAGTTATCAATACCTTTGTTTGCAAATCTTACTTTAATGTAAGGGCGGTTTGTTTTCTCCTCTGATTTATCTGATCTAACTGCTTGAAATAAACGAAAAGTAGTAACGTCCAAGATGACTCCTTGTAGTCTGTATTCTGGGGAACGTGTATCGGTATATGCGAGGTCCTTCGTATAATCGTAGATTTCGTGTAAATTCCGTAAAGGAACAGAGTATAATTTGGTACGAATATAATGCAGGTCTAGAGGCTCATTCAAAAATGGAACCAAGTCATCGAAGGAGAAACTATGTATCTCAGGCCTATTGTATTTTCGAATGCCATGACTTCGAGGTCTTCTTTGTGATCTGTTGAATAAGCTAGTCACATTTACCGATTGACAACCGGGACTTGTTAAGTTTCCTATAGTGCTGATGTTATCGTTGCACCCATAGGGCGCTGCAGTGTTAAGATTTTTTATCCAGAACTCTTCTCTGTTGCGACGGAGAGGTGTGCTCAAATTGGGATTGTTTGTGGGGTGATATATTTTCTCCAGGATTCTGACTCTCATAGATAAAACAGAATGATCCGCCTGGTCAAAATGTCGATAAAGGAGTTGTACTTAATCCTCGTCAATGATCCTCAATCTAAACAATGTGATATGGCCGAAAAGTGTGAAAATTATTATATCCAAAAATGTACCGAAAGACGTAGTAGAATGAGTGGGATATGATGCTACATGACCTATGTTTTAGAAATTTCAATAAACGTTGATATGATAACAGAAATTTTCGAATGCGTTGAGGAAACGATCAACCGAAGTTGATCGAACTTGGCCACATGTGCCCTCTGGGACTCCTGGTCCACCAGTATTGAAACCCACCAAGTGGTACAAATGTTACACGTCTTCAAATTGGGTTTCACTAATAGATTTTAGTTATGTAATTGTGTGATTTCATCTTTGAATAGCAACATTCCGTCTCCTTCTGGTTATGGCGTTTTGATTTCTCAGCTAATTCAGTGCTTCATCGTTAGTCAGACGGCTTGCAATAAGTTACTCGTACATGATTATATTACACAGTGGCTCAAATCATAATTGAGGAAGTTATATGAGATCCCTCTTTTCAGAATGATCAGTGACAATCTAGATTGCGATTGAATGGATGCAAACATCACTAAACGAGACATTTGTACCTGATATGTACATCAATTTGTACATCGAGACAATCACCGAAATGGACAAGTTTTCTGGAACTGTTGCGACGGGTGTTGTATGCAAGCAGGATAATCCTATTCTCCCCGGACACCTTCTCTCACTTTGGAATACATTGTATTGTTTATTTCGGGGTTCCAAATGTTCATTGGGTATTCGAATGATTTTGCCTAACTTTCTCGACTCTGAGACGTATTAACTGATAGGTACTTCTTCGATGTTTCTATTTTTCTCATTTCTTCGAGAAATAAATCAGACTGTTGCTTACTTTTATTAATACTGTGATATTTCGTACATGGAACTGATATAGTTTCCTTGGGTGTAAGTGCTGTTGAGAATGTCGTCAAGATCCTCTTTATCTCATTTCATTTGGGTTTGACAGTCAGCATGTAAATTGAAACCTTTAGAAACTGGAAAGTGGTTTGAAATTTCCCAAAATGGGAAAATGGTAAGATGGGGAGAAAGGGTAAGGAAGATACCTCTCATTTATCTCCAAAAAATGTTAGTAATCTTCCAAATCGAAATTCACATTTGAAGTATATCAATTTTTAGATATTGATATAATTTCTTATCAATATGATTTTCAAATCTCAAATGAAATGCACATTGTTTTCTCGCAACAAATACATAACAGACCCAATATTATTATTAATCAATGGTAATACATTTAATAACATTTGCACTTGATAAAGCAATGGAGCCAAAAATATGTGCACTGAGTTTTTGTGTGTTTCTATTTGTTTCGTTAAATTCGAAGGATTCTAGGATCGATGATAATGATTTTACTGGTAACAAGGAGGGAGGTAAAGAAAGTACCAAAATCGTATTTATCTTTGTAAGTATTGTGGTGAATTAGCTTCCCGCGACAAAATATCATTAAATGATATTTAGTTGGCAAAACTATCCGACACAAAATAGTGAATTTATTCTGTATCTAAAGGATGATTAAAGCATTTACTTAAAAAATTATCAAAATGGAAATTTGATTGTCTAATCAGCAGCCTAAAATTTATTGGATTTCATCGAATTGTCATTCAGACATTGAAAGATAAAGAGGAGATCCACTTCCAAAGAAACCCTGCTTTCGGTACCTGTCAATCACGGAGAATTTACAGATATGTTTCAAGTCTACGAGGGCTGCTTGATATGTTTTGAGCCACGGTTCTCTGGGATGCAGAAGGTATTTTGCTGAAAGATTATCTCCAAAAGGTACAAACAATCAATGACTCATTTCTGACACAGTTACTGGAGGATGATAAACTTAAGCGCCGCGGAAAGCTCACTTGTTAAAGGTGTGTTGTTCCATCAGGACAATGCTCCTGTTCATAAGTCTGTCACTGCCATGGTTGCCATTCATGTTGTGGTTTTAATTTGCTTGAGCATCCTCCTTATTCAGCTGATCTTGCTCCATCAGACTATCATCTAATCTCAAAAATGAAAGCACCTATTTCTGGCACCGACTTTTAGTCCGATAATGACGTCATACTTGCAGTGGATAGCTTTCTGGCCACAGTGGTCCAGTCAAGATAAGGAATTCTTAAAAAGTGGTGTTGAGGCTCTTTTACACCGGTGGCAAAAGTGTCAAGATACTGAAGGGGATTATGTGGAAAAATCATGTAAAATCTTTGATAAAATTCTGATAAAATTCAAATTTAAATTCTTAAATAAGAGACTCGGAACACTGTATATTCTAGGGTACTATCAGTCTGCCTGCATAGATATTAACCTAATGATTTAAAAAGTTATCAATATTGAAATACATGTTCTATTGGAATACTATTTATTTGAACGATATGCGCATTTCAGCTAGGCAGATGTTTATTTTCATTGAGGTTCGCAATGTATTATTTAATTTCTATAATACAGATAAAGAGAAATTAATATATCTGAACACAGGAACGGACGAGGGCAATCGCCTAGCTCTTAAGAAAACAAAGCAAACTGTTATCAGGTAACATTACTCTCAGATATACGAGAATACATCAGAAAGTTCCGTAGGTGATGCAAACATACCACCTTCGTTATCTGGATTTCACCCATCTGTTTCTTTGTCGATGTAGGTAAGCTAATTTTTTATATATTTTAAAAGATCATTTCAAGACTGTTATTGTTTTCTTTAAAAAATACCTACCAAAGACAGTTTATCAATACACAGTTAATATTGTACAAAATTAGCGGGATACTGATCATAAGCATTAAATAAATTGATATAAACTCGTTTAAGCATATTCGATTAATGAGAAGATTTCTGATTCTTCTTATGTTCCGAATAGACGATTTCCTAGATGTTACATTTGATAGCTAGACTACAGACATCACATACTTTGACGTCCCACACGAAGCACTAGTACTATAAACACAATGTAAAACCTTCGATGTTATAAATTCAAAAAGGTACTTGATGTCCGTAGTCTATTGTGTAAATTCAAGGTGTCTAACGATCGATTCCGAGAAATTTAATATGGACTATTACATGTACTCGCAGTATAGGTTTAATTCTAATCTAAAACAATTTCAAACTAAAAAGATTTATTTGTACCACATGGACTTAAATCCCTCCAAGAAATTGCTCACTCCCCTATACTTCTATGGAAGAAAAAATACGATATGTTGTAAATAAATTTGAGGATTACATGTAAAAAATGAAACACATGTGAAAATGGTGAAAACGTCATTGTTTTAACTTGTAATTGTACAATGAATTAACAGTTAAAAAAGAGGCTAATTTTTCCAAAAGTTTCTGTTTATAGAGTACACATGTAAAATAAGGAAAACTTTTCATTGTTTTCAATTGTTTTACGAGATTTGCAGCACAATATAATATTGAAAACAAAGCCAGGTTGTTAATATCCCCGAAACCTCTGACACCTTTGATTTACGTAATCTGTATCTGTTGTGAGTACTTTATCACATTGAACAGAAGGGACTAATTATATCCTCCACATCTGCCAGATAGTGGTCAGCTTCATCGTTCTTACTTACTAATTATTGCTGTTTGGACACACAGCAATAATGCAAATATGTGGTGTAATATGTTTTCGGATCGGTCATAGGGTCTGCGAATGAGTACCTGTGCTTTGAAATGTGTAGAGAATCTACGGAAGCCGATGTCAAACTAAGTGAAAATTTTAAGTCGTAATTACAACTAAGTATGTCGTAATAACGACTTAACTATCTCGTAATTAAGACTTAATATGTCGTTATTACGACTTAATTGCATCGTAATTACGACTTAACTCTCTCGTAATTAGAGAGGTTGAGCAAACCGAACTTGTACGTGTATACATGTCCAAATGCATACTAAGTCGTAATTACGAGATGAATGAGTCGAAATAACGAGAAAGTGAAGTCGTAATTACGCCTTACTTATCTCGTAATTACGACTTACTTATCTCGTAATTACGACTTACTTATCTCGTTATTTCGACTCAGTCATCTCGTAATTACGACTTAGTATGTCGTAATTACGACTAAGTATGTTGTAATTATGCATTTGGACATATATGCAAAAAACTGACGGAAAAACTTTTAAAAGTTGTTAGATTTTCATTTACAAAGTACAATTTGTCGTCTGAAAGGTAAAATCTTACATATTACTTTTTTATTAAATACTACAGCATTGTATTCACGACAAAAGATATTGTTTAGTCGTTCAAATAAATCGTTACGATTTGTAAACGTATCAGATTTATACCACGAGTAACAATTAAAAGTCATTGCAGCTTGCCATTGTTAGAGAAATGACAATAAGCATATGCTTTACACAGGTACAGCTGTACCCCTTTGAGATAGAGTGATGAAGCTAAGTTGGACAATCTCCATGACAGTGATCTGTTGTATGCCGTTTCTTGGTATGTAATGATGTAATTAGAGCACAGTTTATACAATACCTGGTGGTCGAAATATATGTAACAAATCCATTTTGGTTTATTGAAAATTTGGTGCATTTCTCAAAATTGTTATTAAAAAGACAAGGAGATGTTCCCCAAACGAGACAGCTTGGTAGCAATCACAGCGGAACAAACATAAATTTAACGGTTAAGAATGGACAGGTAGTAGAACAACCATGCCCACAAAGAGACGGAAAAGACGTGAACAATTATGCACATCAAAGCTCCCATCAAATAAGCAAACCTCAATTTAATACGAAGAACGTCACAACGCAAAAGACGCAAAAGGATTACGTACACACAACCATACTTCTTGTCCGATAGAACACACAATTGTTGTGTATAGTACCATCCTCAATTTAAGATGACGACATAAAGATGACAGCTAAACATAGCAACAACCAGATGAGTATGTAAATAGATATCAAAGGGCGAACGAAAAACCGTCCGTACTCAGCTGACTGCAACAAGCACATGCATGCAATCACCCGACATACGAAGTGGACAGCTGGGTAGATTAATAGAATCTATCACGACATTGAGACTGAGACAGGGGTTTCTCCCATTTGTCCCCATGTGGGATAGAGTTTGCCCATAGCGACGCGTCATGTAGGGTCACTGTATCCCACATGTACCTCGCGTGACCTTTGACGTCGGCCGTATCCATATTGTGACGTCGTTGTTATCCATTGTGACGTCATGATTTTTGCACCTAAAGCGGGGACCTCTCAACAAAAACGTCGTTTTAACGTAGCTCGCGGGGAAGCTTTCATCACAATCAAATGTGTACGCAGGTTTCACCCTCGAATTTTTTTATGTGCACATCTACGCTATGACGTCATAAACCTTACTTGATCGTAACGTCACGTTACGGTGCGCGACATATATCGTTAGGGCGCAAATAATGGCTTTTTTTTAAAATACTTATAGTATTTAAATACTTTCTAGTAAGCGTAGCGAGCCGAAATTTTGAAACATAAACTTTACATTGTGTCTAAATTCAGTCAATGTATTTAGACACGCTTGCACTGAGAACCGGAAACTTTGAGGGATGTTTGGCTATATTTTGACTATTTCTAGGGAATGATATATGAATGCAATTTTTTCTTCAAATTTAATGTTCTTTCATCCATCCTCCTCCATCCTTATCTAATTTCTATAAGAGTATAATTATCCTTAATATTTCTATCGTGATAAAAAATTATTGAAATTCAAAAGCTGTCGTGATTAGTTTTCAAAAATCAAATTTAAACTTTCCCATCTGCTTTTAATTCGTTTACTCTTTTGTTCTGACATAAGGTACAATGAATATAATTCCAAATTTCTATAGGATCTGGTGAAGGCTTTACTTTTGATCAGTCTTTTTCTCGCTCTCCTTCTTGCTTGTTTCTCAGTGTGCACAATCGGGGAAAGCGGGGGTGGGGGTGGGGGGGGGGGGGGGTGGGGGTTGGCCGACAGAAAAGGAGGAGGGGCTGCCTTATAAAATAAAATTAATCTTCTCAATACTTTCTAAATTATATGCAAAGCGGTGATTTACTTTAAGAATTTAGGAATACATAGTGTCTGAAAGTTCGATTATGACGTAAGACAAAGATTTGTATATATACATGTATATCAGAAAGCAGAGCGGACCGGAATTGTTTTGTAAGGGTACGACCAATTTGATCCTGAGGGGGGATGGGGGGGGGGGCTGGCAATTTTTTTCGGGTCAGATTATTTATTTTCAACGCAGGGCCGGCCGGAATATTTATTTTCCAGTAACTAAAGATAAGAATATTTGTTTTTAACCTGTAACAATCCTGACAAGCCAAAAAAAAAAAAAAGAAAAAAAAGGTCATACTTAGGAGTCAAGGTCAGTGTTAAAAATTTGCCAAAGAGACTACATATGTGCAAGTTGTTTGTTTGTTTGGATTTTCATTTTATTTATTTATTTATTTATTTATTTATTTATTTATTTATTTATTTATTATTTATTTATTTATTATTTATTTATTTATTTATTTATTTATTATTTATTTATTTATTTATTTATTTATTTATTTATTTATTTATTTATTTATTTATTTATTTTTATTTATTTTTTTTTTTTTTTTGTTATCGGAAAAAAAGATACCGTACTGCCTTCTTGAGGAATTCCTGAACTCGGAGAAATGGAAATTTCATTTTAATAATATATATAACTACAATCGAGGCGGCTGAACGTAATGATAGAAAACGAGCATGAAATGAAAGTCACAATGTATATCTTATATGGACCGCTCCTCCCAAACCCTTTTCCGATATTATAAAGTATATGTACATATAAACAAGAGGGAATTTTTTGTATACCCCGCCAAAAGATATCGGATTAAATAGTAATGAGCATGTCCGTCCGTCTGTTCCGTATGATGTTTTCAAATATTTGAAGAAAAAAATGTCATGTACGGAGAATTTTATTTTTACATTAAGATATAAGGTCTAGTTCGAATACAGCCCATGTAATTGTTGATTAATTATCTTTAAAAAAAAAGGGGGGGGGGGTTCTGGATGTTTTTAAGAAGACCGTTACAGAGAATCAAATATTCCGCATACTCCTTGACGTCATGTTGACATATACGATCTGAACACGCTGTGACTTTGACGTTGCGAGTAAAATTGACGCCGAAACCACGCAAAACAAATTTTCAATCTTAAATTGCAAAAAATCTGCCGAGAAGACCTATCCATGTTTTTATATATTCGAATTCAGCTCATTCTCTACTTTTACGTGTAAGAAGGGCTTTAAGGACCTCCACAACTTAATGAAGAAAATGATAATGAAGCAAGCCGTGTTTTGCCTTTTGAATGAGTGCGGATTTTTGAATAATAAGTTGCAAAATGGCGATAAAAATTGCAAATTTCCCCTTAGAGACACAATAATCCGTAGAAATACAATACTCAACATGGCAACAATATTTTTGATCTCCCTTTTCACCCTCCTTGGTCAATTTTCTAGATTAAAATTATTTTAGTTCAGAAAATGCATATTTTCGAATTAGAACGTCAATGCCGTTTTTGAGGCTTAAAATTTCGAAAAACTTCGTGAAATAGTTACATGAAAATTATATCAAAGATTGATCAAATCTTATATTTCATGTAGACAAATTTTCAGGCTATGTCTTCTCGCAAAATTTTCCGTGCCGTAACGCCGCGATGTACCTTAAAACTCTTTTTTTTTACATTCTAATTCTTATTAACCGATAAAGGCTAAGGGCTATACGGTTTATTCTTTTAGAATAAACCATTTTTGAGGGCGCTGAAAACGAATATTCCTTTATTGTTCGAATTCGATAAAGTTGACGATTTCATGATTTCATGGAATTTCAAGAAAGGCCCCTAGAAATGGGAGAAAAACGATCAACCATATGTTTGTCATGTGGGATGAGAAAAGCCCACCCTCGGGGTCTGGTTTCTGGTCAGGGAACTCGGCAAGCCTCGTTCCCTGACCAGAAACCAGACCCCTCGGGTGGGCTTTTCTCATCCCACATGACAGCATATGGTTGATAGTTATAATCTCATCCGAGTGTAAAGGATTTGCAATCCACGACGAGGCTTGCCGAGTCGTGGATGTAGCAAATCTTTTGCACGAGGATGAGATTCCCCTGTCTCAGTCTCAACGTTGTGATTGATTATTTTTCTCACTCACTTCATTTTATCATCATTATAATGATTTTTAAAACTAGAATCGATACCAAAACCAACACAAATCTAATGATGTCGTGACGTTACTTTCTATGACGTCATAATAGGAGTCGCGTGGAGTGTGAGACAAGGAAATCTCAAACTGCTACGTCTACGTTCTACGTCTACGTTTTCTCTTTTGTCTCACGACGTTAGTGAGAAATTGGGTAGCTAAAGATGTGGATTTATTATGATAGTAGTAAAGGTATTCGATGTACAATATGGCATTTTTCCATGCCTGGTAAGGTACTATAAAATATATATTTTCAGAAAGGTTATAAGCCCACTGTTCAGAAACAATAATTTTGGGGCCAGAAAAAACAAAGGGAATGACTGATGGAACATTTGAATTGTCTATTTTCTCTATATAAATCATTGACTCATAACGTGGACAATAAAGGGGAGGATGTCTTCTTCTTTTTAAAACCTTTTTTGTGTGGCAAATACAGGAAATTTCCAAACAAATACAAACAAGGCGTGTGCAACTTCAAACAACAAGACAAAACGATTCGAAAAAGGTATAACTCATATCTTAGTCATATATTAGTGTGAAGATTAAAAAAAGAAGGGGATCTCCAACAATACATGGTTGCAGCATTCACAGCAAAACACCCAATGTAAAAACACAGAACAAACACACAGAGAAAGATGCACAAAAAGGACAATGACATCAACTCACATCATAGAAACATGAAGCGCAAACGACCACACATAAACCAACGAGACCAACTCACATCATAGAAGCATCAAACACAAAAGAAAACACATAAAATGCAGATAGAAAAATACCCAAAGTAACATACTATTTTGCTTGTATGGGTCCGAATTTCAAAAGAAGTTTTCAATAATATAAGTCTTTACTAGTTTGTGAAAGCGAATACCTTAACCTTAAAGTCTCCTCGTAATCTGTAAATATTTACTATAAAACTCCAATCCAAAGTAATTTTCAAAGAAAAAACAATACAACGCTGAATTCTAGTACCGTAGCATTTTTAATGCAAGTTATACTTTCGAATATATTTTTTTTTTCAGATACAGGTCGATGCGATGATGTCGGTGACGGAAACACTGTTCTTGCAAAATTACAAAGAACATACTGGGAACGTGCGATGAAAAGATTTCCATATAGCTCGACAAGATCTGAAATTTATAAATATAATGACCAGATTGCCAATCTCAGCATTGCTGTCTTGGACGAAATCAAGGTAGGATTAATTATATGAAGTCTCATTGTACTATAGAAAAAAACGACTGTTTCCTGATTCCATACTCTTTATCTGATTGTACGTATAGGATGAAGCAGAAGAAATGCTGAAAGATGTTAAGAAAATTCAAGTCACATCGTTATCAGAGAAGAACAGAGATGAGTTCACGATTTTCCGTGATGTCTTATCCCATTTAGTCTCTTCATATAAATGGTCTAGGTGAGTATTGTATGTCAGCTGCTTTAACAAAAAGTATGAATAAAACACACAATTATACAAATTTGCGACCACTTGGCCATTGTATACACATTTTCGGCTGTACACGACCTTTAATTATTCGTATCATTTCTTCCCTCTTTAAGAAAGGACGGGATCTCCAACAAGACTTGGTTGCAGAATTCACAGCAAAACGCACCGAGCAAACATACATAGTAGACAAACACAGCAAGAGACGCAAAGGTTCAAGAAACATCAAATACGACTCACCAAACACAAAAAATTGCACATAAACCAACGAGACCAATGCCGACTGAAGACGGCCATCTGCCACATTAGTAACACATTGTGTAGTTATCCGAATTACGTGCGTACCAACCTCCCAGTTTACCGGTTATACAAAGGTCACAAAGAACGCACAATTGTTATGTATAATAACTTCCCACAGTGCATTGTAGGTGGCGCTGTTTAATAATGCGCTGCAATAATTAGTAAAGTTTAAACATTATCAAATATCGCAATAAACACGCTAATTATTTCATGTAAGGCCAAAGTAAATCAATATTTTGTTCTACGTCCGCGAGTGGTTACCCTTAAGGAGTTAAATTGTTCAGAAAAAAAAAACAAACACACACAATAATGAATTAATTTTCATAGGTTTCGTAGACTTATAACAAATAAGAGGAAGCATAAAGCATATTAAGCCAGATAACAACACAACCATTTTCTACTGCCCTAAGTCGGCATCAATTGCCCGTTGGAGTCGTTTGTTTGTGTGTATCCTTCTGTGTTTAAAGTTTCTAAGTCGTATTTTCTTCCTTGTCCCTTTTACGTCTTTTGCCGTCTCTTGTCGTGCTGTCTTATCTGTGTTTTAGCATATGATGTTTTTTTTGTATTTTGCTGATGGTGCTGCAACCAAGTCTTGTTGGAGATCTCATCCTTCCGAGCTTCCTTGATATACATGTAGTACTTATTTCCACTTATATTGTACAGATATATTGTTTTGATTCTCTAATTTTTTTTACAGGTATGGTCCTATGAACTTGATCAATTTTATAGAAGGTTTTCAGACATCCCCTAACAACTTTGCAGATAACACACCTTTTGATACTAGAGGAGACTTTGAAAACTACGTGGTGCGATTACAGAAGCTTCCAGTTTATGTACGTTGTTATTTAACTCAATATTAGATATTGTTGCAAGGTCTACGTTGTAGACTGTAATTAACACCTTTCCAGACAGTGCAATATTTTTCATTGTGAAACAATGATTGAACTCATCATTGAATGATCAACTGAGCCGTTAACTGTCCTTAACTGACCTGACTTGTATTGCCACCCGTTTTGAAAATACAACACAACCGAAAAAAGGGGGAGGAATGTTCGCTTTAGCATTTCTAAAATGGCATTTCATAAAAGGAATTGAGAAAAAAAAAACCCCGCCATTTACATGTTGAAATACTTTTTTCAATGTCACGGGCGGACCTAGGTTTTTCCCTATAAGGTTGATTCAGCGTTAGGGAAAGGGGTCCAGCCTATGATTTTGAAAGAAAATACATAGAAACGGGAAATCATTTTTTTTTTACTAATTCCATAGGGGGGGGGGGGGGGTTCCTGAATCCAGTCCGCTCTAGATCCGCTCTTTGTCAAATGTTTCAATATGCATAGGATCAACTACCAGAGAAAACTCGCAAGATTTCGATTGAATAATGTACTGACTGGTACCCTTGATTACTTTTGAAAAGAAACAAAGATATAATAGTATCATAAAAGCGGAGTATTCCCGTAGTTTTGAATATTTGTTGGAAAACTTGTGTGTGCTCACTTTTAATGATTCAGAATTAAAAGTTAGAAAGGGACACTTGCACACAATCCTTGTTGCACGGTCTACGTTGTAGACGGTAATTAACACCTTTCCAGACGGTGCAATATTTTTCATTGTGAAGCAATGATTAAATAAATGATTGAACCAATCATTGAACGATCGACTGAACCGCTTATTGTCCTTAACTGACCCGAAGTCAACTGTCTTCCGTTTTGATAAATGGAAACACATTTTTCCTTAGAATTATTAGAAACATCACTAAAAGCGCATTTCTAAGGAATGAGAAGGATAACCCGCGACTTACAGATTTGAATTACTTTCATCAAAGTCATGGGTGGATCTAGATTTTTTTTCCACAGTGAATGGGGGGAGGGGTCCAATTAACCTATGATTGTGAAAAAAATTGAAAAACGGCAAATTCTAGAGAGGGGGCGGGATCCTGAATCCCCTAGCGCCCTCTAGATTAGCACTTGAATGAATAGGATCCGCCACAAACGGAGACAGACAAAAGTAAGATTTCGATCGAATAATTTTGTACTGACCGGAACCACTGAATAGCTTTGAACAGAACAAAAATAATAGCGGAATTAAGATTCCAACAGTTTCTAATATTTTATGGAAAATTGTACAGATAATACCCGACCCCACCTACTAAAATTCGCTTGTTATGTATAGTAATATATCATTAGTTTAAATATCGTATTAGTTTCTTTTATTTTCTTTTATTCAATTCAAATTCTGAATAATTCTTTTAATTTCTTTAATGTAATTTTCTGTCAAATCAAGTTTTAAAATGTGTAAAATTCTGAATTCTCTACGATGTATATTGTACAATTGTCATTGTCATTGTTTACTGACTATGAGTAGTTTTCTCTTACCGCTACGTACTAGGAATGACGACTTATAATTACTCAATCATTGGTGATAATTGTTTGATGGCCTAACAATTGCCGTGCAACAAGTGGGTTATTCAACTGCTCCTCGGGCTACGCCCTCGGAGACAGTAGAATAACCCTTACTTAATCGCATCTCGTAAAATCCGCTTCCTACATGTATGTACTCTAATCGCACTGTAGTTTGAAAAATTCAAATATCAGTTTCCCTTTATTTTATTAATCTTAATTCCCCTAATTTAACAACAGATACTGGACCAGATTTTTTTACCGTTGTTTTCTTTGAAATCTACATTTAAAAATGCGTGAAATTCTTAACTGTTTACCGACCATGAGTAGTTTTATCCTGCTCGGAATGACGACTTATAATTACTCAATCAACGGTGATAATTGTTTGATGGCATAACAATTGCCGTGCAACAAGTGGGTTATTCAACTGCTCCTCGGGCTACGCCCTCGGAGACAGTAGAATAACCCTTACTTGTCTTCCTCATATATTTGAATACAATATCAGATTAACAATGACAACAAATAGAAATGTCAATCATTTACTTAAAAGATATGAATGATAAATTATTTGTTTACGTAACATTTGCTGACACGTGAATATAGTTACATATTGTACTGTACATATATTCAATTTCAGTTCAGTCAGATTCTTGATAGACTAAAAGAAGCTGTAAAACTAAAACACACTTATCACGAAGTGTCAATGGTAAATATCATAATAATAGTTTGAAACACAATTATTTGCTTGTGTTGAAATTTTGTCAAACAGATTACTAATCATCGTTTCAATTTTGTGTGACAATTATCCCACAATAGAACTTGACTGCTCTCAGGTTTATAACATTCTATGAATGAATAAACTTCAATAACAGAGACCAGTGCCAGCTCAAATAGACAAAATGCTAACCGGAGATGAAGAAGATTTTCCTTACTACAAACCACTCAAACAGAAGCTAGACAATGCGGATATTTCCGAAAAGGCTAGGTATGTCTGTAGCAATCATAAGAATGAGAGAAAGCAATTCATGTTATTATGCTCCCCAAAAAATTCGGGGAGCTTATAGTTGCCGTCGTGTCCGTCTGTCTGTATATCTTTCCGTCGGTCTGTGTGTATGCCCGTTCGTCCGTCCAATCTCTTCTCTCATAAACGCTACATTAGAATTTGATCATATTTCACACAAATATTCATAAGGATAGATCCTTTGGGACAAAGGTCTCTTAGGGTAAATAATCAAAGGTCAAGGTAATTTCCAGGTTAAAATAGCTAAAAAGCAATAAAGAAAAAAAAAAAAACTAAAAATAAGTATTTAGTCCAAATGGTCTGAAATTTTGTACAATGATAGAAAAATGTATAATATTTTTCATATGTCACTGGTTTTAAGATTTTTATTGCGTCGATGAATAATTGTATGCCGAAAAGTGTGAATGAATATACAGTGTACAAGTATAGGTTGTTTTTGAGAATGTCATCATATACCCCTCAATCGTTTATTAGGGTAGCCCCTTGAGGACCAATGTCACATAAGGTCAATTATCAAAGGTTAAAGTCACTTCCAAGCTAGAAATAACTTTTTGTGTGCCAACGGGGGTGGGGTTACACATAAACACATAACTTTAGGTGAATGTATATATACAATGTGTATGTATATAAAGGTTCTTTCTAGAATGTCATCATATACCCCAAAACTGCTTATTGGATGGACCCTTCAAGACAAAGGTCACTTCAGGTTATTCATAAAGGTCAAGGTATATGCATTTCCTTGTGAATTGTTTTCCATTGATGAATAATTGTGTTCCAAAAAGGGTGGGGTGTATAGCACATTACTTATGGGGAAAATTTTATCAAATCTCGCAAACTGTTTTGCTTCATGTGGGCTTTCAGACAAAAGTCTTCAAGGTCGTTTTAGGATTAAAGGTCAAGGTTATTCATTATCATTTCTGAAAGGGCAAAGACACTCAGAAAAGCAAGTATCAAAATTATTGTGTTCGTGGAGCACCCATCAGTTTTACTGATTTTGTTTCTTATTTTAATGAAGAAGAAAAAGGAAAATAGGATAAAGAAATAAAAGGAAAAAATCGTAATGTAGCAGTTGACAAAATTAATCAGTTTTGTTGAAAAGCTTTCTGGTAAACTTCGCATTTGCTTTCAAATGATATAAGAATTATTGGTCTATTCAAAAAATGCTATGCATATACTTATTTCGTGGTTGTGTCATTACACTAAAGGAAACGGATGAGAGATGAAGCGAAATCCGCTGTTAAAGAAATAAAGAAAACATTGGTACGATTAAAGAAGTACATAACTGAGGTATGTCAATACAATAGAAAGAAAGTAACAATCTTATCTGCATTAAACGAGGGCTGATTGGTATCTATTGAACCTCGGTTTTCTAGGATGCAGAAAGTATTCTATCGATAAATTGTCTCCAAAAGTAACAAACAATCAATGGCACATTCTATGCTTCACTTCTGACACAGTAACGGGAAAATATTAAACTTAAGCGCCACGGGGGGGGGGGGGGGGGCTCACTAGTTACAGGTGTGTTGTTCCATCAGAACAATGCTCCTTTTCATAGATCTGTCACTGCCATGGCTGCCATAATTCATGATTATGGCTTTAATTTGATAAAGCATCCGCCTTATTCATATGATCTTGCTCCATCAGAATTTCATCTATTCCCAAAACTGAAAGCTGCTATTTCTGACACCGTTTTCAGTCCGATGATGACGTCATACTTACTTTGGATAACTTTCTGACCAGTCAATATAAGAAGTTCTTTAAACGTGGTATTTGAGGCCCTAAAACACCATTGGCAAAAGTGTATAGATACGGAAGAGAATTAAGTAGTAAACTAATGCAAAATGTCTGATAAAATTCAATTCCATCGATACGAGGCTAATAACATATCAATGAGCCCTCGTATGTATATGGCTTTTTTGTTGCTTTATCTTTTAATAAACTTTGTGGTTTCATGGTAAGAATGATAAATAAGTCGTTATTTCGAGTTGGAGATCTTCAATTTTTAACTAGGTATACATGAAACATACCAGAACATCTCTTGGACTGCATGGTTTAGAGAATGGAAAGGAGCTGTATAAAGACTGCATGAAGTATTACTTGACGTTAGACCTCTCCCCAGAATATGTCCGAGATCAAGGACTAGCCGAAGTAAGAAGAATAGAAGGCAAAATGAAGAAGGTAAGGCAAAGCTTAATAATTTCAGTAACTTGATTCATTCTGCCAGTACCCGAAACGTGCATGCCAGGTCCATGCTGAAAATTTGTTTGTTTTTAAAAGATGCTACTGAATTTGAAGACGTTAAATATCTGTACCATCTGGTGAGTGTCAATGCCCCCGAGGGCACACGTAGCTAAGTTCGGTCAACTGCGGTTGATCGATTCTTCAACGCATTCGAAAATTTCTGTTATCAAAATTTCTTAAAATGTCTAAAACGTGGGTCCTGTAGCATCATATCCCACCCATCCTGCTATGTTTTTCGTTCCATTTTTCAACATAATAAGTTTCACATCCCTTGGTCGTATCACATTGTTTAGATTGAGGATCACTGACGAGGTTTTTGTTTTGACAATGACAATTCTTTAATCTCATAAATGTACATACAAAATACATTGAAGAGAGGAGGGTGGATAAATGATAATATACATGATTTTGAGTTATCAATATTAATACATTTGAATGATACATATATGCACATTATCCTATACAAAATATTCAATCAGTCGATCTTTTTCTTGACAACCAGAAGAAATTTACACAGATTTTTTTAGTGTTTTCGGATTTTTAGATGAGAAAAGCTGTTTAAATTTTATGGTATTCGGTCTATTCGTATATTCAGACAAAATAAACTTTTTTCTTGCTTCGACAACTTCAGAGTTTGAACATTCAAAAATATAGTGGAATTCGTCGCCTATTAGGCTAGCTTGACATATTTGACATTTTCTCTGTTCACGCGGTATATTCTGCCATCTTCCAGTTTCTATTGGAAATTTAAAATTATTTGCTCTAAATTTAACTAATATTGACGCTGACATTTTTGGTAATATTTTCAAATACTCTTCTAATTCTATATTTTCTTTGAAAATTCTGTAGTTTAGTCCTTTTGAAGAAGTATCAATCATGGCTTTCCAATTTTGCGCATTTTGGTCTATTAAAATTCGTTTTACATTACACTTGATCCAATTAATATTGATAATTTCATCAGTTGTCCATAAATAGGACAATCCACATTCATCGAGTATGTTTTTGATATATCTATTCCATGTAAAATCCCTATTGAGTAAAAAAGCATACATTTTTGTAGTTAATTTATCAAATGTTGGTGAAAAATGCATTTTTGCCCAAAAATGAATCATTCTGAGTTTTATGTTTATAGATAAAGGATGTCTACCTGATTCCCGAAGTACCCGAAAAGTGCATGTCTGGTCCATGCTGAAAATTTAATTGTTTTTAAATGATGCTATTGAATTTGAAGACGTTAAACACGTTGAACACGTCAAACGCCTTATTTATTCCCTTGGATATGATCCTAATATCACCAGACGGACACTAGACTTGGTACTTGACCAATCTACAGTCTTGTACAAGCGCATTCTTGAGACTTGCACTCTGACTGACTGTGACGACGGGACTCCATGACGGGCCCTGTCCAAACCTCTTAAGAGAAGACAGGGCCCCGACCACCTGTCCTCTCTGAATGTCAGTCGGACTTCTCGGGTGATTACATACATGAGCTCGCTACAGCCGGCAGAGCACGGATTGTATTACGCATGCCCTCTTTTTATATCCATTTACATATTCATCTGTGTTTCTGGGGCCTCTACGTTTCGCGGTTTTGTTCATGTGTGGTCATGTGGTGAGCAGGTTGTTTTACACCACAATTGTATGTTCTTCGAGACCTCTGGGTAACTGGAGAAGTGAGAGGGTTGTGCGCACGTAATCCAGGATAACCACACCATTTGCTACTTGTGTGACAAATGGCCGTCCAAAGTCTCCACCGGTTGCCCATTGGTCTCGTCGGTTTATGTGTAGTCTTTTGTGTCTGATGTTTACATGTCGTGTGTCTCTTTTCCGTCTCGTGCTGTACTCGTCTTTTGTGTTTTTGCATCGGCTGTTTTGGTGTTTTGCTGTTGATGCTGCAACGGGGTCTTGTTGGAGATCTCCTCCCTTCTAATGAATAGGAAAAATGTCAATACGATATCATTTCGCATCTTTTTTTTTCTATGACAAATTCTATAAGATTTGAGATTTTAAGGCATAAGATGTATAATTAGGGATATTGATTCACCCATTTATTGAGGGATATTGATTCACCCATTTATTGAGTTTGGGATTGTACACTTATGTCAAGGTTATGATGACAAATATGGATAATGACCATATCGCATATGGCGTTTTCATTTCTCAATTAAAACTTTATGCTCGGGCAAGCTCCTAGTACTCAGATTTTGTTCTAAGAGCTAGAAGGCTTTCAATTAAGCTTCTCAGTCAAGGATACGTTTGTGACCGACTTACATCGTAACTGAGGAAGTTCTATGGTCGATATGGGGACATGGTAGCAAACTATGACGACCCCTTGTCAAGAATCATAAATGATATATTGACGTATACCTTTTGTGCCTTGACATGCCAATCTATACTTCTTTGTGGGAGTTACCGATTGTGACCTTTCTAACGAATTGTGAGGTTTACCAATTGTGACCTTTCTGCCAAATTCAAGTGGCGGGTGTTGCATGCAAGCAGGAGATGCTCACTCTTCTTGGGAACCTAATCTCACTCCTTCATAGGGAGTTCACCTCTCTTCATATGGTAGATTTGTTTTATTTCTGTTTCTTTGCCTTAGTTCTTGTTTTATCCTGGTTTTGTATGCCCTTGGTTTGATGATTTTTCGATTAAGGATTTTGTACTTCTTGATAGGGATATGTTTTTTTCCCATATTTGTCATTCTTGATAGGGATATGGTTTTTCCATATTTGTCCCTATACACAGCACAAAATTAATTATTCAGAAAATCATAAACCGAAGGCATACAAGACCAGGATAAAACAGGAACGAAAGCAAACAAACAAAAACCTCCACCACATGAAAAGAAGCGAACCAGGTGAGATCAGTGCCTAGGAAGAGTCAACATCTCCTGCTTGCATGCAACACCCGCCGCTTCAATACACCCGGTTACTTCCATTTCGAAAGATATAAAGTATAATCTTTGGTTGGACGGTACAAATGGTCTTTGACAGAATAGCATCCACCACTCTGGAGAATGGGACATCACAGTGTATGACGAGTTCCCCATATCGACCGTAGAACTTCCTCAGTGACGATGTTAGTCGATCACAAACGTATCCCTGACTGAGAAGCTTATCTGAAAGATGCCTAGCTCTCAGAATAAAATCTGTATACTTGGTATTTGCTCTTGCATAGCGTGTCATCTGATATATGAACACGTCATAAGCAGGCGATGAAGGGATTTGCTAGTCAGAAAAGGAAAGTTTGTGATGCAAAAATTGAAGTCGTCATTTGAACCATCCAACGACAGACTATACTTGTATCTTCCGAAATAGAAGTAACGTGTAATGTGACATTTCTACAGAATTGAGGCGACGGTGTTGCATGCAAGCAGGAGATGCTGGCTCTTCGTGGGCACCTGGTCTCACTCCGATATTGGGAGTTCGCTTCTTTTCATGTGGTGGAGGTTTTTGTTTGTTTGCTTTGGTTCCTGTTTTATCCTGAATCCTGATTTTGTATGCCTTCGGTTTACGATTTTCTGAATTATCGATTTTGTACTGTGTATTTGGATATGGTCATTGTCCATATTTGTCATGAACATGAAAAATATGACATAATTTCAATATTTTTATATATATCTGATATAATAAATGAGAGAGAGAGAGTGAGAGCTTACAGAAAAATATGCTTAAATGTAGTTCATTGAATATGGCTTGTTCATATACCCAAGACCTTTATTAATACAAGAAATAAATTGAGAAATAAGTACATGAATGAAGAAAATCCTATTCATTACATGAAATGTCAAATACAATTTTAATCGCCACTGTGATATCTATCGATGTGAGTCTTTTTTATAGATAATGAGGAAACAGGGTCACCATGGATCCATTAAAGAATACTTTGACAACCTTAAACAGGATTCAAGATTCTTCTTTAATACATCGGTATGTCACATAAAAGGCAAAATGATAAAATAATGTCATTAAAGTTACATCGTCAAGATCAAACAATGAATTCACTAGTTTTGTCAAATTTTTAATGCAAGCGAGTCTATCGTGCTTAGAAATTAGAAACTAATTGGTTACAACAGTCACATTTGTCCTCGCTACCGAGCTATGATCAATTATTGCTTATAAAATGGGTAACCTAATATAACATACTTTTCTCCGTAGAATATTTGCATAAGACTATGGCTGTAAGCAAAACAAGTCAATATGACAGACGGATAACACATGGGACGAAAAGGAATCGACAATCGGTGTTATCAAAATCTGATAAGAGAAATGTAATAAACAATAAAAGAAAAGAATAGTATTGGTTTGACATTGGAAAGATAGAGACCTTGGAGGAAGACCGTGACATTGAAACTGAAGTCGGACGAGAATTTAACCAAAGGGAGCTACGGTGTACATGTACATGTATAGTTCTCTTTTTTAGCTCACCTGAGCAAAGCTCAAGTGAGCTATTGTCATGGTGTGACGTCCGTCGTCCGTCGTCTGTCGTCCGTCCGTCGTAAACTTTTCACATTTTCGACTTCTTCTCAAGAACGGCTGAAGGGATTTTGATGAAACTTAGTAGGTATGAAGTACTCATGGTCCCCTACAAGTGTTGTTGTTTTTGTCCGGATCTGTCAACAGGTGGCGCCACCACAGCCAAAAGTAGGTCACGGGGGGTACCCTCCTTTGACAAACTTCTTCAGAACCGAAGCATGTATCGATATCGAAAAACCGAAAGCATCAGGATGATCTAGAGAGGTGTCTTAAGAAGTGTTTTTATTTTTGGTTCCACTTCGAAGTCAAATTTTTGTCGCGTTTTGACGTCTTTTCGGACTTAGCCAGAAATGCACATTTTTGCACTATTTCTTTAAATAACTCAATAAGTGTATGATTTTACACACTCATTTACTACATATTTATCATATTTAACTTACTTAATGCTTTGATATGTATTTTATGCTTAAATTTTTTTTTTTTTTTTTGATTTTTTATGAATTTTTTTCTTATGTAAAAAGGAAGGGAGGGGGGGGGGGTGATTTTCATACATTTTCTGCTTCTTTTCTATAACCACTCTTCAGATTGTCATGACAATTTGTAGGTATGAGGTACTCATGCATGGTACCCTACAAGTGAAAGAATTTTGTCAAGATATCCACTTTTGGATTTTTAAGGAATATTTTTTAAGATTGTACATAGGTATTATGTATGTTTGCCATGCCCAATGTTACAGGTGCAACTACAGGAAAAAAACCTTCTTTGTATGATTAATCATTTTTAGATCGACCTTTCATCCATAGTTACTGCTGATAATTCAACAAGTGACACATGCTCCAATGTCTTATTGATTGACCTTTTATGTGATATGATTCAATTATGTAAATTCTTTATACTTATTTAGAATTTTATTTTTAAAGTCGGGAAAAAGATTTCAAAAGCGGCCATGTTTTGCCGTGTAGGATCCAGATCCCAGTTATTTTTCAAGTACTTTCTTACCAAAAATAGGAGAAAAATTCTCAAATCGCACCGGCTTAAACACATTGACACTACTTTTGAATGATTAGAAATTTTATTTGAATCACATATAAAAATGCCGTATAGATTAAAAGTACACAACTTTTTAAATATTTTTTCAAAGCCATGCACCTGGTTCCGGACCGGAATTATTCGAAACTTATGATCTGAGGACCATTTTCACACGTATTCTTCCACACATGTAGATGTCTCACACACTTTAAACTATATTCAAAATTTTATTTCATCTATCTAGTAAACAATCACGGGAAGACAATTCAAGATAAACATTGTGTGTATTTTCCACCAATTGTTGAAAATAATAAGAAAATAATCGGAACTATTTGACAGGACAATGACCTAGATATGCATTAATTGGAATCTGTATCCTGTACCCGAAAAGGGATTCCCCATGTAGTAATGTGATACCTTTAGTACTGCGATACATTTCAGGAGATACAGTACAAACGGAATAGATTTTTATACTTGGAACACTTTCATAATGGTTATCATTCATGTACTTGGAACACTTGCATATACTTGTTATCATGTATAAAGTTTGCTCGAATTTCCTCTGTCTTAGACTCTCTTAAATGAAGTAATTTACGGACTGATTTCTTGAAGAAACGTCTAATGAGTAATCTCTTCCTCTGGATTTTGAGAATGCATAGGACATTTAATATCTGAAATTCTTGAAAATAAATAATTCAGTTCAGAGTTCCTGAAATCTTCCAATGAAATGTTGGACCACAGAAAGCTGTTGTTTTAATAGAGAAAATAAATTATAATTCACATCCTTAAGCCACTGTGTTCGTCATCTTGTATGTATAATATTTCTAAGAGGAACACAGAGGCCTGAGGTTGTGAATAATAAAACATTTTCTCTCATAAAACGACAGGTTCCTGTGTTAAGACATTTGGGAATTTTTATCTGTTCAAATAATAGATACATGATGAGTTTTTATCGGACCAAATAACTTTTTGTCGGCAAATCCGATGCAACCGATACGTTTCATGAACTCTCTCCGCTAACAACTTGTCCGTGTTACAGACCTATGATGAGGTAAAACAATAAGTTAACAGTAAATAACGATGTCGTAGGTCTGCTAGTTGGACAAGCTTAACAATTTCATGGGCCTTTTAATTTGTTTCAAACTGCGAAACCTAGAGAAACCACTTGAGTTGTTGAACAGCGTATGCTGAAATGCGACGCTCCCTCTCGCCTGCTGAAATATGCATAGGCAAGAAGCGACACATTTCAGCATATTTACTGAAAATTATTTGTTCAAGTGGCTTCACTGGGTCATGAGGTTTGATACAACATACACTGCTTTTTTGGAAAACAAACTGGCCCAATTTCTGCACAACTCACTTGAATTGATAAATATTGGATCAAAACTATTTTAACTGTACGTTTCATGTATTTGAGATGAAATCAATACTATTCAAAAGCATAATTCATAGATTTCAGTGAATAAAGGCAAAACCGAAAAATCGTTTTTTATGCCCCTGGAATAAAAGATTCGGGAGCATATAGTTTTTGGCCTGTCCGTCTGTCTGTTTGTCTGTCTGTTTTCCGAAAAACTTTAACATTGGGCATAACTTTTGAATGGAAGCTGGTGATAGGTTTCATATTTCACATGTGTATTCCTTGTGACAATACCTTTCCATTGATACCAAATTTTTTGACCTCATGACCATAACCTTGACCTTTCACGTACTTCTCAAAACTTTAACATTGGGTATAACTTTTGAATGGTTAGTGATAGGGCTTTCATGTTGTACATGTGTGATACCAATATTACGCTGACCCTGACCTCTCACATACTTAACAGAAAATGGCGTTTATACTAACAAAGATTCCGTCGGGGGCATTCTCGTTTCACAAACACAGGCATTATAATTTCTGGCATGCTAGCTATCAATAATGAAAGGTTTTGTGTTCAATTCTAAATAAACTTAATTTATGAAATCATTTCATTGTTTTATTCTTTTTCTGCTGCACATTAATGTGGAATTTTACAATATTATTTTATTTGTGATGTTGCATAATTGAACTATACTAGCTGGGCATATGACGTTCGACCACTTTATCCGTCTTTTCAAATCAGTAAAAAAGTTATTGTTTTGAAATGTGACTATTTGTTTTCTTTTTTTTGTACTTTTAAAGGTTGTCTGAAAAAAAAACTTCTCTGCATCCGGCAAAAATCTTTTTAGAAAGGTTGTGGGCTAAAATCCTGGTACTGACACTATCAGTATGCAATGTCAGTATTTCAATTAGAGCGTGCATGGGTATCAGGTGAGCGTTGTGCCCCCTGGGGCTCTTGTTTTTAATTGGTGAGATGCATGTATAAGTTTGATGTGTATATATATCCACAGTATTTTTGATATGTGATATATACCAGACAAGAAAAGAAACGCACATCATATTATATTGTGATTTTTTTCAATTGATCATAAATATTTAGTTATACATTAGATTATAATGTTCTATTTTCGGCACTTGAATTACTGAGGATAAAAAACTTTTCGATCGCAACATATCACAATGATAGTACTGAATAAAGCTCGTTGTTTCTAGCTCCTGTTGCATGGCCGCAGGTTTGGTATCCTTCTGGAATTTTGTTGTTTGACCACTTTCAGCAAATTTTCAGTAAAAATATAGATGGATACTGGTTCTCCATTCCGATGTGGTCAAAATGTACCAATTAATCTGAAAAGTAAATCTCTCGGTGGAATTTTCCAATATATTTTGGGTATGTTTTATAATAAAGGATATCAATATTTTGCAATACTGATCACAAAGCAACACTAATTTTGTCTTCAGCGATTCTTATTTATCTGCTGCAGATTTATCTTTAACATCGCATTGAAATAATCAAATGGAATACCAGAATAGCTTGAAACTAACGTCCAAAGCCATAGAAAATCTGTTTGATGACGTCATTTGAAGCGATTAAATGAATTTGTATTCAGAGGAAATAGCTTATCATCATTGAAAAAACAAATCGCAATGCCTGATGTATCAATTTCGATAGGTTGAAGAGCTTTTATCATTTCTAAAAGGTGAACGGAATTCTTAAAAGCCATTTTGTGACAATGCGTTTTGAACCAAGTGTGTTTATCATATGACGCTGTGTCTGATCATGAAGAAGGACGTTTGACGTTTGACAGAACAAGTCACTCGTATATATACCTACGATTTATGATTGAAACGAAGAGAATACCCATAGATTACATAATACATTGAGAATTTTCTTTTCATCATTTGCTTCGGTTGTTTGTTATATTTTGCATATTGCCCCTGATTTTGTATACCAAATAATTGTAAATATTTGTTTTATGCTTGACTTTCACTCACTCATTGATGATTTTTATTCAGGATGAGATAATAGCTGAATACAAAAGTATCATCAACGACAGGATCCAGCCTAAACTAAAACAAATGTTTAAGAAGATGCCCAATCTACCACTAGAGTAATTATTTAGAAGTTTACACTTCGTTTTTTCTTCTTTATCTTACATGTGAATTTATGTGGATATATATATCCTGCTAGAACCAATAGGTTAAGTATTATAATTAGTATGGTCATACCGATACAGGACAAAGCCAAAATAATCTATAAATCATAACAATCATGACAAACACTATTTATCCTTTTTTCTGAGACATTCTCTTTTGCAAATTTTGTTTCAATGTCTAAGTATCTACCACCAATGGACATTGTGTTTCCTTTTAAGTGTATGAGATTAATTAAAAAATATTTTGATGAATTCTTCCTGTACAGTGTACGTCCTTCTCCATACGATGGTCCGTTCGGGTATTACAGTACTGGATCCGATGACGGTTCTAAACCAGGTGTATTCTACCTTAACACTTTTCGTCCGAAGAAAATGTGAGTAGTCTTTTTTTCAGTTTGAAGTTCAAAAGGCGAGAGTGGAAATGAGATACAATGGTTTTCACTATTAAATGCAATAAAATGTCTTCTTCGCTGTCTGTCGATGCCATAAACGATTCATATTTCCGATGATAGTTTGACCAAATTCGTTTCAGATCATGAAATTGATAAGGTGGCAAATGGCACTTTCGTATGTGATATCAGCTTAAGAGTAACATAATTATTCTTAAGTTTCTGATTATAACTGGTTTAAATAAATGATTCTTACTTTTAATTTCAGGATAACAATAGATTACATGGCTTTGGCATTGCACGAGGCTAATCCTGGACATCATTTCCAGGTTTGACTGTAATTTTCGTCTTCACTCTTGTATTTTAGAAAGAATGATATACAAAATCTTGCAGATAAGGAATTGTTTTGATATATCAAAACTTTTTAAGGACAAAAAAACTAGACGTGATATTTATGATTAATAGTTGTTTACTTTTGACTGGTTTTGTTATTATATTCTTGATTTTCAGCTGAGCTTGGCCAAAGAAGTTGATATACCAGCCTTCCGCAGACGCATGCCTGGACAATATGCTAATGCACCGTTTGAAGTTTTCTTTTATGCAGCTTTCACTGAAGTATGCATGCAGTTTTCATTTCATTTTTCTTCAAATTTAAAAATGAAAATGCTGACTTAGTCTTACGTTTTTTCTTGACAAACTGCCTGAATTTGTACAATGATTTGATGAAAAAAAAAAACCCGCTTCAAAGATAATAGTTGAATGGAAAATACAAATTCTTCAATGAAAATTGTTATAGGGTTGGGCTTTATATGCTGAGAAACTAGGAGAGGAGATGGGACTCTATAAGGATGATTACGAGCTGTAAGTACTGATATCGTTTGTATGAAAAGGGAACTTAATTTGGCGTTAATCAAAATAGAAAATTAAGTATCTTTTTAAGAATTAAAACCGATCAACTTTTATGATGATCTATGATATGATTTATCCAACTCTTTACCTTCCTGAAGAAAACTTATATCAATTTAAATGCACCAGACATGTATACATAGCTTATTAGCAACATATAATTCGGAACAGGAGTTCATATTTCTTTAAATAAAGTTTAAAATATGAAATTATTTTATGGATTAAGTCCTTATAATGCTAACATTTATTAAAGTTTGATAAAGAAAGCGAAAAAAAATGTGGTCATTATTATTTGTAGAATGGGTCGATACAGTTCTGAGATGTTCCGAGCCTGTAGACTTGTTGTTGATACAGGAATCCATTACTTTGGGTAAATTTATATATGTACTTATCAATTGATACAAGAAGATTCTAACCAATCTTTGTAATTTTCCATTATGCAATATTCAGTGAATTAGAACAAGGTTGTTTCTATAACAATCCGACGATATTAATCTGAAATGAAAAAAAATCTTATTAAACTTACAAAGATGGACAAGGGACGAAGCTATAGATTATTTCCTGAATTATACGGCATTCAACAAGGAACAGATAGCGGTGGAGGTGGATAGATACAGTACATGGCCGGGTCAAGCCCTCTCCTACAAAATAGGGGAAATCAAAATTGTTCAACTTCGCCAGAAGGCTATGAAAGAACTAGGTTAGATTTTGTTCAAATTTCTATGCAAATTCCGAATTGATTACAAGTTTTGATGATATTCGTTTTTGTTAATCATATACTATTCCTCTATTCGTTACTTTGTAGGTTCTTTGTTCGATATTAAGGAGTTCCATTACATTGTATTAAATAACGGCAGGGTGCCAGTTAAAATTTCTGGATGAAACAGTCACAAGATGGATCAAAGGCGTTAAAAAGGGAATGAAAAAGAATTCCTGTACTAACAGTGCATCTCTGACTGTACCCTTTGTAACCTTTATTCAATTTCTTCTATTTCATTTGTTATCAAGACATTACATTTATCATTGATATTTACAAACTTATTCTTTCTCATGTTCGCACGGTATAGTTGATTTTTTTTTTGTTAAATTTTGTGCTGTGATTTATACTTTGGAAGTTTGCTACTGTGTATTGATGAATAATTGAGCAATAGAACATAAGAAGTATGCAACAATACCCGTGGAATCTCAAAAAAATATCCTCTTGTTCTAAACAAAGTAATGTTTATTCTAACAATGGTTTTTAAAATACAACGGAGAAACTATGGATCATTATATTATAATAAATGAATATTACCTACAATTCAGTTTATCCCTCCTTTTTGACACATTATGTAGAATATACTACTAATGAGTTAAAGAAGATCCTGGCGATAATCTCAACAGCACTCACAATAGAGCAAAAAATTAAGCATCGACGGATCCCTAGCAAGCTAGAGGTTGGATCAGGTGCCCGGGAGGAGTAAGCATCAAGGTCAAATAAGGTCAAACATCAAGGTCAAATAAGGTCAAATAAGGTCAAACTATTTTTAATTGCCTGTTACAATTGTCCATATTGGACGTAAGGACGGACAGGAAGTCCTTTATTACTGATACATTAAAAAAAACTAAATAAAGCATATTTCCGGATATAATACCAGTCTATGACTTTTAAAGCTTTTTGAAACAAGTGAGTTAAAGAAGATCCTGACGATAATCTCGACATCACTCACAACAGAGCACAACATTGAGCAACGACGGACCCCTAGCAAGCTAGAGGATGGTACCAGGTGCCCGGAAGGAGTAAGCATCCCCTGCTTGGCTAGCCGCAACTCTGTACAACTCGAATATTATAAAGATATCAAGTAGGATTCACGGATTAAGACAAGGTTTAGTCACACCAATTATGATTTGTTCATTGAAAATAAAAAGAAATAAAAAGGGGATATTTTAAGTCAGGGTTTCATTTTTATCCTTCTTTTGTGAGAGATACTTTGTGTTTCCATTTGTGGAGGCTATTCGTTACAGTGCCCTTCTTTATGTAAAGTTTTTTTTATGCAGAATAATATATCTCGCTATACGTTTTCAGAACATTGAGAAGAACTGTTACACAAGATTCCTTGACTTCGTAGTGCATTTTAAACGAGTCCTTCATTTTGCTAGTCCTTATAGATTCCTCTGCTTTATTCTCATCTTGAAACCAAATGTATCTTGAAAACATCTTGCATATATAGATATAAAAAACACGAACGAAATTATTTTAGTATCACATATTTTTAAATGAATTATCTATCCATAAAAATGAATGTATGCGGTTGCACCAACGCCCTTTGTTTATTCTTCTTAACATGCAAAGAACGTAGTACACGATAAAAAAGATACTCTTAGATGGTTCATCTAGAGCACTTAAACTAATGCCACAGGGTTGCATATAATCCGAGAATGAAATTTATTTCTAGTATGTAGGACATATCAGAGTGGAATTCTCTCCATCAGTATTACCAAGGTGGGTTGTCTTGTACAGAAATGTATACAATTAATGCCATAGCAGATTATACATTGCACATGCTTTCTTTCTGTATTGTGTAAACACCCTAATTGAAAATTAAATGATAACAAGACCTGGTATTGTTATTCTAGAAATAAAGATGAGTTTAAACAAAATATATATGCATATGATATGGTATAAATGCAAGGTATTCTTTATTTCGATTCATATTTCAAGTCCATTAACATTCAGGTATTTAGGTCAGGATGAATGTGTATTGTATTTTTATGATTCCTTCACCTTGCAGTGAAGCTTATGATGCATCATCGCGGTCGGTTCATAGAAAAGTGGGTTACGTTGGTGGTAGTAATTTACGTCCTGTTAGGTAAGCATAATCTATGATTAGTTCTTGTTATCTAGATTCTGTGTGAGAATTACTCACTTCTCTACGCTATATATAAAATTCCTAATATCAATTATCGTGCAAAAAAGATGAAAGAAGCTTACACTAATCACAGTGATTTCATTTCATTTTAGATTATGTTGAAAGCACTGAGAGCGAACATGAAAAGAAACTTGTCACTTTACAAAACAAGTTTTGGGAAAGTTCTATGGCGCGCCTTCCACTTGATTCAACAAGATTTGGTCTGTACAAGTATAACGACCAAGTTGACAACGCCAGTATAGCAGTTCTTGACGAAATGCAGGTTATTTCTTTAATTGTTCATATTCTGAAACCAAAAATAGAAACGCATATAGAGAAAGAAGACGTTTATCTCGGATACCTCGTTGTTATTGAAAATAAAACACACAACAGCATCTTGAACTCAAAAGTTCTTTTGATTTCTGAATTAAAATGTACGACGTGATATCTATTCTTGCTATTTTGATCGTCTAAGATGAGTTACATTGCTCCTATAGAAAAGATCACAGCTTTAGATGCAACTTTGTTTTGAAGTCAAAAAATATCTCATAGATACAAGATGTAATCATTTTCTCAATCCACAAGAAGACAATACTTTCTAAGATCACATAAAACAGGAAACATACTGGATTGAAGCTGATCTAGATTCCACTGGCTCCACTCTTACTCTTCTGACACAAAACCTAAACTTAAAGAGAAACAAGCGATTGTATTATTTTAAAACTGACGTTTAAAGTAATAGAGACAGAGAGACTTGCTGGGTTGAATACCCGAATCGTGCATGTCTAGTCCATGCTGCAAAGACGTTTAACATTCTATGTAGGAAAACACAATGTTACTACTTGACATACACTAGGTACACAAGCTAAGAATTAAAGTTCTTAACATCTGTACCATTTGGTGAGTGTCACTGCTGGTGGACCAGGAGTCCCCGAAGTTCGATCAATTTCAGTTGGTCGTTTCTTCAAACGCATGGCAAAACTTCTGTTTACAAACTTTCTCAAGTTTCTGAAACCTGGATCCTGTAGCATCATATCCCAGCCATCTTGCTACGTCTTTCGGTATATTTTGGACATAATTTCACAGACTTTGGCCATATTCCATTGTTTAGATTTAGGATCACTGACGAGTATTAAGTACCCGAAACGTGCATGTCTGGTCCATGCTGTAAATGTATCTGCTTTTAAATGATGCTCATGAATTTGAAGACGTTTAACATTTTATGGAGAGGAAATTTAATATTTGATAGAAACTTAGAAGTCGGAAGGTAGGTATCATATTGACCAATTCATGAGCTACGAGTAACATTTAGTTAAACTATCATTTCTTCATTAATAATGATGATAATAGTCCATAATAGATATTTTAGATTTAAGGTATCCGTTGTACAATAGCGTCAGTTTACATTGCGAATTCATCATCTCCATAGTAAATTATGGTAAATTTTATGCCTCGTAAGGTACTTTAAACTATACATTTTTCTGAAGGGTAATGATGCACTGAATACAGATGACAAATATGGACATGAACAATGACCATATCCCCATACACAGTACAAATACGATAATTCAGGAAATCGCAAACAGAAGGTATACAAAATCAGGATAAAACAGGAACCAAAGCAAACAAACACAATCTCCATCACATGAAAAGAAGCGAAATCCCAATTTAAGAGTAAGACCAGGTGCCCAGGAAGAGTAAGTATCTCCTGCTTGCATGCAACACCCGTCCCTTCAATTCGGCAGAAATATCACATCCGGTTAAGCCCCTATCACACGTTTTCGTATCAGCTACGTAAGAGGAGTATTTTTGCCAAAATTCTTTACGCAAGAGAAACGAAAAGGTCTGCCACGTATTTCGTCCTTCTCAGAAGTCCAAGGCGTAAGTGCGACGTTTATACGGCGTAAGAGGCGTTTCTATCACGTATGAGCAGCGTACCAATGCGTCCTACCATCAGGTACGTGCGGCGTTCGGCACGTACGTGTGACGTTCAATGCGTTTCTACTGCTTAAGTACGACGTTGGTGCTACGTAGTCTTCTTATTGGCGACGTTTCTGCTGTGTTGCCGTGGCATTTATGTTCGTATGAAAAAATCTTTGGTTGCCAAATATTATTTCTCTCGATTTACCACTTAAAATAATATGAACACAAAAAGGGTAAAGGGTACTGTCAAAGTGCCCTTTGAAATCAGCGCATACTTTATTTAGACTCAGTTCGCAATATGAAATAAAGCTGCTTGGTTGATCTGGTGGAAGTTTGTAATTATACGGTATAATTAATCTTGATTCATTAATCTTGATTCATTCTTAATAGGTTCAAAACTTTATTTTCCCCCTAGATTTTTGTCATGTGTTCGTAAAAAACAAAGCAAATACACCTTTTACGCCGAGGTGGAATGAGCGATACTCCTTTAACGTAGCAGATACTCATACAACGCAACACCAACGTAGCTCTTACGTAGCAGGAACGAAAAGAACGTAGTTCGTACGCCATACATACGCAGGAGTACACCGAAGAAACAAAAAAAAAAAGAAATTGAAACGTGTATCATACGTAGTGGATAAGAAAAGAACGCCGCAGGTACGAATTAGCAACGCCTTGTACGTAGCACGTACGCCATAGGGATATCGCTTGCGTTTGTGATTCGCTACGTAAGCTGGCGTTGCTACTGCGTTGCTGCTGTGTTCCTTTCTTACTGCCACGTATCCTGATACGCCGTAGATACGTGGGCCGATGCGTAAAAGTGTGATAGGGGTTTTTTTTTCGGAAGATACAAGTAAAATCTGTGATGGGATGGTTCAAATGGTCTAAGACAGAATATCATTCACCTTTCTGGACAACGGGGCGTCATAGTGTATGACGAGTTCCCCGTATCGACCGTAAAACTTCCTCAGTGACGATATTAGTCGATCACAAATGTCTCTGACTGAGAAGCTTATCTGAAATGTTTAACGTCTTCAAATTCATTAGCATCAGTTTAGAACAGATAAATTTACAGCATGGACCAGACATGCACGTTTCGGGTAATAAACCCCCATTAGTGATCCTCAATCTAAACAATATAATATGACCAAAATCTATGAAAAATATGTCCTAAATATACCGAAAGACATAGCCAAATGGCTGGGATATAATGCTACAGGACCCAGAATTTACAAATTTGAGAAAATTTGTAAACAGAAATTTTCAAGTGCGTTTGAAGAAACGACCAACCGAAATTGATCGAACCTGGCTACATGTGCCCTCGGGGACTCTTGGTCCACCAGCAGTGACACTCATTAAGTGGTAAAAATGTCGAACGTCTTCAAATTCATTAGCATCATTTTAGAGCAGATAAATTTACAGCATGGAGCAGACATGCACGTTTCGGGTAATAAAGTGATCCTCAATCTAAACAATGTAATAAGGCCAAAATCTGTGAAAATTATGTCCTAAATATACCGAAAGACATAGCAAAATGGCTCAGATATGAAGCTACAGGACCCAGGTTTTAGAAATTTGAGAAAATTTTGTAAACTGAAATTTTGAAATGCGTTTGAAGAAACGACCAACCGAAATTGATCGAACTTGGCTACATGTGTCCTTGGGGACTTTTGGTCCACCAGTAGTGACACTCACCAAGTGGTACAAATGTTTAACTTCTTCTAATTCATTAGTATCATTTTGGATTATTGATTGACAGCACTTCGTCTATATAATAAGTGAAGATAAAGTCAGAAGCTAAGTATCTTTTCCCTTCAGAGACCAACGATTGAATGAATTCAGCTTCGCACGAGTAAAAAAAAATGTTGGCAATGACTGGGGCACAATTGGTCCTCATTGGAATTCCAACAATTTGTTGAAAGACCTTTCCTCCGAACACCACAAAAATAATGTCGATCAGGAAGTTTAACATCTGAATAATTTATCTGTTTCAGTGTACTTATTTTCAGAGTCGGACTTTTCTTTTACAAAGTAGGTTTCGTCACAGTTAACAACAATAAATTTGTATTTGCGGTTGTAGTTCTTGCTTGTAAAAGCATTTCTTATAATTTTTGCCAGTCTGGTTAATACCGCTACGAGAATATACTGTCGAACAATATTTTTGAAGTCCAGATTTAATTTCAGATAAAACTTTGGTGAGTAAGATCGATACAGATTTGGTAAAGCATTTTGAGGAACCAGCGATGAACCGTTATTTGTACGGATTCTTATGCATTTTAGGTATACATTATAAGTATGGAAATCCAAGTCTAAATTGTTTGTGTCAAAGTAAAAGGAAGCGAGAGCTGATTTCTGGTTATCTATTATTTCAGAGGCAGGAAGGTTTATTGAGGTGTAAGTGGGATTTCCAGGATTCCAACTTAAACTCAACACTTTAACAATTGAGGATGTCGAAATAGATAGAAATGAAGAGATAGAAATAAAAGAGAAATAAGTCTCCCATGTCTTAAAATCAAAGAGAAAAAACTCTTGTGCATGTTACTTTTTTTAAAATAAATATATAGCGAAAATGAACAAATTAAATGCTTCATGAGTTGTTTCCCATTGTTTTTCTAGTCCCAAAATTATTTATTTCTGAGCTGTAGGCAATATAAACTTTCAGAAAATATATAGTGTATAGTACCTTGCCAGGCATGGAAAAATGCCCTACTTAGTACATCGAAAACCTTAATTGAAAAATTAAGATGTGAAATAACAAATATGAATGTAATTACAGAGCATGGCGAATGATATACTGAGGGAGCTGGAGGAGATTCCCACAGATTCCCTATCCTCCAAAGGCAAAGATGACTACAGTGTCTTACATGATGTAATTGTTAACTTGGTCAACAATTACAAATGGTCAAGGTTATTATTATCAAAACAACCTTGTGTAGATCAGGGGATGATCTCCAGCATGACCACCCTGCATCCACCTAGTGAAACAAACCCACAAGAAAGTGATACGTAAATGCCATCAGACAAAACTACAAACCACAAAAAAAAATACACGACAAAAATCACTAGAACACCATACAAAACAATCTAATCAGACGTACAAAAACATCAAACATTAATGACAACACATAAGGGAACGAGACCAATGTGCACCCGGCGCCGACTTTGGACGGCCATCTGCTATAAGCAAAACCCTCCCACTTAGAGGTCTCCATAGACGCACAATAGTTGTATAAACATAAAAAAAACTTCTCACTGTAAGGTGACGTAAAAACAAGACAGTTAAACGGAGCGACCTTTTGTAACACAAATTCTATATAAATTGATCTAAACAATTCTAAGGCATGCGTATAACAGTTTGTGCTCTGCTGGCTGAAGCAAGCTCAAGATCAATCACCCGAGAAGTCGGATCAACTTTCAGACAGGACAGAGAATCAGGACCCAGTCTTCTCTAGCGAGCTTTAAACAAGACCCGTCATGGAGTCCTGTCGTCACGGTTGGCCAGTTTGCAACGTTGGGAAAGACAATAGTAGAAAACTGTAGATTGATCCAGTACCATGCCCAATGTTCTTTTGATGACGTTGATATCATATCCTCGGTACAGCAGGCGACCGACAATTTTCTTACATTTGTGGTTGAAGTTCGATCTGCCTTTGATCCTTCTGATTTTGTTTACTAAGTCGCCGTAAAATGAAGGTAATGGAATTCCCGATTATGCATACTCTGATGCTGGAGTTGTCCTAAATTTTGAAAGATGTTCAGAATAGTTATTGTAAATTTCCAAAAAGATGTTACAAGTTTATGGTATCTAAATCCTTAATTGATAAGTTTCTTTGTAATTTGTCCTTTTTTTTTGCCATGGAAGTCCGAAACACGGGAGCAAGCTCTAGCGTATCTGATGAGCTCAGAGATGCAAGTGCCGTATGATGGAAACATTGGAACATCGCCATCAAGCCAAGGAATCAAAATTAACTATGTTGTTTATCTTTGTCTGAATTTCTCCGTATTTGATTTTGATATCAAGATAAAAAAAATGGTGTAGCTTTTGTGTTGGCTTTCATGCCATACTTGCGTTATGATTAATAGATACGCAATTCGTTGTTGGATAAATGAATCATTGTTGAAAAAATTTAATTTGTTTCACAAAATATAGTTTAACAGAATTGGTAGCATGCGAGAAAGTAATCTGATAGAATAGAAGGATATTTAGTATTTAAACAAAGTTGGGGAATTGCTTAATTTTGCACACGAATTTCAAAAATACGGAAGTGTTCAAACTCTTTACCCTCTTGAAGAAAATTCCAAACCTTTTTCAATGCTGCAGTGTTTTGGATCAGTGATGCTTCCAGCCAAAATGATTTTCAGACACAGCCCAAAGTCATTACAGTAGTGCCCTCTGTTTTTTTTTTAAATTTCCATTCATGCATTTTTCAAAGATTACTCGGCTCAAAATTTCATGTAGGGTCGATTCAGTAGCATAGTTAAATAAAATCTATGTCCAAAAATAGCATTGGAGGGATAAATGTCGATGAATTTTATTAGTCCCCTACCGGCTCGCCGGAGGGGACTTATAGTTTCCACCCCGTTTGTCTGTCCGTCTGTCTGTCACACTTTAGTTTTCTAGACTTTTTTTTTCGCTGTCGTTGCAGATATTGATCTCTTTTTTGGTATGTGAGTTTATCTTAATGTGATACAGATCAAGTTCGAGTCCGAATGACTTATTTCTACAAGAGTTATGGCCCCTTGACATAGCAAATTTCATGAAATTCTCAGTTTTCCAGACTTTTTTTCGCTGTCGTTGCAGATATTGATCTTATTTTTTTCAATATGTGAATTTATCTCAATGTGATACAGATCAAGTTCGAGTTTGGTTCCGATTGACCTATTTCTACAAGAGTTATGGCCCCTGGACTTAGCAAATTTCATGAAATTTGCAATTTTCCGGACTTCTCTCAGCTGTTGTTGTAGATATTGAAATAATATTTTATATGTAATTACATCTTAGTGTTTTACAGAACAAGTTCGAGTTTGGTTCCGATTGACCTTTTTTTTACAAAAGTTATTGCCCCTGGACTTTAATGAAGTTCTCAGTTTTCCGGACTTTTCTTCCATGGTATTGCAGATATTGAAATCATTTTTAGTATTCGAATATATTTCAATGTGATGCAAATGAAGTTCGTGTTTCAATTTTATTGACTCATTTCTACAGGAGTTATGGCCCCTGCACTTAGCAAATTACATGAACTTCTCAGTTTCCAGTCTTTTCATGCCTGTTCTTGTAGATATTGAGCTGATATTTGGTATGCAGATACATTATAGTCTGATAAAGAATAAGTTGAAGTTTGGTTTGATTTATTTGTTCTTACAAAAGGTATGGCCACATAGCAAATTTCATTAAATTTTCCTGTTTTCCAGACCTTTTTCTAAAATATTGAATTTGAAGACGTTTAACATTTGAACTTCTTGGTGAGTGTCACTGCTGGTGGACCAAGAGTCCCCGAGGGCACATGTAGCCAAGTTCGATCAACTTCGGTTGATTGTCTCTTCAACGCATTTGAAATTTTCTGTTACAAAATTTCTTGAAATTTCTAAAACGTGGGTCCTTTAGCATCATATCCCACCCATTCTGCTACGTCTTTTGGTACATTTTTGGACATAATAATTTTCATACTTTTTGGCCATATTACATTGTTTAGACTGAGGATCACTGACGAGGGTTTAGTACCCGAAACGTGCATGTCTGGTCCGTGCTGTAAATTTATCAGGTTTGAAATGATGCTATTGAATTTAAAGACGTTTTACATTTGAACTTCTTGGTGAGTGTAACTGCTGGTGGAACAAGAGTCCCCGAGGGCACATGTAGCCAAGTTCGATCAACTTCGGTTGATTGTCTCTTCAACGCATATGAAATTTTCTGTTACATAATTTCTTGAAATTTCTAAAACGTGGGTCCTGTAGCATCATATCCCACCCATTCTGCTACGTCTTTTGGTACATTTTTGGACATAATAATTTTCATACTTTTTGGCCATATTACATTGTTTAGACTGAGGATCACTGACGAGGGTTTAGTACCCGAAACGTGCATGTCTGGTCCATGCTGTAAATTTATCAGGTTTGAAATGATGCTATTGAATTTAAAAACGTTTAACAATTGAACTTATTTTGATGTTGGATTCATCTTTTGGTGTAAGTACAGGTCAAGGCAGAGTTGAATGGCATGGATTAATGCCGGTAGGGGACTTATATCGCTTGCGATTCATAATTTTTTTTTGAATGACATGCCGAGTTTCCGAAACAGCAAAATAATATTGTGGGGGAAAAGCCGTCAGATTACACTTGATTTGAAAATTTATTTAATGTTTATTTCTTTGTATTTGCATGATTAGACATCCTTATAAATTGCCATTCGTAATTCTTGGTCTAACAACATTTCACATTACTGACAGGTATGGACCGCTGAACCAAATTAATTTCCTAGAGGGTGTTCAGACAAATCCTGCCAGCTTTTCTGAGAACATGCCATTTGACACCATTGGAGATTTTGAAAACTACCTGACAAGATTAAAGAAGCTTCCATTATATGTAAGTATATGTCATTGTTACTTATTGATATATCTGTACTAATTTGTATCCTGTAGTTTCGACACCACTCGAATTCAAACTTAACTATACAATTTGAAATATCATATTCAGTTGAGTTGAGATTTACGGAAGAAGTTATATTGTTTACACTTATCAGAAGAATTTGAATCCCTAATATAAGCTATCTGGTTTTATGTATGGTCAGTACATTAGGGTAACTTGCCAGCTGTATACAGGGATATGGTCATTGTCATTCATAACAATAGGATAAGGTAAAACAAAATCTAAGTTGAAAAAAATAAAGATTTAAATTGTCAGTGAAACAAATTTCCTTTGACCCATGAGACAATACCGTTGATGTTGTTTTTTTTTTCATGAATTGGCAGCTCTAGAATGACATTTGAACAAAATGGCCTTTGAACAGTATATAACAAAGGCTGTATAAAAGAGAAAACATTTGTCAATGAATCACATACCGTAACGGTTATCTTGGTTTAAGGGTCTCATTTTGGGAATATCCCACAAGTATTGATGAGGACAATGAGTTGATAGTCCTTACTTTTCTCATAAATAAGACAAAACAGCTAAAATCATTTTGCAAACTAGCCCGCCGAGCATAGTTGGGTAGCCGCGTTTATTACAAACATTGTGATTGTGTCAATGTATCGAACATATTATGAAATTAAATGACAATCATGGTAAATGATTATTTTAATAATACATTGGCAGATATCGAAACAAATTCGTCTATAACACACCCTGGCCATTGTTTCGTTTATAAACATAATCTATGAACATAAAGCATATCAACAAATTCAACAATTGTGAAAAATGCTCATTCAGTAAGACTTTGCTTGATAAATCTTCATTCATATTTCATTGATTAGATTTTAATAACCCTTCCTCGACAACGTGACCGGACAGGAAAAACCAGAGATATTTTTTTTTTTTATCAAAATAAAATTCTCTGGAAACCTGTGTCCCAAACCAATGTCAAAATTCGTTGCCTCCGGGTAGATGCAGGGACACACACTTATTTTTTTAAGTAAAGTTACGTGTTGACTGTATGAAGAACGGGCTAGAATTGACTAACCACATGCTTCTAAAACCACTGATCATTAACAGTCACGTGACTGGTCATCAAATAATAGAGTGTTCGATTATCGAACAAAATTTACTTCGAATCTTTAAGACAACTATTTTCCGCTTTGCTACGTAACGCGGAAAATATTAAGTCCTTACTTTTCTCATAAATAAGACAAAACAGCAAAAATCATTTTGCAAACTAGCCCGCCGAGCATAGAAAACTCCAAAGAAAGGGTGCGGGCAATGCTAAAGAAAAATGTGAGAGAAGCTACTTTAAAATTAATTTTCAATTTGCAAATGAGAAATCTATAAATTAGTAATTAACTACGGCTTAATCAAAGAAACATAATCCGAGTATCTTGATAACAAAGAAATTTGAAGAAAACTATTTTCTTTCTTTGTTTTGTAACAAAAATTAATACCCATATTGATATTCAAACAAACAAACATCATTTAAATTGATCGTTCGTTTTATTTTTGATTGACAAAAAGTTAAGTTTTCTAGAAACACCGATCGCAAAAGCTACAAGCCTAACTGCTTTGAGACTGAAAGTCTGCTTGAAAGCTGATCTACAACATATGTATCCTTACTGGAATCACATTTCCATCGACCATGTCGTTTTATACATCTTTCATTCACATCTCCTGCTACTCTTGTAGTAGCGCCCCCTGACCTGAGGGAATGCAAACCGAAATTAAGTTCCGGATTTACAGACTTCAACCTTGACACAATAGTTTCCCTAGCTGCTGTGTAATTAAGTTTTTTATCTTTATAAATAAGCTTTGCGACACCCTTTGACCTGAATATGGGTTTAAACAAAAAATGAGTAGATTGTAAGCTAAGCGTACACCGCGTGCACATGTGACGCTGATCCGTGGTCCAGCAAATGAGTTAAATATAGAGCAACGTGGATCGGTTGTGCGGGAATATGAGAAAATCCTTGGCCTTTTATGAAGTTCGTCCAACGCTTGAAATGATTGAAATACGTAGATACGGTATTGTCGCTTTTACACTTCATCAGAAAATGCGGCATCTTCTCCGCGAGACTGTTCATCAAAAGATTATCCTGAGCCCCACTCTGTGCGACAGCCTCCTTGACCCGGACTCCTTTACCTAAACCTGTCAATAACAAAAAATTGAAAAAACTATGATGAGTAAACGAATCTAACGACAATCATATCAAAACTTAGGGGATTCTGTGTGAATATACCTCTGCCAAATCTGCCTTTAACTATAATGCCTTTTCTTGGTAACGTGAATAAATCCACAATATGTTTCTGATTTACAGTAAGCAGAGGCCAAAATGGGCTTGACTCCCATTTTGGTATCACCAATGTTGCCTTCACCTTGTCCTTTACACATTTGTGTAGTACACGAGTTATAAGACTTGGTGGTGGCACTAACGAGTTATTTGACCCCGACCATGACTGACTAAATGCGTCGACTCCGCTTGTTCCTGGGTACCATACTAAGGAATTAAAACACTTGCATTTACAGTTGTAATGCGTAGCGAATGTGTCGAAATCATGATAACCATACTTTTCATTTAAAGTGCGAATAACTGAAAAAGTAAGACCCCAGTCGTCTCTATCTGATAATCTACTTAAAAAATCAGCTTTCTGATTCTGGCTTCTGGGAACCCATACAGGACTTAAGCTTATTTCCTTAGTTTCACACACTCCGAAAATTTCGACTGCGACTGGATGTAAATCTCTCTTTTTACTACCTACTTTAAGAATGTGGGTTACATTTTTGTTGTCACAAAAAACCTTGACCTTTGAACCTGACAAATCGTCCGATTTAGTTTGAAGTATTCGGTTTACCGATTCTAGTTCCCTCCAAGTAGAACTTTTGGTAGCCTCTCTAGGGCTCCAAGACCCATAAAATTGACTAAAACCCTCCTTTGGGGTTTTCACTTCACCCTCCTTTCGGGTTTGCTTACCACCCTCTAGGGCGTTCGGACTACCCTCCTTTCGGGTGTCTTGACTAACGTCACACTCTGAATGAATTTCGTGTATGTACCCACCAAAACCTGTATCTGACGCATCTCTAAACATCTAGAATGTTTCATTTTCAGGTATATCAAAGTACTTAAAGGTGCACCTTTCTCATTAAGATTTTCTATATTATCTAACCAAAATCTGATTTCACTGATAGCTTCAGGGGTGACTTTCACTTTACTGTCCCAACTGGCTCTACCTTCTATACAGAAATATAAGAATCTAGTGTTTTTTCTAACAATGTCGCCAACCACGGCTTTAGTGCTGATCAATTGACCGACTAAGCTAGCTATTAGCCTTACGCTGAACAAAAGTGTGCCTTTACTCAATGCGTGTAAAATAAATCTAAGTGAACTAACTATCTTGTGTAATCTTTCGCACGATACTCGTACGATACCTTGGTTCAAATCCCATTGAAACCAAGCCACTGTGCAAACTGAGTAGGATTCCAACTACACTTTTCATGTGCTAAAAGGAAACCAAATTCCTGCAAATCTGACTTGATCAAATCACTAACACGCATGGCGTCATCGTAAGTAGAACTACCTGCAAGTCCATCGTCTAAATACATTATTATCTTGACCCCTTTTGACCTTACGAACTTCACGAAATGCCTTGTGACCTTGGAAAAAAAAATCCGGCTGTTGCCAATCCAAAAGGCAAAACGTTATAAACAAAAAATCTGGTCTGACCTTCTGAAGCCCAAGAAAAGCCTAAATAATCTCTGTAATCATGAAAAATTGGAATGTGGTGATATGCTGATTTAAGATCATATGTGAATACAAAATCACCTGCCTCAAACATACCTCTAGCGATCGCAGAGTCCTCATATCTGTACTTAAACTTAAACAAGTGCTTATTAATATGCCGACAATCCAAAACCAGCCTAGGTTTGTTAACCTTGTTAAAAGCTACCGTCAAATTTTTGACTACGTTAGGTTGATTTGCAACTTCTGATACACAATCTTTCCTTACCAACTCGTTTATTTCTTGCTGTACGAATTCAGGATTTTCAAGAGCAGATTTATTGTTTCTTAAATAAACTGAAGGGGGGGATGTTCTAAAAGGCAGTTTGTACCCTGATTGTATAACATCAATTGTATGGGCATTTGCACCTGTCTTCATCCATATGTTTAAACAGCTTTTTAATCTACCAACAGGAGAAGGTTTAGTACATGTAATACTTGCATTGTCATTAGCAGTTAATGAATTGCTATTTAATTCTATAAGATCACAAGAGTGGACTTTAATGCCACTTACTGAAGATTTTGGGTCAAAATTTACTGAACATACAGAGAAATTTGTACTCATCTTTTCATCTGTATCTTGCTTCTTACACTCCCTGATCCAGTGACCTTTCATCCCGCAATTGAAACACGTTCCAGGCCTGTTGACAGTAGGAGAAGGCTCATTCTGCGTGTAACTGGGTTTTTGACTTCCTGGAGCCGGATAAGTGTATGATCGGGCGTACGGATGTGGTCGGGCCCTCGCCCTTCTAGCTATGCGTGCTTCTTTAGCTTTCTTTTCGGCCCTGGTCTGAGCTTTATGAATTTTCTTTTCATCATCGGAGTTGTCAGCAATCGGGTTGGCCTGATATTCTGTGACCACTTTCCATCCCATAGGACTAGAGTCTGCAATGTTAATGAGTTTCTGTCTATCGTTCAATAAGTTTATACCTTCTTGGATTTTATCTCGGGCAGAAGTAACGTTTTCAAATGTGATATTGTTACTATCTAAATGGTTGTCCGCCTCCTTTAGCTTGGAAAGTACTTGCACATTTCCGCGGTACTGGACCTCGTTACCATGCCATTTGAATTTATATGAGCCGAACATACTCTCTTCAATTTTCGATAATTGAGTCGTGGATAAGTCTTTCTGAGTCGATTCCATGGAGCGTTTGAAATTTGAGAAATTGGAGTCCATCCTTGTCTGCATATTTGACAAAAGCTGATTTTGTGAAGAATCGACTACTTTTTTGACTTCTTCGGAAATGGCATGTCGAATTTCAGGAGTTATGTCCGAGTCCTCCGCGCTGTTCATCATGTTGAAAAGTTACGTGTTGACTGTATGAAGAACGGGCTAGAATTGACTCGCCACATGCTACTAAAACCACTGACCATTAACAGTCACGTGACTGGTCATCAAATAATAAAGTGTTCGATTATCGAACAAAATTTACTTCGAATCTTTAAGACAACTATTTTCCGTTTTGCTACGTAATGCGTAAAATATTAATTATGTTCAGTCATTGCAAAATAAACTGTCGAAAGTATAAGAAAGATTAACACAGAATACGAAGAATGGTCATTTGATATCGTAATTCACTAATCTTTTTTAACAAAGTACATTGATATTTGTTATAGCTCAATCAAATAAAGGATCGTCTGCAGGAGGCTGTGAGATTAAAGCACACCTACCATTCCGTATCTATGGTTTGTATAGCATGCATCACAGTATCATTGAAGTTTTGAAATAGTTGACAAATTGTCGTATAAATGAGTACAGAAATTTTATCATCATGATTTGAATACGCTATATTCTTCTCATTTTCAGAGTAAGGTACCAGCACAGTTTGATAAGATTTTGGCAAAAAATCCGATCGACCTCCCTTATTATGAACCATTCAAAGACAAGCTAGACAACATGACGGATATTCCGGATGAGGCCAAGTATAAGTCACATAGTTTAGGTCACTGTTTGAATCCGTGCTTAAGATGTCTAAGATACTATGAATAAAATCGTATGAAGGAAAAGAAAAGAAAATAATGTTCAGCAAAACGAAAACCTCAATTTTAATGACCACAGCAAAAAAAAAAATCCCTCACCAACAACCCCCCCCCCCAAAATCTCACAAGCACATACGTTTGAGACCCTCTTATCAGAAGGCTTAAAATACACAAGCAATGGTTGAAAAAAAGGAGGGGATCTCTAATGAGGCTTTGATCCAGCAAAGTAACATTCACTTTGCATTTTACATCCATCTGCACCAGGTTGACATTAGCATAGTAAACGAACATTTAATAAGGCTACGAATTCCAAGGCATGTCTATTACACTGTATTTTGTTTATCTCAAACATGCTGCCCTCTTTCATAACAGTTTTTGGGAGGCTTTTTATTCAATAAATTAAGCCCTTGATATTGTTAATTATCAAATCAATATGTTTTAAAAATATCATGACATCTCTGAATTAATTTTAAAAATGAGTTAAAGAAGATCATGATGATAATCTCAACAGCACTCACAATAGAGCACAAAAGTTAGCAGCGACGGACCCCTAGCAAGCTAGAGTTGGGACCAGGTGCCCGGAGGGAGTATACATCCCCTGTTTGGCTAGCCGCATCCGCACTGACAGCTATCTGATGTCTGAGGTGTCATCTTATAGTCCTGTAATTTTTATTATTGATTTTTTGTATTGCATCAATTCATGTTATTGTGCTAAAGATGTACAGACATTTATTCTGCATTTACTTCTACCTTTCAGACAAAGCTTTAGGTCACATGGAGCATTAGCTGTGATTAATATCAAAAATAAATTTTCGAATTTGAAAAACTATGTTGTCCAGGTAAGAATTCATCTTTATTAGAATAATTTAATCTAATCTGTGTTCAATGTAGTAAGCATAAACGATATTAAAAGAAGTACACTCCAAAATTTTTTTTCAATTTACCTTTGAAATTCAAATCAGGATATTCTGTATTTTTTTTCAATTCATAGAAGCATGAAAAATGTATATGATTTATTATTTTATGATGAGTAAAAAAAATATTTTCATAACATTCTTCTAGGATTATATGCAGAATACCAGGCCATCTTTTGGTATTGACACAATTGAAAACGGCGCACAATTATACAGAGATTGTGTTAAGTTCCAAACTTCATTGGACATAAGCCCTGAGGAAATACATGACATTGGTCTCCGTGAAGTACAAAGAATAGAAAGACAAATGAAAGCAGTATGTTATCATCAGCATAGGCAATCACGATCGATGACGAATGCATATATACCCGACAAAAAAAGAAACGCAAATCATATTATATAGTGATTTTTTTCAATTGATCAAAAAAATTTGGTTAGGCATTTGATTATAATTTTCTATTTCCAGCACTCGAATTACCGGGGATAAAGCACGTTTCGATCATTTTTTCGCAACTTATCACATTGATAGTGCTGAATAAAGCACATTGTTTCTAGCTTCTGTTGCATGGCCGCAGGTTTGGTATCCTTCTGAAATTTTATTGTTTGACTACTTTCAGCAAATTTTCTGTTAAAATATAGATGAATACTGGTTTCTCCATTCAAATGTATTCAAAATATGCCAATAAATCTGAAAATTAAATGTCTTAGTGGGAATATCCGTATATTGGGGTATATTTTACAATAAAGGATATCAATATTTGGCAATTCTGATCCCAAAGGAAGACTAATTTTGTCCTCAGCCATTCTTATTCGTCTGTTGCAGATTTATCTTTAACATCGCATTGAAATAAGCAAATGAAATACCAGAAAAGCTTAAAACTAACGTCCAAAACCATTGAAAATGCACGTAAAAATGACCTGTCAAGATCGAGGTATTGTTTCTGAAAACTGTGCTTGCGAAAAAAGGTCAGATTCTACCTGTAGTAGGGTAATTTTGTGTTTTGCGACACATTTAAGGGCGAAAAATATCACAACACGGACTTCATTTTCAAAAGACTTTATGTTTCGGAATTTTTCCTCAAATTTAGACTTTCTCTTTGATGACGTCATTTGAAGTAATTAAATGAATTTGTATTCAGGGAAAATTGTTTATCATCATTTGAAAAACAAATCGCAATGCCTGATATATCAGTTTGAATAGGTTAAACAGCTTTAATCATTTCTAAAATGTGAACGGAATTCTTAAAAGCCATTTTGTGACATTGCGTTTTGAACCAAGTGTCTTTATCATTGTGCTGTGTCTGATCACGAAGACGGATTTGTTTGGCGTTTGACAGAATAAGTCACTCGTATACCTACCATTTATGATGGAAAAGAATAGAATACCTATAGATTACATAATTCATTTTATAGAATGAAGATTAAGAGGTGCGTTTCTTTTTTTGTTGGGTATATATCATATATATTGATAGTTATAGATACATTGGATTGTAAACGCAATGAACTTCCATATAATTTGATGGTTATAATATTATCTTATAAAAGCATAGGACTCAAACGTGATCATGTTATGAACTATATTAAAAAACAAACACATCTACTTCTTTCCTTCTATCGATGTTCGTACATGAATCGCTTTGATTATGGGCTGTAACTAATATTCATTGATGTCAATGTGAACATTTTGTATTCTAATTATTTTTTCTTTACAAAGATAATGAAGAAGCAAGACTTTTCGGGATCCATCAAAGAATACTTTGACTTCTTAAAGACGAAATCGGAATTATTCTACAATACATCAGTTTGTATTTCCCTTTGATTTATATGTTTTAAATCTGTTGTATACTTACAATCAGATGACGCTGACATATCTAAAAGCCAGAAAAAAGACTGGAAATGAAATTGCGTTCAGCCAATCGACTTAACTTTAAAGGAAAGTGATAATCTCTTCGCTTTATAAATGTTTTCGTAAAAGTCTTTTTATTCCCTCTTCCTCTTTCCTTTTCTAATAATAATAATCAAATGGTATGACCCTTAATCAGACAATTACAAAATCGAAGAAAAAAAAAAATGAAGGGATCCACTAAATTAAGTCATTCAAATACAACGTTATTCAAAACCCACCTTTTTTTCGGCTTTTAATTTTCAGAGATCAATTTCTTTTTTACTGCTGAATTTGCATTTTTATTACTTCTCTGAATTAATTACTTTGTAGGAAGAAGTACTGGCAGCATTTAGGAGTATAGTAGATGACAGGATTTTGCCCAAGATGAAACTCATGTTCCGAGAGTCCCCAAGTATTCCATTAGAGTATGTACTTTATTATTAAGAGAATAACAAGAAAAATATCAACAATAGAATATGGATTTTTAAGGCGGAAAGATAATTGCGGTGTTTAACATTCAATATGATTAGAAACATGTACATAGTTCTTAGTCATATCTATGAAATTTTCAATTGACCAAAAATAATTGATATCAGTGTCTTCAACAGGATTCGCTCTTCACCATATGATGGTTCCCGCGGTAGATTCATACCAGGCTCTACAGAAGGTCCAAAACCAGGAGTATTCTATCTTAATACGTTTAGGCCGAATAAAATGTAAGTTTTTATGTATTTTTATCATATTGTTCTTAATAGAGACCAAGTTCTGCATTTAAAAGGACAGGGCCACGAAATCCCTAAATCGGCCCTCGATTTTTCTCTAGAAATAAATTTCATGAGAAATACTTGATATCTCTCATGAAAATACACAAATGTTAACCGCTTTTAATGAAAAGAAAAAGATCACCAAATAAAGCGTCATTTAACTGTAATGACGAAATGAAGTGACGTCATTTTAACGTTATTGACAAATATGGCAAAAATTGCTGGGAATTTTGTCTTTTGTGAAAGCATTCAATGTGGCCGCATGCGTTAACTGAGATAAATCTTCTATGGCAAAAGGATATACTGATAATCTTTCACATATAGATTTTTCATCTTAGTTAATTCATGCGTCCATTACTAATTTAACGTGGACATAGAAAATTAGCTCTCCTATTTGCAATGGTTCCTAAACCAAGTTTAAAGTGCCTGTTTTTGTCTATCTATTCTCAAGAAATTATTGTTACCCTAATGATGATGCTTTTGATAATAACCTGATTTTGTAGGTTGACTGTTGATTTCATGACATTAGCTCTGCATGAAACTTATCCGGACCACCATTATCAGGTAAAGTTGAAATTTCCTATGAACAAGTGCCGATTGCATTTCATGATATTTTTAGTCCCCGGAGGGGACTTATAGTTTCCACCCATTTTGTCTGTCCGTCTGTCTGTCTGTCTGTCCGTCTGTCTGTCTGTCTGTCCGTCACACTTTAGTTTTCCAGACTTTTTTTCGCTGTTGTTGCATATATTGAACTCATTTTTGGTATGTGACTTTATCTCAATGAGATACAGATAAAGTTTGAGTTTGGTTTCGATTGACATATTTTTACAACAGTTATTGCCCTTGGACTTAGCAAATTTCATGACATTCTCAGTTTTCCGGACTTTTCTTCCAAGGTATTGCAGATATTGAAATAATTTTTTTATATGTGAATGCATTTTAGTGTTATACAGCTCAAGTTTGAGTTTGGTTCCGATTGACCCATTTTTACAAGAGTTATGGCCCCTGGACTTAGCAAATTTCATTCAATTCTCACTTTTCCTGACTTCTCTCGGCTGTTGTTGTAGATATTAAAATATTTTTTTTATATGTGATTACATCTTAGTATTATACAGATCAAGTTCGAGTTTGGTTTCGATTGACCTATTTTCACAAGAGTTATGGCCTTGAACTTCGCAAATTTCATGAAATTCTCAGTTTTCCGGACTTTCCTTCCATGCATTGCAGATATTGAAATCATTTTTGGTATGTGAATATATCTCAGTGTGATACTAATCAAGTTCGTGTTTCAATTTGATTGACCTATTTCTACAGGAGTTATGGCCCCTGGACTTAGCAAATTTCATGAACTTCTCAGTTTCCAGTCTTTTCATGTCTGTTGTTGTTGATATTGAGCTGATTTTTGGTATGCAGATACATTAAGGTATGATAGAGAATAAGTTGAAGTTGGGTTTGATTTATTTGTTCTTACAAACGGTATGGCCTCATAGCAAATTTTCTTGTTTTCCAGATACTTTCTCTAATATCCATATTGAACTTATTTTGATGTTGGATTCATCTTTTGGTGTAAGTACAGGTCAAGGCAGAGTTGAAGGACATGGATTTATGCCGGTAGGGTACTTATATCGCTTGCAATTCATAAATTTATTTATTTATCGTACGCAGATAAATTTGGTGATTCAGCAACATCTCAAATAATAATTTGACTGCTGTATTGAAGATGTTTGAATTGATTAAAATTCTTGAGAATAAAAGAAAGGAGGGGTTCTCCGACAACACTCGGTTGCAGCACCCACAGCAAAACCTCAAAACACCCGATGAAAAACACAGAAGAGACACGCACAGAAAGAGACTCAAAAAGGACAAGGGACATCAAGTTACACCATAGAAACATGAAACACAAAAGACAACACATAAACCAACGAGACCAATGGGCAACCGGTCCCGACTTTGGACGACCATCTGCCACGCAAGAAGCAGACAGTGTTGTTATCCAGGATGCGCAAAACCCTCCCACTTTTCCGATTACCCAGAGGTATCGAAGAACGTACATACGTGATGTAAAATAACCTTCTCACTGTAAGATGGACATACAAAAAGAAAGCGTGACGAAGGAACCCAAGATACATACAGATGAATTTGTAAAATGATATAAAAACTGAAGGCATACGAAACGCAGTCCGTAATCTGCCGGCTGAAGCGAACTTTTACATGTGATCACCCGAGGCATCCGACTAAGATTCAGAGAGGACAGGTTGTCAGGGCTATGTCTCCTCTAAAGAGGTTTAGACAGGGCATGTCATGGAGTCCTGTCGTCATAGTCAGTCAGAGTGCAATTCTAAGAATATGCTGGTACAGGACTGTAGATTGTTCCAGTACCAAGCCAAGTGTCCATCTGTTGACAGAAGGATCATATCCACGGTATAAAAGGCGTTTGATGATTCTAACACGATTTCATTGGTAATGCTGTCTACCTTTGATTCTCTTATTGCGTAGCGCGTTGATGCAAAAGTTTCTGTCCAATTTTTCGGGTGATACCTGCATCAACAGAAAAAATATAAGATTCATTTCTTATCAATTAATTATGGAAAACAGACTGTTTTCTTGGATCTAAAAACAATCAATCACCGAACTTTATTTCGTAAGTCGGAAGGTTTCGCAGTCTGCCAAAACAAGCGAACAATCGTCTCTCTATATCTTTAAAAAAAAAAGGACCAGTTTGAGCAAATTCTGCATGCACTGATAATTTCTGAGTAAGAAGAAAAGAAATGGTACCCTTGAAATGATAAGAAAACATTAACAAATTGTATTTTCAGCAACGAGTTCATTCGTGTTTGAGGGAACCCCAGTTCTAAAAATAGCGCTATAAATAGACTTCCGTGAAAAATTGTGTTGATCGATGTATCAACAGAATTTCTCAGCCAATCAGAATCTTCGTTTCTTGAAAATGGCAATGGAAATTAAATGATTTCCATTTTAAATGCAAATTGTTTCATTGCTTATTCTTGTGACGTCTTCGTGTAACGTGTTGCAGTGAGATATCACTTGCTTCTTGAAAGTCTCACTTTTCTATTTTCTAGTTTGCTTTAGCTTCCGAATCTGATATACCAATCTACAGAAGGCACTTCTTCTACCATAACTATAATGTACCTTTTGAAGTTTCGGCATTCTCAGCTTTTATCGAGGTAAGTGTTGACGCGAAGGGAAAACAACCCTAATGATGTACCTCGTGTTTCATATGGAATGAAGTGTTATTCAGTGAATTTCCTCATTTTTTCCATAGATTTTTGCTTAGATTCTGATATTTGTTTTGGAAAACTTAGCTTTCCCAAATTAAATAAAAAAAAAAAACCTATTCGTGGGTCAAATACTCGATCGTTCTGTAATGGTGATAGTATTTCGATATCAATGTTTATAGATTTATTTACATCATTTTTGAACTCTTTGACATACTTGTCTTAGGGATGGGCACTGTACGCAGAAAAACTTGGTGAGGAGTTGGGACTTTATAAGGATGACTATGAATTGTGAGTTTGTTACTGTACTTAATTTTCTCTAGAGACGTTTTTCTTTTGCAATATTGTATTTAATTTGAAAACTTTAAAAAGTTTAACTGTAGATTGTGCTTTGTGTTTTAGGATGGGAAAATATAGTTCGGAAATCTTACGTGCATGCAGACTAGTCGTTGATACTGGAATTCATCGTTACAAGTATGTTCGAAAGTGTTTTATTTCGTAAAGATTTACTGTGCTCTATGACAACAAGTGGTGTACACTACATTATTTGTCCAACAGATTTTGATATTAGAGTGGATATCCAACTCGCAACAATTTGTAGGCACTTATGCGAACATTTACTTCCTGTCTAGTCTTAAATAGTTGCATTATTACTTTTACAGTTTCATGAGATAAGAAAATGTCAGTTTTTCTAGCACCATTACCCTAATGACCGCTTGGTCATATATAATTTTCTATCATTTTAACGAATTATCCCCACAAAAACTCTTACAAAGTAAAAAAACACAAGAGTTTGCTACTGAAATAAGTTTGGCTGTGTCTAAAAATCACTCTATTATATACCACAGATAGAATTGACTGTCCTAAACTAAACACGTGTCTGTTGCATAAAAAGTCGGCGCTGTGGTCTAGTGGTAAGGACGATAGGATCACGGGTCGGCCGAAAAATACTCTTGTATGTTCTGTGTTAAATACTTAAAATGTCCTTGTCTGTGTTGTTTACGTGTTTGTGGTGTTTTTTTAAAATGGTTTGAAATGTTGTAGGAAAAAGATAATCCTAAATTGTCTTCTATCACAAATTGAAAATTAATATATATCATAAAATAGACGGATAAAATCGAGTGATGAACCGGATTGTCAGCCCTGATAGCCTCAAAGTGTCCATGAAATGAGAATATCTCGTATATGGTCGACAAACATAGTTATATACAACTGACCTCTGCCTTGTAATTTCCTGCTTTTTTATAGCTGGACACGACAGAGAGCCATAGACTATATGATGAACTACACTGCTCTAAGTAAGCAGTCAATCATTATACAGGTAGATCGGTACATCACATGGCCAGGTCAAGCAGTGTCATATAAGATAGGAGAAATCAAAATAGTAGAACTCCGGGAAAAGGCCGAAAAAGAACTCGGTATGTGATTTTTTTTTCTTGATTAAAATATATTTATCAATTCTCCATATGTTAGAAGTTTGCATCTGGTATCATCTGCATTAGGTACGGTATTCACTTTTGCTCTTTGCAAGTTCAAGTTGATCGTAATGTTTGAATCTCCATTAACACTTTTGTAAAATAGAAATTCAGTGTGGGTACCGCTATTAAAATTCATTTTGGTTGGCAACGCATAGCTACTGCTATAGATCTAAAATTATTGCATACTAGTGTTATTTGTCAGCCTTTTGATAATGCATTTTTGACTTACCTCAGACAGTGCATGCATTCCACATGTTGTTTTCATTTTCTTGCATGAACATCGACGGCTGGTGCGGCTAGCCAACAGGGGATGCTTACTCCCCATTTTGTATGCGACAACTTTTTACATCAATTTATCAACTTTTATTCAGCTTTTTAAATTTCTTAACTCAGACAAATTTTCCCTATTTTTGAAGATTTTCTGTGCTTCTTAAAGGATCTTTATATTTTATTTTTGTAGGTTCTTTATTTGACATAAAAGACTTCCACGCCGTCGTGTTGAAGAATGGTAGAATACCATTAAAGCTACTGGATGACATAGTGACGAGATGGATAGAGAATGTTAAATCCTCCAAGAGAGTGGATAAGGGTTACTCTTGTGGTGGAGCTTCTGTCAATCCATTCTGTGGTGTTATTGGGATAGTTGGTCTGTGTGCATATTTATTGATACTCATGACACAGGGATAGAAATAAAGTGTATAATCAGTAATCGGCTGGGAATATAAATTACCTCAGCATTGTAGTAGAACACAACATTTACCGTTGCTGACAAGGACCTAGTTTCCTAGAGGCATCAAATTATGTTGAAAAGTCAAATAATGAAGAATAATTGATTAGGTCAGAAATGCTTTACTCTCATTTTTGTACATAGTGAAACATTACTCATTAGTTGACATGGCATATCCTTTTGTGGTATAATTTTATTTGCTACTTCCTTAGATATCAAAACGTAAAAAGCTTACTCACATTTTGAAAATATATCAAGCAACATGTAATTAGTTGGTGTCATTACTGAATTTAACCTTTAGAATGAGCAATTTATTTTTATATTTTTACCTAGATTTACTCTTTCATTTCTATATTTTGCAATTATTTCTATTAGAGTTTTTTTTTTGTCTAAACCTGTTTTGTGTTCACATGGAAGGTATATTTAACCATGCAAAATATATTCATGCCCTTCCGTTAAAATTTTGTTGTTAGTTTTAAGAAACCACAATTTCTTCATTGCTTCTATACATTTACGCTTCATTTAAACCAATTCATTAGAATTAGTTTTGTTTATAATCAATTTGATCACGTTTTGTTACGTCTTGTAATATAAAATAACATTAGTTATATGCATGTAGTTTGTTTGTTTTATTATGCTCCCCGAAAAATTTCGGGGGAGCATATAGGCGCTGTCGGTTCCGTCCGTCCGAGCTCATATATCCTAAACCCTACATCAGAATTTGATCATATTTCACACAAAATGTTCCTCATGATAGAAAAGAAAGGAGGGGGTCTCCAACAACACTAGGCTGCAGCACCCACAGCAGCACACTAAAACACCCAATGAAAAAAAAACACAGAACGGAATCCAACAGAAAACGACGCAAAAGGGTCAAGGAACACCAACCCACACCATAGAAACATGAAACACAAAAGACCACACATAGGTCAACGAGATCCTTTGTGACAAAGGTCACTTTAGGTCAATCATCAAAGGTCAAGGTCATTTCCAGACAAAAAATAGTTTTTTCCGATAGAAATAAAATTAAAAACTCATTAATAATCAGTCTTTTGTCCAAATAGTCTGAATTTGGTATAATGATAGAAAAATGCATAATCTTTAACACATGTTACGGGTTTTAAGATTTTTTACTGCGGTGATGAGAAATTGTGTGCCAAAGGTGGGGGTTTACACGAAACTCCATGTGAATGCACATACAATATATATAATATAAGCTGCTTACACATGTAATAATTTCATCAAATATCCCATGATTGTTCATTAGGATAGCCCTTTCAGGACAAAAGTCACTTCAGGTCATCTTTAAAACTCAATGTTATGACAAATATGGGTAATGACCAAATCTCCATACACAGTACAAAATCGATAATTCAGAAAATCATAAACCGAATGCATACAAAATCAGGATAAAACACTTCAGGTATCAAAGCAAACAAAAACCTCCACCACGTGAAAAGAAGCGAACTCCCAATATGGTAGTGAGACAAGAAGCCCAGGAAGTGTCAGCATTTCCTGCTTGCATGCAACACCCGTCGCTTCAATTCGGTGGAATTGTCACATACGGTGTCTTCCATTTCAGAAGATATAAACATATTCTGTGGTAGTATGTATCAAATGGTCTAAGACAGAATATCATCCACCATTCTGGACAATCATAATGTATGACGATTACCCCGTATCGACCGTAGAACTCCTCAGTGACGATGTTAGTCGGTCATAAATGAGAAGCTTATCTGAAAGACACCTAGCTCTCAGAACAAAGTCTGTGTATTTGGTACTTGCTATGGTATAACGTATTTATTAAGATATGCACAAGCCATGAGCAGGCGATGAAGGGATGATGCTACTTGGTTTGTGATGCTGAAATTGAAGTCGTCACGTTTTTTTATAGAGTGCGGTGTTCATGTGACCATCAGTGTTGTAGGACAGCATAATGTCCAAATAGGATGCTGAATTATTTATCTCTGTAGTTTCTTTGACTTCAAGCTCCGAAGGATAGATTCTTCTAAGGTAATCCACGAAACTTGGATTATCGATGGACATCACATCGTCTATATATCTGAAGTGAAGTTAAAGTCAGAAGCTAAGTACCTTATTTCAGGCTAAAACCAGCTATTCCTGAATAAAAATCTAGGATATTTAGATCATTGAGAAAAGACGTTTGCATGCAGAAAAAAAGGTAATTCACCCTTCCACAATTCTCGCTACTTCATTGAAAGCGCTTACTCTCACCATTGTTACATGATAAGTTAACTAAGAAACAACGCAACTTGACGTAGTTGTGGGGGGTAAATTGGCGTCCTTTAAATACTTGCAAGTAGCTAAACACAGTTCATAAAACAAGTATGATAGGTAAGAAGAGTTTATTCTTTATACTTTGCACCTCAGGCCAACTGGCTTATTCTGGTGATGATCGAGCTATTTAATTTCCAAATCATTACATTGCATTTCTTCTCATGAATCAAAACAAAATAGTATTCAAACCTTCTTAACTCATTTTGTATCAGGCAAGATAACTAAGTGAGACTCTTAGTATTTCTCATACATTTTTTAAAATAATTCTCGGGTAAATAATGTAAAGGAACTAGTGTCCATACATCCTATGACTACTACACATTCAATAAGCAAACTAAGGTTAATCTATCATATTCCTTCATGGCTCTTCTTCAACTTCAAAACATCCTTAGATCTTCCAATTCCTCCTTTTTAATCATATCCAAGCGGGCTAGCAGCGTCCCCATTAAGACAGAGTTTCTGTTTGTCTCCATCAAAAGGGAACTACTTGTCCTGTCTTATATGATTCTATCCCTTTGTTTACTATCTCTTGCACCAGCAGACACTCCTCTTTTGTTATAAGAGGCTTTGTATCACCTGTGAATAAAACAAACAATAATGAGGGAAAGCTCCTGATATTTATGTTTATTTCAAACTTAAAATCAATCAGATTTCTATTCGGAATATACAATTTACAAATATTTTCTTAATTCATATTTATTTTATCATTACATCACAAAGTTAACGTATAAAAAATATCTGCTTATTTGTCACGAAAATCTTAATTAGAATAACAGATGTAAAAGGTATCTGACTGAAAGACGGAAATATCGTTTTTGCCCGTAAAAAGCAAAATAGTGAATACCATTCAAACAATCATAGAAGTGTGATATCTCCGTCGCAAAAGCTTTTTCAAATCTTTGAGGGAAAGAATAGAACAGCGGTTGCATGGTAGCGCCGTCTACTTTGTCCACAATGGCCGTGGTCCGGCGTGGGTTGTCAGACTGCGCCATTCCTAGGGTCCCAAATAGCTGAAATACCGAACACTTATAATATCAAATACATTTAACACTTGATCAACATACTAATTGAGATATATTGTTCATTAACTCGTTGTGTTACATCTTAATTTCCAATACAACATATGTACTCGGAACGTGAACTTTTTCACGGCCGAACTACACCGACAACAGAATGACAAATATGGATAATAACCATATCCCTGTATACAGCACAAAATCGATAATTCAGAAAATCAGAAACCGAAGACATACAAAATCAGGATAAAACAGAAACCAAAGCAAACAAACAAAAACCTCCAAAACATGAAAAGAAGCGGCGAACTCCCGATATGGGAAGTTTTTATATTGATAATAAAATTCGTCACAATTGACGAAGATTTTGTGAGCAATGTTACCTTTGCACTCACTACCTAAACACGTCAGACCTTCACTGTGTTGCTGCAAGTCAATTAAAAGTGCTGAAAGCAAATCAACTATTTGCCTCAGATTAATTTCATAACATAAAGATCATCTGCATATACCACAACAGTTTTAAAAACGTTAATAGAAATACAAATACTGGTAGACTATTTAAGATCAAAATTATATCTAGCCAGTTGTACTGATGAAGCTGTTATTCTAATGCACTCTGTTTGCAATGCGCATTTTGATTGGTTGAGCGATGGAAAAACTGCAGGGGATTCACGTTTCATTGCAGTTTTTGCTATGTCGTCCTACGTTCCCATGGCGACGTCGTTAAAAGCAGACGTTTTCTAGCACATGTTTCTAGAGAATGGTAGAAATAAACAACGTATACAGCAATATAGATAGAAAAGGAAGAAATAAACAAGCCAAAGAAACAAGGAATAGAGGGGTAAAACGTGATAGCTTTGTAGAATATTGCGTCTTCTTGATGAGGATTTCGTTTCTCTTCGAAAGTTGATAGAGGAAAAAGAGTAAGATAAGTTACGACTTTTATAATTCGATGCCTTTACCATTATAGTCAAGTCCTAAATGACCGGACAAAAGACGACATATTTTTTCTTTAAAAGGATATACATGTTTCTAGCGATGAATTATCTGTATGATTATCTTGATTTGTAAAGTTCCTTTTACGCGCTTTCTGGCTTATAGAGTCTTATTCTCTTCAGAAGTTATTTGAATTTTCAGAATATTAATTCCAGTCAGAATCTACGTTTAATCTTTTCCTGTCAGAAATTCCCCACACCCTTACCTCCCTCTCCTGCTCATCCCTCCCTCCTTCCTTCCACTCTCTGTCACCCTTCCCTCCCCTCCATCCCCCTCTCTCATCCCCTTCCTCCCCCTCCCTTTCACCCTGTCCACCCCTCAGTATAATCAACATTTGACACAGCGTTGCAATGTACGAAAAAAAAAGAATTTCTTTTACACTTCAAGGCCTCCATACTTATGCTTCCAAATACCATGATATACGCAATAGCTTAAACAAGCATGAGGTAAAAATAACGGCCTTCTATGAATGAAAAAAAAAAACAAAAGAAAAAGTCAAACCCTACCTCCGTGCGTATATCATAGCCATACACAGCCTCTCTGACAACATCAATGGTGGCAATCAGTCCGTTCTCAAACTTGATAGTTAGAGTCACTACATCCGGTTCCCCTATATCCTGGAGCGTGGCGTCGTGTATATGAGTGACGGTGTAGATGGAGACTGGTCTAACACACATTGTCAGCCATACTGTCATGTCTATATCATGGACAGCTAGGTCAGAGATTATGTTACATCCTGTTCTATCTGTGAAAGAACATGGTCAAATAGAGCCAGACTTCAGCAATATGCACAATGAATGCACAAGTTCAATTTTCGTAAAAATGCATATGGACACTGAGGCATGGGTCTTAATTTTCTGACGTATGCATAGTTATCCTAAGTGACAACTGGTTTATTGAGCCTGATTTTACACTCTTCATTATTAATGACATGATGAATAGAAAACCCATCGATCCTTTATACTTTGGATCTTTCATTTTCTGGCGTTTACAATACAATTTTTTCTATAAAATAGAACATACAAAACAAAGCAATACATAAAACCAAGTGGAAGGGCTAGACGGTGATCAGCTACGAAAAAATAGTTTGGGCAGCCACAACTGAAATTGGTTCAACAAGAACTTCTATACTTAAAAATGCATGCACATCTCTCCTATTCAATTTTACGAGTTATCTGCTGTACTAACCTGCAGACTTTAGGAACTCGTAAGATGGCTTAGGATTGTCTCTGGTAGTTACTTTTAATAACTGTAAAGTTCCTAGACTACCGTTCATTGCTATCTCTCTCATTTCCTTGAAAACTGGATCAAATCTCCTGTAATAGTTCATTTCTCGCTCGATAATAGAAAATATAAATACTGTCCTATGACATATTAAATGTAGAGTCTTAATTTTAATATGCCATAGGACAATATGAATTGTACAAGTACGGAAACATGTATAAACAATACAAGCACACAATGATTATACTCTATAACACAGTCATATTACAATTTATTTCATTTTTCATATCAGTTCATTTTATTCATTTATCTATAATTCATTTTGCATTTCATGTGGGATGGAACATATCTGACCACTTATGGAAAAGAAAGGGGTCAAAATGGTCAAATATACAGAAGTATAAGTGTCAAACATACAATATTACAAGAAACAAATTGAGAAGAATGAGAAAATATATAAACGTAAAAAATAAGAAAGAAAAAACGAACAAAGATAAACTATGCTGAAATTTACGGAAGCCCATTAGAAGACCAAAAAAAAAAAATTTTTTTCCAGCTAGAACAAAAAATATATTTAAGAACAAAAACAATATTTTTTGTTTGTTCGCACTAATGGGCTTCCGTAGAAATTGGACATATCATATTACACAGAAATTGGACATTGCAAGCGGAAGTTATTTTAATTATTGAATGTTTACCTCTGAAAGCCCGTGAGCAGTACTTTCCCCTTCTTTTCAGCCGTCTCGTAACATAACTTAATGTCGGTCGAATTTTCGCCAGTCGGTTTCTCTGTCATTACATTTTTACCTTAAAGACACATTCAAATAAATTAAAAAGTGGACTACTATGCAGTCTGTGAAATTGTTTTAGATAGTTCGATATGTTTTACTTTTCTCTGAATACAAATCAAAGAAACTTCTCTTTGGTTTTAAAAAGTATGTACTTAAATGATGATGGGGAGGAGGAGAAGGAGGAGGAGGGGGACGACGACGACCTCTTGTCCGTCATCAAAGGACTTTTAAAGTTAGTCAAGACCATAATTTGAAAAAAAAATCATTCCAAGGAATGCATGTGTCGCCTGCGAAACATGGCGACACTCAGGAATCACTTTTATAGGTGTGACATCCAAGTGTAACAGACAGACGGACAGACAGAAAGACAGACGGACAACGGACAAAGTGATCTCTAAGTGTCGCTATGCTTCGCAGGCGACACAAAGATGAAGTAAGTCGCAATCAATATCCCTATCAATCGATGGCAGATTAGAGGGGGTAGGGTGCAATCGAAATTACTGGCAACTGCTATTCTGCATATAACCCTGTCTATCAAAACAACCATAATGAAGCTAATTTTGTATATTCATGATATACAAATATACAAAATAGCAATTTTCCCCATGGGTTTAAGATTTCAAAAGGGTTCATGGGCACGCCCCCTCTTCATTGAAATCCTGTCAATGTTACTATAATGTTTAATCAATTTTCATGATAAAACAACGATTACGGCCAAAATTAATATCAAAGATTTCATTTTTCAATATTAAAATCAAAAGGAACTTAAAACACAAGTCAGTACAGACCTAAAGTAAAAATATACTTAAAGTCAAAAAGACATTCAAACGTGGTCTTGAACTTGTCCTATCAATAAATAAAGAAAAGTATGGGTTGTTGAAGGACATTTTCTTCTGTATACTGTCACCATTATTGACATAGGAAGTCTCGTGTATAAACACGTGATATCAAAGCCCTACTAAACTAGATATGGACCATTGTGGGGAAAACCAGGCCCCGTCTTTAATTTTAATACTCCACGGTGCGTTATCATCAAAAGTTTATGGTAACTGGGTTAGATCTATTTCTTTTGAATAGCAGATAAAAGTCATATTCTTAAAATATTTTACTGAATACTTAGAAAGAAATTGTTTCGTGGGATTTCATCTAGTAATATCCCGTAAAATCACACTGAGTATATAATATAAAAAAAAAAAAAAACGATGAGTTTCGAGCGACAATAACATGTTATATTCTTACCGCTATTAAGGCTACTGCATATAAAATCTGCGTGTGTTGGAGTGCTTGTGAATACAAAAACTGCGTCCAGACTGTATGTATATTAGAATTCAAAATCCAAACATTAAACAAATTTAAATTCATTACAAAACATATAATAATATTCTTTATTCTTTCAAGGGATGATTCACACTGCTAAAATCTTTAAACTGGTACGCGAATTGTTCAGTAGAAATAAATATGTCAAGTTTGAATCATTATCAAAAAAAAAAAAAAAAAAAAGAAGAAGTAAAAGAGGCAACATCTAACACTTACTGGTTATTTCCCGGTTTAATCATAAACGTTTTTCATGTATTTCATTTCTTGCTCTATAAAATGATACATTTTTAAAAGATGAAGTATTTGGTCTACAGATATAAACAATTTGGTGAGTGGGTTAGGGGGACTTTGGTGCACATGGTGCAGAGTGTGATATTCTTGACATGCAACATTCTCATTTGTCAGCTGATCTGAATTCAGATCACGGCTTTGAACTCACTTTTTATCCGAGAGCAGCATCTCTCTTTCTTTTGACGTGAAGAATGGTGTATCTTGAAGGAAGTAGTTATTTTGTACAATCTGAGCTTGTACTGGATTGTCTTCAACCACCCATTTCAGGTTGAATCGCCGGTCACGGAGTATATTATTGATATGGACAGAACTAGCTATCCTTCCCGCCCCGAATACCCCCACATTGTACCTCCTCTGTCCGTTCGTTCCGGTGGCCGGGGGAGGTACAGACGTTGTATAACTCCTATATTGTGATATGTCTTTTATATATCTTGCTGCACAAGTGTAAACTGTCCTATTAATGCTTATCTGAAATGATTCAGAATCATCATTCCAATTCATATATTTAGATCTGGCTTTCGATAATGACAGATTCATTCATTTTACCATTATTTAGAAATAAAAAAAATAATTGTCTTTCCATATATAAGAAGAGAAGAGGCAAAGTTGAAACTTTAAAGATATGTCTACATCTAGAAATTTGACTTTTCATTTTTTTTTTTCAAACTTATGTGGATTTCCTGGGCTCGAGATTTCAAGCTTTGACACATTTGAAGTGGGGATCTTCTCAAAGTTTATAAAAGAAATGCATTGGGAACCCTAACTATGACAGAGATTTATCTTGAAATAAAAGAAATAAGTCAACTTACAATATCACATTGTTGTATAGAGTCCTTAAGTACATTTCTTGCAATATTAAACATCTTAAATTAGTCAAGATGTGAGCCTCTCCGGACTGTAAAGTCTTTCTTGGGAAATGTAAACAATACTCGGAATTTTCGCGCCTTATTCATCCGATAGTAATAAAGGTGAACAGGTAAGAAAAGACCCGAAGGTATGAGTAGGCAAATCATCGAAAATGTAAAAGAAGAAGAAAAAGTATAATTGATTAATGTAGATCTAAATGTCAGTTAAGATTTTTTTTTTGTATTCTTACTAAACTTTACTCTCGTATGGAAATGAAATCTTAACATGTACCGTAATTAAATATTGATACCATCTTCCAGTTTTATATACATGTACCTAGTTACCTGCTTGTTATCTTATTATTTGTTATCTTGTAAATATGTTCTATGTCGTTCTAAAAGCTCAGTAGAGCTTATGTTTTGTACCTGTTATTGTGACATGCCGACTCTAAATAAAGCTTATCTGATCTTATATGTGTTTTTATCAATTAAAATGACAAACCCTGCCAACTTGGAAAAATGTAAAACTACTGCTGGGAGTTTATCGTTCTGCGGCCATTTTCACAAAAATACTTAGGATAAACTTGAGAATTTATCGTAACTTTGAATTCATCATATCTCAGTCAAATAAACCACAATATTCAAACAGTTTTGATTTTCTTTCTCCAACTACTGAAATATCCAAAATGTGGATATAAGATTTAAATACTGAATATGGATTTTTAGAAATATATATACTTGAGAGTTACGACAAATTCTCAAATTTATCGTAAGTATTTTTGTGAAAATGGCTGCTGATCTTGGGGAGTGATTCTTATAGATAAAACACCTTAACAAACAGTCGATAATATAAACATTCCACTCACCTTTGAACAGCTCCTTTTTTACGATGGAACTGGTGGTTATTTTTATCCTTACCCTAGGTTTACACTATGTTCCCGGCGACCACGGCAGTCACGGTGGCCAAAAACGTAGCACACCGTATGATTTTTGGCAGTTTTTATCTTGGTATTCAAGTTCTGTTAGGTCTCGTTACGTTTTCGCACGGTCTATCAAGGTATCCTTGACGAGCCGCGGCTCCTGAATCCCGGAGACCTGACGGCGCACCACGTTTCAACCTACGGCTTGTTACGGACGTTTGTACGTTTCCTCACGACCTGTCATGTTCTGATAAGGTCTGTCACGGTTTGTTACGATCCAATGAAGTTGGCCACGACTACCAAGTTCTGTCAAGGCCCACTACGATTAACCGGGAACAGGAGACAAAAAAAGCTGCATAAAAGGGTTTGGTTTGTTATACTTCTTGTGTGACCGTGCGTGCCGTGCCAAGCCGTTGTAGAACTTGAAATAAACCGTAACAAGCCGGGACGTACCGTGACGAAACGGCTAACACTTCCTTAGCTCGCCGTGAGGAACCGTAGCTCACCTTGATAAAACGTACATCTGCCCTAAAGCAGCCGCAGCTAAACGGGACATAAACATGGCAGACCGTAACTCAACTTCGCTAGGATCGTAATTTGTTGAGTCATACTTTTGCTTCCCGTTCCGCTACGGACACTGTCCCAAGTTTTGTCACGGTCTTAAACGTTCTGTCACGTTGCGTTGCGTTCGACCCGTTTTGCTACGATTTCTAAAGTAGGCCATCTGCACCGTGGGCTGTCGTGACAAATGTTTTGACAGTTTAAACATTTGTCCCGTCAGCCCTGGCACCCACGGCTAGTTACGATTGTCGATCCCGTTCCCCCACGTTGTCTCACGGTCACCACGTTTCGTTCACGGTGGCTTGAAACGTGGCCGCCATGGCCGCCGGGAACATAGTGTAAACGGGGGGTTACTTTGAGGGATCTTTTTTTATTTAGAACCAATGGGTTGCAAGTTTTATTCATATTGATTCATTTTCTTTATTATTTAAGTTTCATTGTTTTTCGAAGTACATGTGTTTTATAAATTTATGGAGAGAGGCCTATGGGCGGGGATGAAGGAACAAACTTCAACTTGCCATGCATTGTTTCGATCGTCCGAAATACGTTAAGCTCAAGAACACCTTCGCCATGAATCAAGGTTACAGAGTATTCTGCTCATAAAAAAATATTTACCTAGCAAGAGATGTGATTTCTAGGATGTATAATATATGTACATTGTCAAATTAAAAGGGAACACAAAAGTTTCAATATTGGATCTGATGTTAAGGACAGTCACTAATGCTTTATTTGCTTTCTGTAATATACAGTGGCAAAGAAAACTGCATCAGATATTTTGGGGAGCTGGAGCGTTTGTCATACGCTTTATGCATTTTACATCATTTCACATAAGTTTTGTGTAAAATAGAGACCCTTCGTTTAATGGGCATGTTTATGCTATTTGTTTATACAACCACTGTTCGTCCTGGGAGACCTTTGTGTATACAGATAGGACTGAAATGAGAGAGATATGTGCGCCTGTAATCCGGATCACCAAATCATTACTATTTATGAGCAGATGGCCGTCCAAAGTCGTCTCCGAGTAAAAAGAGGTAGGACCACAAAGCCCGATCTGAACGTTGTACTGTATTTGTGATTTGACACTTTTATACATATAATGGAACTATTTTATGTAAACAATGTGTTGATCATCTGCTTTTTCCCTTAAAAAAAGCAAATTCGATTATATTTTGGAAATTCCTGTAATATCTGCACAATTTGATTAAATAAGCAATGATCGCATGCATTAACTAACATGAAAAAATATGAATGTAAAATATTATCATTATGTTTTTGTCATATTAGTGTTATTTTAGTTAACGCATACGGCGTCTTTAAATTCTGCCACAAGGACTACTCTAGCATTTGTTTTCATTCTTTGTCAATAACGTCAAAATGACGTTACTCGATGACGTCATAACACGTCCAATGGTACATAGATGCTTTTTTTTTTCTTTTCATTAAAAGCGGGTAACATTCATGAATTTTTATGAGATATAAAGAAACATTGTAAAAAATATTTATGTAGTACTTCGCATCGGTAACCTTATAAGCTACCGCCGTCAAAGTGCGCTGTGAGTTTTGAGTCTGTCCCATATACATGTATCTGTACAAAATATGTCACGTATTAGTTAGGAGAAAAACGAGGAGATAGGCTGTGATATCCACTCTCCTCTGATCCTTGTCTCGGTACAGCTGTAGGACTGCCTCGAGCACTTGGTAAATTATCATCACAAGAGCCGTCTTTTGTGTTTCTATCTATATGATGTACTTCTACAGAAACATCCCTATTAACTAGAAGTTCATCATTTTGAGTATCAGATACTACGTTCATGGTTTCTACTTGTTGTATCTCATGGCTAGATTGACGGGTAATGTCTGGGTCATTTACAAAACTAAAATCGAAGTGTCCTCCATCCGCATTTGCTGATGTTGTGCTAGGCGTGGACAATAGTCTCTCTCTTTCATTTGATAATTTTGATTTGTTTTCTTTCAGATTACGCACAAGAGGCAGTCGAAGTTGCAGAGAACAATAAAACTTCTCCACATGACGTGCCTTAGATTTCTGGTTTGGCCATTTTAAAGAGTAAAGACCCGTGAAGTCCTCATGCTTTGAACAGTTCTGTTCATCACTCTGTGACAGCAGCACTACAGTTATATATTTAGGTGATTTGACAGACTTGACAGTTTGAATTATGTTTTTCACCTCTTCTGAGATATCTCCATTCAGAAATATAGCAGCAGCGCTTTCTTCGGCTAGCTTGACGGCCGCTGATAGGCGACCTATAAATACAGACGTTATAATATGAAAACATCAATCACTGAATGAAAGTAAATCAGATTCCAAAAAATCACAATCTAAATTCTTACAAATTCTTGAAAAAAAACCATAACTTTTCACTAGAAAAGAAAAATCGGTCAATAACACATCTTCATAGAACCACAGATGACACCTTAATCTAATGAATAATTTCCATTGTCCAGTGCAAGCACGGAATGCATTGTAGGTAACGCTGTGCTAATAAGTATAAAATGTTATGATCGCTGAGCGATATAAGTCCCCTACCGGCGGCATATATTTATGTCCTGCAACTCTGCCTATGAATTACCTTTCAATTAAACATGAGTTTTAATTAAACTTACTGTCTGTGCAGCTCAGTTCTGAGGTTTTATCTGCTTTATCGATTCGAAAAAGAGGTCAAGCGTGACGAAAGTTGAACTTGCTCTGTAACTATCCAAGACTAAGCTGAGTATCAAATTTTACCTGAATATTACTATTTGTTGCAGAAAAAAGTCTGGAAAAACTGACAAAACTGAATTGTGCAAGTCATCAAGGGGCATAACTCCTCGAAAAATAGGTCAAGCGTGACAAAAGTCGAACTTGCCCTGTAACTATCCAAGACTAAGCTGAGTATCAAATTTCACCTGAATATCTCTCTTTGTTGCAGGAAAAAGTCCGGAAAACTGACAAAAATTGAATTTTCCAAGTCATCAAGGGACATAACTCCTCGAAAAATAGGTCAAGCGTAACGAAAGTTAAACTTGCTTTGTAACCATCCGAGACCAAGCTATGTATCAAATTTTCACCTGAATATTTCTATATGTCGCAGACAAAAGTCCGGAAAACTGACAAAAACTGAATTTTCCAAGTCATCAAGGGACATAACTCCTCGAAAAAAAGGTTAAGGATGACGAAAGTCAAACTTGCTCTGTAACTATCCAAGACCAAGCTGTGTATTAAATTTCATCTGAATATCTCCATCTGTTGAAGAAAAAAGTCCGGAAAACTGACAAAAACTGAATTTTCCAAGTCATCAAGGGACATAACTCCTCGAAAAAAGGTTAAGGGTGACGACTGTCAAACTTGCTCTGTTACTATCCAAGACCAAGCTGTGTATCAAATTTCATCTGAATATCTCCATCTGTTGAAGAAAAAAGTCCGGAAAACTGACCAAAACACAATTTTCCAAGTCATCAAGGGGCATAACTCCTCGAAAAATAGGTCAAGCGTGACGGAAGTCAAACTTGCTCTGTAACAATCCAAGACCAAGCTGTGTATCAAATTTCATCTGAATATCGCCATCCGTTGCAGAAAAAAGTCCGGAAAACTGACAAAAACTGAATTTTCCAAGTCATCAAGGGGCATAACTCCTCGAAAAATAGGTTAAGCGTGACGAAAGTCAAACTTGCTCTGTAACTATCCAAGACCAAGCTGTGTATCAAATTTCATCTGAATATCTCCATCCGTTGCAGAAAAAGTCCGGAAAACTGATATTCGGACAGACGGACAGACGGAGGGACAGACGGACAGACTGACGGACGGACGGACGGACAGACAGACCGAGAGGAAACTAAGAGTCCCCTTCGGCGTTGCCGGTAGGGGACTTATTAAACACATTTCAAATGTCACATGAATCATAGTCGCAGAAGCGGCCAACGACACTAGGATATTTGGTTGGTAGGGGTGTGTTGGCCGCAGGAATCTACATTGAACAAATCCGGAACCCAAATTTAGGATATGGCCGGCACGAGTCGGCAAATTTTCTGGGGGGTTATTGACTGTGTCTCACTCGAATAAAATAAAACTAAACGATCGGCAATCATATTTTACCTTGTAAAGCTTTAATATCAATGATCCGGTCGGGATTCTACTTGCCTCCGCTTCGTCTGTTCGAATTCAAGCGCCATCTCATGCGTCAGGTCAAACACGTGACACCGCGAGGTTGTTTCCATAACAACGTCCATTCATATGGATCGAGGTGTCACGTGTTTGACCTGACGTATCACTTTGGGAGCGTGATCATTCGATGAAGCGCTCCAGATCCTTTCTGATGTCACAACAGAAAGGCGACGTTGGTGCGTTATTCGCAAGAAATGAAGTCGGAATTATAATATTTTAACCTTATTTTGATCAATTACGTCATATTTCATGTGATAAAAAGAATCCAAAATGATGTTTCTATTCCATACAGTATTAATGAAACTCGTGGTGTGATTTTAATCCACTCGCCAAGGCTCGGGGACGTAAAATTCACACATTTAGTTTCATAATACATTGTATGAAATAGAAAATCATTTGAGATGTGTTTTATCATAAAATATCAGTGAACCATATGCGCAATTCAACAAGTTATGTCTCATCAGTAATGCTCAAGGCCTACAAAGAAAATAGACGTGTTCAACTCTGCTGTCAAACAGAGAGCAGCCATACGGTTTAATCACAAGTGGTACTTAAAACCAAAAAGTATGTTTTAAAAATCAAAAAAAAAAAAAGTTTGGAATCCTCGTTTAATTTCTCTTCCAATGGAAACTCGTATGATTTTGCCTTACCTTCTCGACTTTGAGATTAAATAAGTGATTGGTACTTCATTGATGTTTATGATTCTATATTTTAATATTTCTAAGAGTGTTCAAAATTGTTAACTTACATTGTCCACCAAGTATTTTGTCTTCTGTCATACAGGCTACGTCATACCTTCTAGAATTTAATTCTGATTTTATAGATACAGCAATATCTCTCTCTACTCGATTGTCATCACTATGACAGATGAACACATGGTATTTACTATCACCTGAAAAAACCACGAAATATAATACCGGTATCCGGTATGGATGGACATGTTTTTCTCTAGGCAAATAATGACCTAATGAAAAAAGAGTGTTATCAGAGACATGATGGATCTACGGAAAACATTCTGTTATGCTGACCTAAACGAAGTTTATATACATGATAGGCAAATCATCTCTCTTTAGTATTATGAGCGAACAAATGTACAACAACCAGAAACGTATGGCAACTTTAAGAAATAAAAGCAACAATGACACAAGCTTTGTAATGACAGGGACATATACATATACATATGCATATTTTGGCACATCGTGACAAGATATCTGTATTTCAGAATGTATCTCTACAGGAATGCACATGATTGAGGTCGAAAAATGACAATCTCAAATATAATCAATCAATAAGCTAAAATGTGCATTCATTCAAGGCTAAAATTAACTTTCTTTATTTCATTTTCTTTATCTAGGTTAATCTGAGCCAACCTCTAGGTTGGTTACCTTCACCTAAAATCTCATCCAGAAATGAATTTTTGTCATAGATGGTAGGTTCCGTAATTCTATTTGATTTATTGAGTTGCTTTTACTGCAATTATCATTAAAGTAACATTTCATACAATTGAAAACATACTCTAAAAGACCAACCTTTATCTATGAAAGAGGAGCAGGACATCCTTGATTTGAAGTACAGGGAGATTTGAGGTCCGAATTGTGTATATAATATAGGTGAAAGGATCACAATTAATATCAGTGTTCCTCCTAAGACTGTTGAAATGCTGATTATGGTCTCTAATGGCATTACAAACGTATTGGATGGTTTACCTGTAATAATAAAAATATATCTTACACTTGTATTAATCACCTGGTCTCAGTCCCATATTGGGAGTTCGCTTCTTTTCATGTGGTGGGGATTTTTGCTTTGGTCCCTGTTTTATCCTGATTTTAATTGATTTTGAAGACGTTTAACATGTGTATGCCTCCGACTTATGATTATAAGAATTATCGATTTTGTTTATAAATGATGCTATTGAATTTGAAGACGTTTAACATTTGTACTGTGTATTGGGATATGGCCAATGTCCATAATTGTCATTTGCATTCATCAGTGTTTGCTGTACAAAATTACCGCTATACTGATATCACTGTGGTGTATCACGTGATACACAAATGATATGTTCCACGGGAATCCCCTTTGATTAAACCAAGTAAATACTGTCTAAATCTACTTTACATGAATTTATTTTAGGCCTTTCATATAGTCATTATTATTAATTATATGATGGTCATTTAATTATGGTCAAGAATAGACGGATATTTGGAGAACACTTAAACAGAAATTTTTGTATCTGTCCGTGCACCATATCATAACATGTGGTGAGCATTGAAAATTTTCTGTATAAGTGTTCTCCGAATACACGTCTATTCTTGACCAGAACAGATAACCATCATATTATTGATGATAATGGCCATATGATAGGCCTAACGTAAAATCATATAAAGAAGATTTAAACAGTATTTACTTGGTTTAATCAAAGGGGATTACCGTGGAACATATCATTTGCGTATCACGTGATACGCCACAGTGGATATATATATACATACGAAAGTAACACTGTGGGGTATCACGTGATACACAAATGATATGTTCCACGAGAATCCCCTTTGATTGAACCAAGTAAATACTGTCTAAATCTACTTTACATAAATTTATTTTAGGCCTACCATATGGTAAGTATTATAAATTATATGATGATAATTCATTCTGGTCAAGAATAGACGTATATTTGGAGAACACTTAAACAGAAAATTTTGTATCTGTCCTTGCACCATATCATAACATGTGGCGAGCATTGAAAATTTTCTGTTTAAGTGTTCTCCAAATATATATCTATTCTTGACCAGAATGAATTACCATCATATAATTTATAATAATGACCATATGATAGGCCTAAAATAAATTCATATAAAGTAGATTTAGACAGTATTTACTTGGTTCAATCAAAGGGGATTCCCGTGGAACATATCATTTGTGTAATCATAAATGTTATTCAGTTGTTTCTTTCTCGCCCTAATCTATACATTAAGGTCATTTCTGGGTTTTCGATGTTTATCATAAGGAATATTCAGAATAAATTATTGTTTGAAACATATAGAAAGTACATTTGATTATCATTTTTCACTGCTATAATAATAAAAGATATTCAATTTTATAATTATCTTATAAAGCAGCATTGACATTGTTCATGTTACGTTATCTTACTCATTTATCTGGGACAGACTGTGAATGAACAACACGACTGAATTTACCTTTTATACAGATGATCATTCAAAATATTACTGAACCTTTTTATTTGAAACAGATAATCGTTCGCTATGGGGATCTTATAAAAGCATATGAAATCCCTCTTTCCAGAATGATCAGATGAATTTTGGATTGTAATTGAATGGCTGTCAACATCACCAAACAAGCCTTTTCCTGATATAAAAATAATACGGTAGTGTTCCAACTCTATACCTTCATGAAGAAAATTTCAAACCATTTTTTTAACATCAGTACATCGAGACGTGTTTTCATGGAACTTGGAACTGTTGCGACGGGTGGTGTTACATGCAGACAGGAGCTTACTCTCCCCGACACCTGGTTTCACTTTGGAATATTGTTTATTCCGGGGTTCGCGGCTGTTCCAATAGGTATTATAATGATTTTGCCTTACCTCCTTGACTTTGAGACTGAATAACTGATGGGTACTTCTTTTTTGTTAATTTATCACATATTTGAAACAGATGAACAATGAACATTTTTTACTTAACTTACTTATTTGATACAGATGAACCATGAAGAATTTTACTTAACTTACTTATTTGATTCAGATGAACAGTGAAATCTTGAGATCCATAGTCTGAGAAGACCCAGCAGGTATAATTAGAATGGAAATCGTCTGGTTGCACATCAATTATTGTAAGCCATGATTTCTTAACTGTATTATGAGAACTGAAACAAAATATTTTCACTTCTATAGGATTTTGAACTACTGTCCGCGCAGCTCAATTCAGAAATCGGAAAATTGAAGTTTTCTCTACTTTGTTGGAATATTTTACAACTAAAATTTATACAGGGGGATAGATCTCGAACTATCATAACTAACGGTGTATGATTTATGTCCGTACGACCAATACTACGCTCACAGTGAAAGAAAATAGTTTTAGATGGGGAGATTTCTATGTTAATTTTAGCGCGACGTCGTCGACGTTCTCCATAGACTCAGTGTTTTAAAAGATCGGCGACGTCGCACCAAAATTAACATAGAAAACTCCCTATGTAAAACTATTTTCATTTACTGTGAGCGTAGTATTGGTCTTACAGACATATATCATACACCGTTAGTTATGAGAGTTCGAGATCTATCTCCCTATACAAATTTTAAACGCAAAAATTGACAACAAAGTAGAGAAAGCTTCAATTTTCCGATTTTTGAAGTGAGCTGCGCGGACAGTAAGTCTGGTGTAACGCGTCATCGACTTACCGCGTCACATTTTCTGAAAGTGAAAAAGTGGGTTTACCTTGCATGCATTTGATATTCGAGGGCAATAATGGAGCATTCAAAGTTATGTGTATGTTTTTTTAAAAATCTTTTTATATACAAACAACACCGTTTATGAGTAATATCATCCGTACATTTTCTAAAGTCGCATGAAACAGTTGCGTTCATCGAAAATTAAAATGTACATAATTGCTATCACATGATACACCCGTTATGCATTTAGATAAGCAATTTCATAATTTAATGTTATGATAACACGTTACAAAACACTTTTGGTGAATTTTAAGCGCTCCAGATCAGTTGTGACGTTACAATAGAAACGACAAATTTGGCCAAGGCTCCGTGATGTAAAAATCATACTTCCCGTTTCATTAATACCGGACCGGATATTATGTGCGATGCTGAAGGGACACACATAGGTATTGTAAAATGTTACCTTCTATATCTATATTGATCCAAATTATACTTTATATTTTCATTTTTTCCACAATTTGTAATCTTTTTGGGGGGATTTATGAATGATTTATTTAGTTATTTATTTCTTTTTGTTCATAGCATTCTGAGAATTTTGATTCAAATAGGGTCAAATTCGCCCCATAAGTAACAGAAAAGTCCTGTCAATCACAAAATTGAGACATACCGGAAATAATGTAAGTGAAAAGTGTCCGTACGTATTAAGGAAATATTTTCGTCTAACTACACGGATCCATGGAGATTCAGTTAGTAACCTACTATTTTGAAATTTTCAAGGTTAAAGCCAAACAGTCAGATGTAAGTAAATCATTCTTCCTTTTGCTATCATAATGGCTAATATAACATTTTTCAGAGCAAAGTGACTTAGCGTGATATTGACTGTCATAAACACGTGAATTAATATGAATGCATTATACACTTGCTTATTTTACACTAAAATTGCGCGTTCTTCGAGACCTTTGGTTGGTAGTGGGAGGGTTGTGCGCACGTAATCCGGATAACAACGCCATTTGCCACTAACATAGCAAATGGTCGTCGTAAGTCGGCAACGATTGCCCATTGGTCTTGTCGGTGTATATGTAGTCATTGATGTTTTATGTGTTTGATGTCCTTGTCCCATTTGTCTCTTGTGTATGCCGTATCTGTGTTTTCACTTGGGGTGCTAGGTGTTTTGCTATTGGTGCTGCAACCGAGTCTTGTTGGAGATCACCTCCTTTCTTCGAATGGTGTAATGTTTAACGTCTTCAAATTTATTAGCATCATTTTAGAGCAGACAAATTTACAGCATGGACCAGACATGTACGTTTCGGGTATTTAACCCTCGTCAGTGATCCTCAATCTAAACAATGTAATATGAACAAAATTTGTGAAAATTATGTCCTAAATATACCGAAAGACGTAGCAAAATGGCTGGGATATAATGTTACAGGACCAAGGTTTTAGAAATTTGAGAAAAATTTGTAAACAGAAATTTTCAAAAGCGTTTGAAGAAACGACCAACCGAAATTGATCGAACTTGGTTACATGTGCCCTCGGGGACTCTTGGTCCACCAGCAGTGACACTCACAAAGTGGTACAAATGTTAAACGTCTTCAAATTCATACGTTTTCAATATCTCTATATACTACTTAAAAAAAGTATGAAATCACACATTTCTCATATATCGTACTTTAAGCCAATAATTGTGTTTTTTTTTATTCAAAAATTATGGCATAAAAAGAAAAGAATGGAAGAAAATATATTCGACGCATTTGAAATTTTCTGTTACAAAATTTCTTGAAATTTCTAAAACGTGGGTCCTGTAGCATCATATCCCACCCATTCTGCTACGTCTTTTGGTACATTTTTGGACATAACAATTTTCATACTTTTTGGCCATTTTAAATTGTTTAGACTGAGAATCACTGACGAGGGTTTAGTACCCGAAACGTGCATGTCTGGTCCATGCTGTAAATTTATCAGGTTTTAAATGATGCTATTGAATTTAAAGACGTTTAACATTCACATGGTATAGCCAAAACATGAATAAAACCAAATATAGGATCAATTTGATTTTAAAATTCTTTCCTGTAAACTGCTAGAAAATTGTAAAATTTGGTTCATTTTGAAAGCTTAGCAATTTTCAAAAAATATCAGAAATCTGCCTTCATTACATATAAGACGTCATGAGTTTCAGTTTATTTTAAGAATTGAATATTCCTCATCGTGATTAAAAGGTTTCTGTATCAGTTTTAACAATTGTCAAAAAGAATATGATAAAATTCAAAATTTGGGAATTTTCAACAATACCATTTTCTTGCAAATCTGTCATGGTTTCAAGGACGGTAATTTACATACAAATGATATTCTGATTCATACAGTAAAATGTTTCCCCTAATTAGTTAGAAGATTAAAATTCAAAATTAATCATTCATATAATTGTGTGTATGTATTTCAAAGGATGCAAATTGACTAGACGTAATAGGAAAACATTGGTGTGGTTCTCAACTATTTTTGAGCAGTATATATACCTTGATTGTGTTTGAATTTGTTTCAGCACTCACAATAGAGCACAAAATTGCGCATCGACGGATCCCTAGCAAGCTAGAGCTGGACCAAACAGGACATGCGTACCCCCAGGCACCTGGTCCGATCTCTAGCTTGCTAGGGGTACGTCGATACTCATTTTTGTGCTTTATTGTGAGTGCTGTTGAGATAATTGTCAGGATCTTCATTATCTCAATTGTATCATGACATTTTATAAATTTTCAATTTAAGAAATACCTCGTTATAGTTTTCTGTCTAAATTTACTACTGTTCAACATTTCAGGAGGTTCGTCATTCACAAGCCAGTCCACACCTGTCAGACCACTGTCCTTACAACCAAAGTCTCCTCCACAAACAAAAGAGGCATTTTGGCCGACATCCACATAAACGTTGTAAGGACGAATAGGTAGTGGACGTCCTCTATCTGTACAGTCTTCATTATGGAGAATAATCAATACAATTACAATTCTATTACTATTATTTCTTGCACTTCGGGTTAGATATGATAATTTAAGGAAGGATCAAAGGCCTACATCGGTCTTAGAAAAACAAAGATGTCTTTGAATTTTTCCCAGCTCCAGTAGAATTAAAAGTATTCCTTTTGTTGAGAATATGTATAGTGCATACCTTAGTCCTTATACATGGAAGGGATTCATGAACTACCCGTTAACTGAATCATTACCATTTTTTTTAAATTAAAACATGACTTCTTGTTTTTTGTTTTTGTTTTTTTAATTTTATAAAGTTTGGTCATTTTTAGTTCATACTTGCTTGCATGATATAAGGATGAAAACAAATTTCTGAGAATATCCTATCAAAAATAGATAACTTTCCCAGTATATAGAAGGGAATACATCGAAAGACTAAATTCAAGCCAAGAACAACAAAGCTACGCCGTAGATATATGTGCATACCATAGACATCAAGCCTTGTTTGGTGTTCAATGCTTTCTCTCGTTGTAAGGTTCTGAACAGAGCATAAGAAGGTTCCATTGTACAGTGATCCCGCACGTTCCACTCGAAGTGTCTGGTTGTGTTCATCCAGGCTCAGGCCGATTTCACAGTCAGTACAACTGAAGTTATAGAATGGATACGGTTTCCATGTTGTTGTGTTTTTTATCTTGAGGAACCACTCGATGACGTCATATCCCTCCGCGCAGCACTCGATGTGGGCATACATGCCACTACGTACAGGGACGTAGGATGTTAGATTTTTGGTAAATGCTAAACGATCTGCAATGATAATTCAAATAGAAGAGATCATTAAAGCAATTTTCGAATGTTTTTCTTCCCTTCAAAAAATTGTAATGTAATGCAGAATTTGTTCTGTCCAAAGAAAAAGCAACTAAAAGACTAAAAAAACTAATAAAAGAGGAACATTAATGTGTTGTGATATTCATGTAATATCAGTATGAAAAAGAATATGTTTTATCGTGATGAATTAGTGCACCATATGCGCATTTAAACAAATAATGTATCATCAGTAATGCAAGAGGCCAAAAGAAAATACAAATAGTTTACTTAATATATGATAACATGACCTGAAATATATCCTAAAGAACTAGACCTACCATCTTTCATTTTCAGAATGATAATGTTCAAATTTTTATAGTCTTATTACATTTATTGTCTTTTGAATTTTTGGAAATCTTTTCATTCATCTATATCAAAATAATATACATGTATATGTTGTGATAAGCCAGTACATATACACTTCTAGACGACGAATCCTCAGATTTATTTTTATACACGTATGAAAAGCAATTTATCCAAAATCTTCAAAAGCAAAGAAAAAATGATGATGTGAAATATTTCATTGGTACTTCTAGGTACCTGGATGATACTCTTACTATCGACAATCCTGTTTTTGAAAAGTATAAAAATGTTATTCATCCACAAGAATAGACGTTTCTTAATAAGTTCTCATGAATATTAATAGAAAATCGAAAGCGAGGCTAAACTAGGTTGCTGATGTAAACAATATGGCGGCGTCAATGAAAAGATGTTCTAGCATCGCGACTAGTGACTTATCGAGCTTGCCGGACTTAAACTTCAGCTTCGTTGAAAGTTTCCTGGAAAAGCAGTCTAAGAGTTCTGGAAGGGAGCAGATGAACAAAGGTTTTAAGTACTATAGTGAGGGATATATCCATGCAATCAAACGTAAGTAACAGCACATGATGCACGATACAATCATTGTAACAACGTCCATTTCAGAGTGAGCAGTAGACGTAGAACTCTACATGTATGCTCGATACCTTCAGATCCAGAACATATGATGTTTTAATTATATCCTATTTTATAAGTACGCTTGTAATCAGTAATAAGCCATGCGTGGACTCAGAGTATTTTCCTTAGGGTCCAGTCAAGAGAGGGGAGGGGGGGGGTGTTTCAATGACCAGATTTTCATTGAAAAAAAAAACATGCAAATATGTGCATCTTGAAATTAGTTAGTACATTGTAATTATAAGTACAACATGAACATTTAAACATCTTAAATAATTTTAAAATATCAATTTGGATTTGCAGTGTATCCAGATGAAAGTACAGATATATGCACTGTGAAAGAAAAATGCTACAGATCCCAAAAGAGAAATGAATCTCCACATGAGATAGAGGTATGAGATAGGGATATTACTTTGATTATTCATCTGTTAGTGCATGAACAGTGTTTAAAATACTGATCCATAGATATTAAAAATTTGCTCAGAAATTTATTCCCAATTTTCAGTTTACTTTCAAATAGTTTTAAAATATTGCAAAATATGTCAATCAGGTATGAGTGACTTAAGACATGCTTTTAATGCTTTTAATACAGTACCTGTATAACTAATTTGAAATAAAATATTTTTCTCTAGATTGTGGTGCACAAAGACAAAACCATAAGTTCCTCCAATTGCTCCTGTACCATTGGTAAGTGTGGACATTGTGGACATGTTACAGCCATGCTTTATCAGTTGGCTCATTATAAGCAGGCAGAAATCAAATTCATTCCGACAGATGTCGCAAAAACTTCTAGACCACAAACATGGCATGAACCAAGAGGTGAAAAACTGCATGCAGCTAAAGTTGACAACATTGTAGTTCAAGGGTATGACAGGCAAAACCCTCAAAGAGCAACCAAGGGTATTAAATCTACTATGTATCAGCCAATGTCAAAGGGAGTTGACCTAAATATTGATGCCTTGCTGTCAAAAACACAGGGCATGGATATTTTGTTTGGAACAGTTGTTGACAAAGAGCAGACAACAAAAACTGTAACTACCAAGTTTGGTGATTACCCACGAGGGAGTGTTTTAAGTTACCAACAAAAAACTTCACAATGATTTTATTATTAATCTCATGGAGGAAAATACTTTTCCAGACATTCCTGTTTGCAACCAAATTGGATCCAATAATTTCAATTATGTCATCACTCTCAATCAGTCAAAATTATTGGAATCACTTAGTGTGTCCGAGAGTGAATGCCATGAGATAGAAAAGTGCACACATCTGCAGTCTCAAGATAGGAAATGGCATAATATTAGAAAGGAGCGAGTAACTGCATCCAATGCTGGCAATATTGCAAAAAGAAAAAAAGGTAATAATTTTTTTTGTGTGTATCAAAAACACCAAGTATAGGCTTTGATTTCAGTAATCATCTGTAGATCAAATGTCATGATAGACATTCTAACATTGAATTGGAAATACTAGGTATATTTTTCTTACTCTTAAGTCGAAAATAATATCTCACTCGCTGTGTACAGAAATCTTGGTTTATTTGATTTTCTATCAATTTACATTCACTATTCTTCCTTTTCTTCGAACTGACAGTGCAGGACAACCTAAGTATTTTTGCATCTTGATTTCTTATTTTAGATGGAGGACCCCTTGCAGAGAGATTAAAGTCGACACGTTTCAGACAGACAGCTGCTATGAAGCATGGTATAGAAACAGAGACTGTTGCAGCACCACAGGAATATAGCAAGGTGCTCTTTTCTGTTTATTATTATACAGTCATAAACATTTAACTCAGTGTATATGATGTGATATTGATGTCATATGAAAATATTGATCAAGGCCGAGCCAAGGTTAATATAATCATATTATGTCAATATAACATCTCATACGGTACATCGTATCAAAAGTGCATAACTGTTTCATAAGTAATGTTGGTTCTATTCTGATATAAGAAATTTCCTTTCTAAATTTATACCATGTTGTCTAACTACTTATACAGTATATTTATATACATGCATGTTGGTTATGTACATGTATTTAATAAGCCTATAATCAGACAGCCGATATAGACTTACTACCCAGTGCATTACAGTAAATTTTGGTGCAATCTAGATGATTTAACATTTTTAATCACATAATTGTCATTGACAACAATTCATAAAACACCATCAAATACTACCCCTATCTTTAACTCTGAATTTCAGACAATGAGAGCCTGTCAACCTGTACCCATGTGGAGTTGTAGTTAGCCCATATTGTCCTTGGATGGCTGCATCACCTGACAGAAAAGTCTATGCACCAGAAAGATCACAGAAATATGGATTATTGGAAATCAAATGCCCAGTGACAAATGACCTAAGTTCATGTGAATATCTACATAATGTAAATGGTTCTTTGAAATTGAAACAAAATCATAATTACTACTACCAAGTTCAGATGCAAATGGCTGTTACAGGTTTGCCGTGGTGTGATTTCTTTGTATATATAGCCATCGATTCTAAATAAGGCAACGTTTCAAACACAGAAACACCATTTTTGGACCTAAATATCAAAATTGCTAATTTGATAATGGAGAGATCCATACAAGAGTGTATGACAAAAGAGATGAATTTGGATTTAACATAGTAAATTTCCTCTGGCTAGACGGTGATGTTCCTAGATTACCGTCCCATGGTATCTATATTTCACAGCTCATCTTTTATGCTAGAGCATGTACTGATGTTATGGATTTTCATAGTAGAAATTTACAAACTACCAAGAAACTTTTAGGGCAAGGTTTTCGCTTTCACAAGCTAGTAAAGACTTTCTGGAAACTTTACAAAAATTATTGTCAACTTCTTCTGAAATTCGGACCAATACAGGCAACAGAGTATATTACTTTGGGTATTTCATAATCTGCATTTTATGGTGACATTATTAACAAGATAAGAAGGATCAAACAATCGAAAATGCGTCAGAATCATCAAACGCCTTCTATACCGTGGATATGATCCTAATGTCACCAGACGGACACTAGGCTTGGCACTTGACCAATCTACAGTCTTGTACAAGCGCATTCGTAAAACTTGCACTCTGACTGACTGCGACGACGGGACTCCATGACGGGCCCTGTCCAAAACGATTAGAGAAGACAGGGCCCCGACCACCTGTCCTCTCTGAATGTCAGTCGGACTCCTCGGGTGATAACATACATGAGCTCGCAGCGGCAGAGCACGGATTTTATTACGTACGCCCTCTTTTAATATCCATTTACATATTCATCTGTGTTGCTTGGGCCCCTAGACATTTGGAGCCGCGCACTCTTTTCAAAGTAAATGCACAAATGAATAATTGAAAAATAAAACTACATAGCGCTACTAAATACATTAGGCTATGTCTGAAAGTCACCTCAGCATTCAACAAAGTAACACTGATGAGGATTTAGTGTCCGATACACGTGTCTGATGCATTAAAATTAGTTTGAAATATTCAAGAGAGTGTTAAGAGTTGGAACACTTCCATGTCCTTATTATAACGATGTTTGGTAATTTTTATTATTCTAAATTATCATGCCAAGGCCAATGAGCGAAACCCCACCTCCTTGTTTTAAGTAGTATAGCGAGAGAAATTGAAACTGACATTAAGCTTCCCTTTTGGTCCTAATTACTGAGATAATTTAACTTTATTTGTGAGTGCTGTTAAGATTATCGTCAGGATCTTCTTTAACTCATTTGCATTGAAATTTTACTAATAAGCACGGCGCGCTTTTTAAAGCACAAACTGCGGTGCATACTTTCACTGGAGTCTGTATACTGTTCAACAGATAAAGTTGTCCGTCTGTTTGTCCGATTTTATTTTTCTCTTGAGAATTTTTCAAGGATTTGTAAGCCTTTGGATTGTGATTTTTTGAGTCTAATTTCAAGTTTCGCGTTTAGCTTTTGTTGATTGTTTTACAAATTGGAGATTTAAACAAAGGTTGTGTGAAGAACTGATGAATAAAATCATTTCTCCCGTTTGCCCCCATGTGGGATAGAGTTTGCCCATAGCGATGCGTCATGTAGGATCACTGTATCTCGCGTGACTTTTGACGTCGGTCGTATAGGCCGTATTCATATTGTGACGTCATTGTTATCTATTGTGACGTCATGCTTTTTGCACATAAAGCGGCGACCTCTCAACAAAAACGTCGTTTTAAAACCCTTTTTTTCACATTCTCATTCCTATTAAACCGATTAAGGCTAGGGAATACGGTTTATTCTTTTAGAATAAACCATTTTCGAGGGCGCTGAAAACGAATCTTCCTTTATTTTTCGAATTCGATAAAGTTGACGATTCATGATTCCATGGTATTTTAAGAAAGGCCCCTAGAAATGGGAGAAAAGCGATCAACCATATGTTTGTCATGTTGGATGAGATAAGCCCTCTCTAGGGGAGCCTCGTTCTCTGATTAGAAACCAGACCCCTTGGGTGGGCTTTTCGCATCCCCCATGACAGCATATGGTTGATGGTTATAATCTTACATGTACATGTTATAATAATAATAATAATAATAATAATGATATGTAAGTCTGACCCATGCTGCAAATTTATTTGTTCTTAAATGATGCTATTGAATTTGAAGACGTTTAACATTTGTACTTTTTGGCGAGTGTAACTGCTGGTGGACCAGGAGTCCCCGAGGGCACATGTAGCGAAGTTCAATCAACTTCGGTTGATCGTCTGTCTCTTCAACGCATTCGAAGATTTCTTTTACCAAATTTCTTGAAATTTCTAAAACGTGGGTCCTGTAGCATTATATCCCACCCATCCTGCTACGTTTTTCGGTACATTTTGAAGATAATAATTTTCACACTCTTTAACCATATTACATTGTATAGATTGAGGATTACTGACGATCAGTGTTAAGTACCCAAAACGTGAATATATGTTCTTAAATGATGTTATTGAATTTGAAGACGTTTCGCACTTATATAGCGCTCTATCAACTTAAAATCATCTAAAGCGCTTTAGCATGGTCTTAAAAGAAACATATCATTTAAAATAGATAAGATTAAACTAACCTTAAAAGAAAGTAAAAATTATAGTATATTCAATGCTAATAAATTATCAGACACCAGCGCTAGTAGAATGTACCAAATTGTCACTCCTAATGTGTAAAACTACAGATTGTCACTGTTCATGAATTAAAAGCTAATCGAAATAGATGCGTTTTAAAAGCAGTCATCGATGTACAATTTCTAAGCCTAAAAGATAAAGAGTTCTATAGTGTTGCTGCTGCCTTTAGTGTCTAATCGACGATCTCCTCCGTATATTTTCGTGTATGTCCGAGGTACCTGGAGAAGACGCGCAGACTCCGAACGAAAAATCTGGGAGCGTTGTATACATACAGTATTTCCTTCATGTACACCGGAGAGATATAGTTATTAAGTGTTTTTAAAGTATACAGAATGATCTTGTATTGAATTGTGTATTCAACAGGAAGCCAATGAAGATGGATAAGAGTCGGAGTGATTTGGTCGGATTTTGTTGAACGTGTGATTAATCGTGCAGCCGTATTTTGTGCTCACTGTTGTATAGCGATCAACTGAGAATTTACACCATGAAGCAATGTATTACCATAATCCTGTCTGGATGTAACTAAATGTGTTGACGAGACTTTTACATGCACGGACGGATATGACCGATTCTGCGGATGTTCACATATGCTGAACGCGCCATTGAGAGACATTGTTTCTCAATTATCAAAGACTTTGTTAAAGAATACGCCAAAAGAAGCATCACTTACAATACAGTCATAAAAACGATGTCGGAACTGCGCATATCTTTAAGTTTTTTGTATCGGTGCAAATGCTATGAGCTCCGTTTTATCTTTGATTAGCTTCAACGCATTCGAAAATTTCTGTTTCAAATTTTCATGAAATTTCTAAAACGTGGGTCCTGTCCCACCCATCCTTATACGTTTGTCGGTACATTTTTGAACACCATTGTTTTTCCACTTTTTGGCAATATATTACATTGTTTAGATGGAGGATCACTGACGAGGGTTAAGTACCCGAAACGTGCAAGTCTGGTCCAAGCTGCACATTTATCTGTACTTAAATGATGCTATTAAATTTGAAGTCCTCGAGGGCATATGAGTTAAAGAAGATCCTGACGATTATCTCAACACCACTCACAATAGATGTAGCCAAGTTCGATCAACTTTTCAACGCATTCGGAAATTTCTGTTTTCAAATTTTCTTGAAATTTCTAAAACGTTGGTCCTGTAGCATTATATCCTACCCATCCTGCTACGTCTTTCGGTACATTTTGGGATATAATAATTTCCACACTTTTTGGCAATATTACACGATCAATGGCGAGGGTTAATTACCCGAGACGTGTAAGTGCCGTGTAATTGTCTCCGTTTGTTTGTCCGATTTTTCTTTTTGCATGAGAAAGTTTTATATTTTCTTCAAGAATTTGTGAGCCTTTTGATTGTCAACTCTAGGTGTTTGGATGGTCTTAACCTTTAATACATTTCAACAAGTTTCATAATGTGTATTGTCAAAATCATTTCTGCAGGTGCAAAGTCAATCATGTGGTTGAGTATATGTTCTCCGTAAGTCGCAAACATATCAGATACGATATATGCGAAATACGCATATTTTGCATTGGCAGGAGACGGAAGAGTGTTAGCACGCATGATTGGACATTTGTAATTTTGAAGTTGAACTCGTCAAATTTCATTACCAATCACTAAAAGGATGGATTCTTAGAGTTTTTTTGATTAGCAGAAATATGGAAAAAACAGTGGAATTTTAATAGTATGCCATGGTAACTAAGAACGTCAAAGCTTAATATATATGAGGAACCTATATCTATCAATGATTGTGTGAAAGTCAAACATAGACTCCAAATCAAACTTCAAAAACCATAATCAATGAGCATGCTAAAAATGAAAATCAAAGCAAACTAATGATTTTAAAATTTCTGCAAAGGAACCAAAAACATCCCAAATATAGATACCGGGATAATTAAGCATCTCCTTCTTAGTACCAACAGCCATCACTCAGACTTAATGTTTCTTCGCACTTAGAATTTTAAGATAGGAATTTTTCAAATCTTTGAACGCAAAATATGAAGGGGAAGTCATTATATATTTCAAAATATTCAGTTGTATGTCAAAAATAATTGCATTAAAGTCGACATTATATCATTTTTTGCATGCCGATTTATCTGTAGAAACTTTATTAAAAAGATACTTTCAGACTAAGAAAACGAGTTATTATTGATATGAGAAATGTTTCTGAAATATATTTCTGTTAAATCTAGTTTCGTTTTCGTATCTTATCTACAGTATTCCTTACAAACTTACTTGAAATTTGTCGCTTTCTACATAAATCCGCATAACATGACGTCACTCTATATAAAAATATGAAAAAAATTATCCGCAATCCATTCATTTTTTTCCTAGTACTTCCTTTTTATGATAGAGAATCAATCAAAAACGGATTTGGTGACATTGACGTCAGGGTTTTCCGTATATGGTAAACAATATAATACTTAAATATATAAAGCGCTTTAAAGGCGGATGTAAAGGATGACTAACGTCTACCTAAACAATTGTGTTTACATGTGTACACACATACTACCGGAAACAACATGAAAACATCTAAGATGGATTTAGGGTAGGTTAATATGTATTTATTCTTTAATATTTATTTATGATGATCTAGTTGTATTTCCTAGCAACCTAAAATCTTTATTAAAAACAGGTCATCTTAGGGTATGTGTATACAAGTGTACAATTTTATCCCATTGACATTGTAAAAGAACACTCCTCGGGATCAGGGGGTCTACATGGGAACTTTCAGACTTACCGTCATGATACTTTAGCTGATCATAGTGTTTGGTTTTTTTTAATATTATAGATATGGGTTTTTTTATTTGATTTTACAAATATTCCGCACACCACCGAATGTTTAACAAGTCGCCATATGATATAATTTAGATCATGAAGTATTGAGTCATTTAACTCGCGGTACTACATGTAGTTGTACAACTATTTGAATGGCTAGTATATGAGTATGGTATTGTCATTATTTTCAAGTTGTCCTTTGGCCCTCTGAAATGAATTTTGGCGGCTCTGAAAATCACTTTGGCTGGAAGTATATGACTAATGAGGATTTGATATCCGAAACACGTGTCTGGTGCATAATAAATTGGTTTGAAATTTTCTTCAAGAAGGTATAGAGATGGTACACTGCCGTACATTTTTATTTATTTATTTATTTATTTATTTATTTATTTATTTTTTTTTTTGGAGAAGTATCTATTTGCATATTTATGCATGAAGGAACTGGGAAGGCGGATTCTTGAAAATAATAAACTTAGTTTAGTTTTTTCTTCATAGAAAGCCGTAGAATGCCCTTATTTTAATTTAGCTGGAGCCCACCTCCTCATGGTAAACTATAATGTATCAGTTCAGGGTTATCGGAAGTACAAGATTATTCTGAAATAAGGAAACACACATTCAAAAAGATTTCAATTGTAAAGTAAGTTTTCCAATGATTAGGATTTTCAATTTCAGCATGAAAATTTTGAGTCTGAAGATGGAAACAACAAGCCCTAATGGTTACTCTGATATTTTTTTCTTTTCCTGTAAACGATGTATTGCTAGTGCGGTCAATTTATAAAAGAAAGCATTTTAAATTATGCATCAAAACTATTTGTTTGGAAAAGTAAATATGTCCATTGTACTTAAATTGAGCCGTTTTTCGCTGTTGAAATTTAGAGCCGTAAAGTTGAAACGCTGAAGAGGTTTTAGTCTCAATTGTAAGTATACGAGGGCTGGTTCATGTGTTGTGAGCCTCGAAGAACGATTTGAATTTCATCAGACATTTTGCATTATTTTTCTACATAATCCCCTTCAGTATCTATACACTTTTGCCATTGGTCTTTAAGGGCCTTAATTCCACTTTTAAAGAATTCCTTATTTTGACTGGTCAGAAAGCCATCCACTGCAAGAATAATTCATAATCGGACTGAAAGTGGGTGCCAGAAAAAGCTGCTTTCAGTTTTGGGAATAGATGAAAGTCTGCTGTTGCAATATCAGGTGAGGTGAATTAGGCGGATGCTCAATCAGATTAAATCCACAATCTTCTTAAATGATGCCATTGAATTTGAAGACGTTTAACAACTCATGAATGGCAGCAATGGCAGTGACAGACTTGTGAACAAGATGGAACAACACATATTTGAATAGTGAGCTTTCCGCAGCGTTTAAGTTTAATATTTTCCTGTGACTGTGTCAGAAGTGAAGCAAAGTAGGTGTCATTGAATTTTTGTGTTTTTGGAGATAATCTATCAGCAGAATACCTTCTGCATCCCAGAAAACCGAGTCTCACAACATACCAATCAGCCCTTGTAAATCATCAGATACAACATCTGTACACAGTTTAAATCCGAAACATAAGTTCGTCTTTCTGTCAACAAGTTAGTTTACGTACATACTTCAAGATACTTCAAGATGCAGCATACCTTTTCCATGAACTACGAAGTGGCGAAAAACAGAAATATATGTTTTCTTGAATCTTTGGACTTGTCAAAAAATGGTTTTCTAGGCTATTGATTTGTGCACTGCGATATTGAAATGAAACTTCTTACTATCAAGATACAGGTCTGGACATACACTGTACATTATTTATTTCATTTACATGGTATTGTTATCTCCATGGTATCAACATAGAATTGTCCTGTATGTTACGTTTCTTCAGATATCTTTGTTATATACTTCGATTCATTTTCTACTTTTTCAGATATTCACTAGTTTTCTAAGTAGTTATGAAGCAGCAACAGAATGTCATGGACCCAATCAGCGTTAATCCTAGCGATTTTGCAGATTGCGTGTAAGTATATTATGCGTAAAAGAAAGGAAGGGATCTCAAACCAGATTCGGTTGTAGTACCCACAGCAAGGACCCAAAACACCTGATTCGTAAAGTCAGAGCAGAAAAATACAATAAGAGACGTAAAAGAGACATACGACATAGAAACATTGAACACAAAAGACTACACATAAACAAACGAGACCAACTCTAACACTTTTACCGATTACCCGAAGGTCTTGAAGAACGCACAATTGTAGTGTAAAATAACCTCCTCACTGTCAGATGACCACACAAACAGGACAGCGAAACTCAGGGGCCAAAACAACACACAAATGAATATGTAAATGGATATAAAACAAAGGACGTACGAAATATAGTCTGTGCTCTGTCGGCTGTAGCAAGCCCATGCATGCTATCACCCGAGAAGTCCGACCGACATTCGGAGAGGACAGGTGGTTGGGACCCTGTCTTCTCATGGAGTCCCGTCTTCACAGTCAGTAAGAGTACAAGTCTTAAGAAAACGTTGTTTAATCTGAAGATTGGTCAAGGAAAGGAGGGAATCTCCAACAACACCCGCTTGAAAGACCCCAACACACGCACTGCAAAAACATAAAGCAGACACGCACAGAATGAGACGAAAATTTTACAATGAACGTCAAATCACATAGAAACATCAAACATATTGACATAAAGTAATGCGTTTACAAGTAAGAACGGTAATCGCAAATACAAATTTATTGTTGTAAACTATGACAAAACCTACTTTGTAAAAGAAAAGTCCGATTCTGAAGATAAGTACACTGAAACAGACATTATTCAGATGTTAAACTTTCTGATCGACATCATTTTTGTGGTGTTTGGAGGAAAGGTCTTCCAGCAAATTGTCGGAATTCCAATGGGGACCAATTGTGCCCCACTCCTTGCCGACAATTTCCCTTTACTCGTACGAAGCTGAATTCATTCAATCTTTGGTCTCTGAATGGAAAAGATACTTAGCTTCTGACTTCAACTTCACTTACAGATACATAGACGATGTGTTGTCCATCAATAATCCAAAATTCGCGGATTACCTGAGCAGTGTCTATCCTTCGGAGCTTGAAGTCAAAGAAACTACAGAGACAAATAATTCAGCATCCTATTTGGACATAATGTTGTCCTACGACACTGATGGTCACATGAACACCTCACTCTATGACAAACGTGACGACTTCAATTTCAGCATTACAAACTTTCCTTTTCTGAGTAGCAACATCCCTTCATCGCCTGCTTATGGCGTGTTCATATCTCAGTTGATACGCTATGCCAGAGCAAGTACCAAATATACGGATTTTGTTCTGCGAGCTAGGCGTCTTTCAGATAAGCTTCTCAGTCAGGGATATGTTTGTGACCGACTAACATCGTCACTGAGGAAGTTCTACGGTCGATATGGGGAACTCGTCATACACTTTGATGTCCCACTTTCCAGAATGGTGGATGATATTCTGTCATAGACCGTTTGAACCATCCAACCAAAGATTGTACTCTTTATCTTCCAAAATGGAAGTAACCGGATGTGACAGTTCTACCGAATTGAAGCGACGGGTGTTGCATGCAAGCAGGAGATGCTTACTCTTCCTGGGCACCTGGTCTCACTCTCATATCGGGAGTTCGCTTCTTTTCATATGGTGGAGGTTTTTGTTTGTTTCCGTTGGTTTCTGTTTTATCCTGATTTTGTATGCCTTCGGTTTCTGATTTTCTGGGTTATCGATTTTGTGCTGTAAACAGGGATATGGTCATTATCCATATTTGTCACATAAACCAACGTGACCGATGTGCAATCGGTGCCGACGTAGGACGGCCATCTGCGACGTGAGCATCAGACGGTGTGGTTATTCTGGATTACGTGCGCACAACCCTCCCACTTTTCCGATTATCCGGATGTTTCAAAGAACGCACAATTTTAGTACCACAGTAAGTATTTGGGTACAGTAGATAACTCAGAAGGAAAGAAAAACAAAAGGCAAAAGCACAAAGATGTAACAAAGCAAGAAAGGATGACAAAGCGTCTGGTTCCACGAAATGTGAATCAGATTTTTTCTTGTTTCCTTTCTTTCTTGTTCTGTGTCTGTTTCTTGCCTTTTTTTTTTTTTTTGCTTTCGTTGGTAAATGAGTCCGATACAGCGAAAAAAATATAAGGACAAGCATTTCTTCAGTATTATAGGCAAAGGATTCTAGATGTATATCGAGATAGAGACAAAAAAGGGGTTTATAATGCTTGTCCTGCTAATTTTGAATAAAATTATACATACCCGCCATAGCACTTTTTATTAAGACATATCCTCAGACAGTGCATGCATTTTATATATTGTTTTCATTTTCGTGCATGAACATCGACGGCGGGTGCGGCTAGCCAACAGGGGATGCTTACTCCTCCCGGGCACCTTGTCCCACCTCTAGCATGCTAGGGGTCCGTCGATGCTTAATTTTGTGCTTTATTGTGAGTGCTATTTAGGTTATTATCAGGATCTTCTTTAACTCACACTGTTACGTGGAAATGTTCGCATTGGGGTAAGTTTTGCGTTCTTCGCGATTGAATTGTTATCGCGAAAATAACCCCCGCGTGAAAATGAACGACTAATGGGAATACTCCCGATTTCACCAAAATTACCCCAAAGCGTATTGTTGCAATTGCCATTTCGCAAAATTTAACCAAGTTAACAATAATAAACGCTCCTTCTTTAAAGGCTTAATACTGTAAACTTGGTTATTTTCGCTTGTGGAAAGTTCTCGAAACGTTATATCTTTTTGGGAGTGGGGAGGGAGTTCAATATGTTAAGATTAAAATCTTTTGGGTTCAATTATCTTATCTAAATTCCCTACTGGTTTAGCGTAAAAAGGAACTGATTGAAATTAATAAGCGGTGAACGGCTGTAGGGGAGAAAGGAGGCCATTGAAAAGGTTCACAGAATCCGATATAGCGGTGTTATTTAATATACAATATATATGTTATTTCGTCAACTCCGATTAAAACAAAACCTTTGTACGTTCACTTTAATCTGGATCACTGCATTCTTTTCCAATAACAAGAGAGATATCATAGGGCCGCTCATATGTTTTCTTGTAATAGCCTTAAAAAGAATACCAAAGGAAGAAAAGTGCATATTATGTAAAAGTTTTCATTTATTTGTAGTATTTCAGGAAAAAGGACGCATTCTTTTAAGGTTATACTTCCGTGTAAAAGGGGATTTATCCACTCTTTTCAGGGATTGGTTTTATCATATGTCTTACTCACTGGTAGATTTTATTGTTGTAAATCCATTGCGATAGAAATATACCAGATACATTTCCTCTCGTAGACTGTGAGATTAAGTCGGAGCATTCTGAAACAGTTGTCAGTGTACCAGTTGGTCAACTATTCAAACTGGATTGCTGTGCTGGAAGAAAAGGATGTAAAAACGTAACGTGGTACCACTGGGACGTCAGAAACGGAAGTTACGACATATTTCCCTTTAAATGGTCCAAGCATCTGTTTTTGAATGCACCGGAAGCAGAGGGTAGCATACTATACGTACCGAGAGCAATATATAAGAAAGTTGGTAGCTACAGGTGCTTTCATGGTGACGGTATCCGTAGATATAATGACTTCAACGTGAAAAGTAAGTAACTATATGTCACATTTTTACACTATGTCTGAATGTTTAAGTAGTTTGAAGAAATATTTGAAAGCAACTCACTAGCTCTTTGTCATAGATTTTATGCAGAGTTTACAAGAATTTGGAGCGGACGCTCATATTTTCGAAATCATATATTAATTTCTTTTATACAAACTTCCTAAATGAAGTAATTGGAATAAAACTGAAAATCTGACAGTCTGAAAATTACCTCGATGGATATAAAAAAAAACATTATAAATATCCAAACGGATCTTATTTAGAAATAAAGTATATAGGAATCTAAGACAAACAGTTTGAACCTAACCTAGACGTAAAACGTAAAAACGAGTTTGAAGCAACATATCAAACACCTGTATTGGATGTGACATCGATGAATAAGAATCAGTAGGTAAAATTGTTCCATGGATACCAATTTTGTTTCAGTTTGCAGTGATTTAAGAGTACCAACTGCCACTCCTCCTGAGAGGTCTACAGACGTGCAGATAGGAGGGGATGTTAAACTTCAATGTAGTTTTAACTTTGCATGTGGAGACACATTCAAGCCATTTTCTGTATTTTGGCAGCAAGAGATAGATGGGATTAGAAGAGACATTGACGGAAGTCTGGTATCAAATGTACAAAGGTAAGGAAATGGAAATGTCCCAACTCATTACTTTCTTAAATAAAATTCCAAACCAGTTACATGTATAATGCACCAGACACGTCGTTCGGATAGTAAATTCTCATCAGTGGTTCTTAACCAAAAGTGATTTCCAGACGGAGCCAAATGTATTTAAGCAGCGACCTCTAGTTTTACTTTTTGATTTTGAATTTTTGCAGGTAAGTTACTTCAATTAACATGGGGAAGTGTGTGCCCAAAAAACTGTTGCTGCTAAGAATGACTAGATTTTAAATTGGGCGGTTCATGCTGATAGGACGAATCGGGTAACCTGAAGATACTTTTGCTTTTTATAATTTTGTATGTTCCAATTTTCTATTTTTCCCAACAGTGATGATCCAGTGGAGGTAGAGGAGACTACTTATTTTGATGTAAGAGTAAACTCAACATTGTCGTTCAAGGCACTAGAGGCAGATTATCGATCTAATTATCTGTGTGTTGTCAACTACACTGATACAAGTCAAACGAGAACAACCACTAGTAAATCATATACTGCAAAGCTTGTTAAAGGTATAGATTTAAAATGTAAAAAAACTGAATTCTTGATTATCCATCAGTTCATCGGACTTTTAACATGATATTATGCAGATAATAAGAGAGAAAGTGTATTTTGAACATCGTTAGTCGAGTCTGTATAACGAAATTTCTAATGGTTTTCGTCTTTTAAATCTTATTATAAGATCAAGAAGTTTGTGGTCAAAGGGTTAATAAAAGGGTTAATAAAATCAAGAAGTTTGTGTTTAAAAGGTTCGATGTTTCCATCAGCTGCATTTTCCTAGATTATGTTTGTGTAACCGATGTACATGTATGTTTTATGTAAGAGTATGTTGGATGGTTGCTGCTTTGTTCAGATTTATCTGTTTAATTTTGTTTAGGATCACTAACGAAGCTAAGCACCCGAAACTTGCATGTCTGGTCCATGCTGCAAATTAATCTGTTTTTAAATGATGCTAATGCATTTGAAGACGTGTAATATTTATACTAGTATTATTAATGGTTTAAATGTGTATTAGTTGGCTGGAAGCATCTCTGATGAGGATTTTACCATCCAAAACACGTGTCTAGTGCATTAAAATTGGTTTGAAATTTTCTTCAAGAAGGTAAAGAGTTTAAATACTTCCATATAATTATAATGAACACTTATTTCTTGTTGCATCGTGGATCAGTTTAACTCGTTCCCCATGACTCGATGGTTGAAGTGTAATAATTACCTCTGTCCAGCTCTCTCGCCTAAAAGAAGCTTCGTTTGGGCTCTTTATCAATTTGACATCATACAAAAGATTATATTATTTTGCTATTTCGGGAAATTGTTCCTTCATCCAGAAATAATATCCCTCCTTTCTTATTTTGGTCATCGATATTTAATGTTGCCACTGAATTGATCCTACCTGAAATTTAGAGCCGCGCACTCCCTGCAATGTTATTGCACAAATTAAAATTCAAAAAACTAAAGCTAAATGGCACTACTGAAATGAATTTTGGCTGTAAGCATCACTGATGAGGATTATACGGTCTGAAACACGTGTCTGGTGCATTAATATTTCATGGGTGAAATTTTCCTCAAGAAGGTGTAGAGATGGAACACTTCCGTATTATTGTGATGTTTGTTGATGTGTTGTACGTATGCCTGTATATGCTGGTGCTTGGTATGTATGTTGATGTTTTGGATACAATATTTTGTTTAATGTTGTGTTAGATACAAAGTTTGATGCAGTGAACCAGCAGGCTGATGTTGGTATTTTTTGTGCCTTTGAAGTTCTTTAATTGTTATAAGATGAACTACGTGTTGAAAATACGCATTGTTTAACAGTGTTTTTGAGTTAATTGCTGCGTGCTTCTGTAAAGTTTTAATTCGTGTTTGCTGGTTGTTTTGTCAATTGTTTCTGAAAATTTATTTATCGGAAACATGTTGGTTTGAGATTGCATGTATGAATGTATGCTTCTTCATGCTGTTGTGCGGAATCAAGATATGTTTATGCTAAAGTGTATTTTTATCTTATCATATTTCATTTTGTTATTTTGGTGAACGTTCTTTAAAACGATCATTAAAAAACAATAAAGCTATCTAAAGTTAGTCCAACAAACTTTCCACATTTGGAAGAAGCAAATGACCTTATAAGTATGCAACATTATTATTTCCCGCAGCTTTCATAAGTTTGTTGATTCAAATACATCGAATAATGACAAGACCCAAGAGGTCTTAGTCCAGGAAAACAGAGAAATTAACACTCACGTGAAACGCTATTGGAAATTATTGAAAAAATTTTCGGACTTTAGAGACTTTGATGCTAATTATAAGTCCCCTACCGACTCGCTGGATGGGACATATACTTTCCACCCCGTTTGTCTGTCTGTCACGTTTTTGTTTGTCTCGGATTCTTTTTCGCTGTGGTTGCATATATTGAACCCATTTTTGGTATTTGGATATATCTCAATTTTATACAGGTCAAATTTGAGTTTGGTTTCGATTGACTTATCTTAATAAGAGTTATGGCCCTTGGACTTGGCAAATGTCGTGAATTTCTTTTAGTTTTCCATACCTTTCGTCCCTGTTACTGTAGATAATGTAGGCATTTCGTATGTGAATACATCTTAGTGTGATAAAAATAAATTCTAGTTTGGTTTCGATTGACCTTTGACTTAGCTATGAAATTTTCAGTTTTCCGGACCTTTTCTTATACATTGGTACATATATTGAATGTGGAGGTTTTTGTTTGTTTGCTTTGGTTTCTGTTTTATCCTGATTTTGTATGCCTTCGGTTTCTGATTTTCTGAATTATCGATTTTGTGCTGTATACGGGGATATGGTCATTATCCATATTTGTCATTGGTAATATTTGTTTGGGTATTCATCTTTTGGTGTAAGTACAGGTCAAGCTGAATCCATGTTCAAGTGAAGCGTTTTTGGCAGATTTGCAGGACATACATTTATGCCAGTAGGGGAGGACCTTATATCGCTCTGCGATCAGAAATTCATTTCTTCGAACTTTTGTTTTAAGTGGTTAATAAATGAACTAGTCTTGCTTTCGTTGGCTGACTTTGATACCATATAAAATGAATTTGATCACAGCAGTTATTAATGAACTTTAAAAAATGTTTTGTTTCTTGCAGTAGAGCCGTTATTTCAGTCGAATGATTCTTATAAGAGGTTCTTTCCTCTAATCCTGATACCTCTCATCATTGTTCCATTGGCTATTTGCGTAGTAGTGTATAGGAGACCACTTTATCAAAGATTGGAAAGACTCTTACCGTACAAACGAGGTAATATTTCTGTCTGTATTGTATTACTAGTACATGTATTTATGAAATCCGTTGTAGCGTTTGAGATAGCTATAGTTTATATCAAGGGAGTACATTTATTTTATGTCAGTTGTCTGTCTTTGGGTCATGGAATTATATTCATAGTGATTTTACCTTAAAGGATGGCAAATGTGATGTAAAACTTTTGATAATTTTTGAACAATTTGCACTGGTTAAGATGTTTAAAATTTTGATATCCATTCACGGACTTCTTAATTTACTACTCTGTTGGGCTGTTGTGTTCACCTGTAGTCACTGCGTGTTGCTCTTGTTGGTCATCTCTTCTATATCACTCTGATAGCTATTGAAGTGACGGGGTGTTGCACGCAAGCAGGAGATACTTACTCTTCCTGGGCACCTGGTCTCACTCCTATATTGGGAGTTCGCTTTTTTCATATGGTGGAGGTATTTCTTTGTAGGCTTTGATTCTTGTTTTATCCTGATTTTGCATGCCTTCGATTTATGATATTCTGAATTATCGATTTTGTACTATGTATTAGGATATGGTCATTATTCATATTTGTCATTAAGATAATGTTTGATAAATACTTTTAGATAATGATAATTGTTTTTTAATATTTGTATCATATGTATGTTTGCATGTGAAATGGACAAGGCATATTGACATCATTTTGTAATACAAGTTAACGTATTACAGGAACAGATATGGATTACGACGTGTTTCTATACGATGAGTTTGAGACAGGAATTGTTGGGGACTTATATGACATATTACAGAACAATGGATATGATGTCTGTACGTCGGACGATATAGGACCTGGAAAATGTAGGTAGCTTATGTGTATCGATATCAATATACTAGTAGTCTGCGAAATTTGTGGATACTGGTAAATATGAAATTGCTTCACTATTTCACATCAAAATTGCCTCGTAGGAGGTATAATGAAGATGTTTCGGTAAATGATAAGACACATAATTAATTATATTTATTTGAAACTTGATATGAGCAACATTAAAAAATGTTAGATAATATTTGGTGCATTATTATATTTTAATAGAATTTTTCTTGAGCATCTGCAGCCCGTTTCACATAAAAAAAACTTACGAAAACTTTTAGGAATTTTTTGTAACTGTTGATCTCTTAATTCTTCTTGTAAACTAAAAACCGTGATTTATGGTTTATGAATTTATACTCAGTATATAGAAATGGTATTAGAAAACATAAATGTGGGAAGAAATTATCCTTTTATATGATGACGAAAGTTACGGAAATTCCTGAAATTTTCTTAAGTTTTTTATGAAACTTTGCACTGAAGTAAGAATTAACATAATTTGATTTCAAGTTGAACTTTAAATAATACACCGGACTTCTCTCATTTTAGTTATCCTTGATGAAGCGGGAAATTTCCTGAAAACGAGTCAGATGATCATCATTATCTACAACAAGAACATTTTTACCGCAGACGATGAAAGTAACCCCAATATAAAAAAATTATATAACAAATATTTTAATGCAATTGAAGCTGTTAAAAAGGAGAAGAATATATACCGTGACTTGTTATTACTATGTGAGACAGATAACAACCAATCCCACAAAGACTGTGAATTTCCTAATGCGGGTATCCCGTCAATGTGCTACATGGCAACGTCGCGAGATGATGTTAGTAAAAACCATTTTATGAGAAAAATACAGAAGAAATTACCAAAAGCATCGCAAAAGGAAGAGAAAAACAGCAAAGCAAATATTCAATATGCTGTTTGAAGCATACAATTGTGCGAGTTAAGATAAAATGCGGATTCCGTCCTTGATTTCGCTGTTGAAAAGGGTGATTTAAAAAACTTTCAGAAAAAAGCTTGGCTCTTATTTCTGTTACAAAAAGGAAAGTGAGAGAAAATGCGATCTGAATGTTCATGAATATGGGCATGAAGTATCCAATACAGAGATTCCACAAAATGTTGAGACACACGAATCCCTTACAACTGCCTCCAAGTCATGCGTACTTGGTGTTAATTTGCATAGGGTAACTGAGAATCCAATCGCCTATCAAAGGCAATGAGATATCACCAGAGACTAGGTAAACAGTTGTCTGGATATGGCTGATATAGAAAAAATAATCTGAATCTGGAAAGTGAACTAAGACACTTAGTTTGTTCTGAACAATTTTTGATCAGTATGCATATCATTTTCTTTATGAATAATCATACTTGAGTACAGTTCTACCTCTAAATCCAATTGAATATATGTGTTTGATGGTCAGTATTGATGAATAAACTTATAAGACAGCTCATTGATAAAATTCCGATACTTTTATGTTAATGAATATGTACTGTAATTTTGTTTTGATATAAAAGCAGATCAAAAATTAATACCATTCAGTTCCAACGACCAAAACGACTTCACTTCAAAATTGTAGTAAAAACAGCGAAACAAACACTGGTAACTGGACATGTTGTAGGGGGCATGTGCACGTAATCCAAATAACCACATCATTTGCTACTAACGTGGCAGAGGACCGTCCAAAGTCAACACCGATTGCCCGTTAGATTTAGCCGTTAGTGTTTTGATGCTGTATTTGGTATTCCTTGACACTGTGTGTCTCTTGTTGTGTATCTACTCTGTTTTCGCTTTTGGGAGTTCTGCTGGGGATGCTACAATCGATTCTTGTTTGAGATCCCGGCCTTCCTTTCGTTAAGATCTAATTTGGTATGTTTTACATCTATAGGATGCTTCGATATGTTCGTTTGGATACTGTCACCGCGAGTCTTATGAGAGATTCCCCCATGGGTTTTTTTAAGATGAAGTGAATATAATCTCTTTTGTATTATATACATGTACATACATGTATGTACCTTTTTTGTGTCGCCTGCGAAGCATAGCGACACTTAGGGATCACTTTTTCTGTTATTCTGTCATTTTCATTATGATATCGACATCAAAACGTTCCTGGCTTTTTGCCTTCATGGCGAATATGGAAGAGTACCCTGCACTGACTTTAGCGGTACACATTGTGACGAACATTAGACAAACAACTTCAATCTCCTTACTGTGGTGAACAATATCTACTTTGATGCGAAAATGGGAGGGTTGTGCGCACATAATCCAGGATAAGGATAACCAAACCTTCTATTTCCGTGACAGATGGTCGTCCTAAGTCGGCACCGGTTGCCCATTGGTCTCGTTGATTTATGTGTAGTCCTTTGTGTTTGATGTTTCTGTGTTGTGCGTCGACGTTCCTTGTCCCTTTTGCATCTCTTGTGCTTGTCTGCTCTCTGTTTTTGCATTGGGTGTTTTGGGGTTTTGCTGTGGGTTCTGCAGCTTGGTGTTGTCGGAGATCCCCTCCTTGTTCTAATTAGGAATAATCCGTTTATATATACATTGTGTAGTATTGTGTAGTGTATCGGGAGTTCGCTTCTTTTCATATTGTGGATGTTTTTGTTTGTTTGCTTTGGTTCCTGTTTTATCCTGATTTTGTATGCCTTCGGTTTCTAATTTTCTGAATTATCGATTTTGTGCTGTATACAGGGATATGGTCATTTTCCATATCTGTCATATTTATTACCTACTATCTTCAAAACAAAGCTACATTTAACTCAATAGCCAAAGATGAAAATACATTAATACCTGAAGCTTCCATTTTCAATTCTGGGTTGATGTACATTACAATATTTGAATTATGAATTTCTGATGCACAGCATTAGACATTTTTGTCCAGAAGGAGGTTCCCTGGTCGCAGTGATCGAAATGCCAGTTTGCAAGCCAAACAGGGGATGCTTACTCCTCCCGGGCACCTGGTCCCACCTCTAGCTTGCTAGGGGTTTGTCGATGCTCAGTTTGGTGCTCTATTGTGAATGTTGTTGAGATTGTTGTCAGGATATTTTTTTATCTCATTTGCAAGCAAAATTATCAGCAAAAAGCCCTTGAATCATATATATAACAGTCTCAGTTACATGTACGTCCCTCATATTTCCTAATTTCTCATTTCATTTGTGAATATTTTGTGTCGAGTGGACGAATAAAGGTAAGTCATGCCTGCAGTTTAACTATAAAACATGCTGAATCAAAACAAACACAAAAGAACAAGTGCTCTTTTGAGCCTTATATTTGATAAAAGAAAGGAGAGGACAGGACTCGGCTGAAGCACTATCAGCAAAGCACCAAAACATCCCTTGCAAACAAACAGAGTATACAAGCACAGTAAGAGACGAAAAAGGGACAAAGTACACAAAAAACACTACACCAAAGAATACATATAAACAGATGAGACCAATATGCAATCCATGCCAATCCAGGCCGGTAATCTGCCTCAATAGTAGCAAAAGGTTCCTTTCGAACAACCATAACTGGAAACTTTTGAAATAATATATGAGATGAAACAAGGTTACTTTGGCCTCACTGAATAAGTTTAGTTTGAAGTTCGCATGATGCATTACCTAAAATGTGCAAGTTTTGTGCAATGCATGTTATTTTTCTTTATATCCAGAATGTCACTCTTTGGCATTAAAGATGACACGCCTCTTTTTTTCTTGTTGTTGCATTTCTATGATGCAGCTATACAAAGAAGAAGTTGAAAATGTCCTAGAAATTTAAAAAAAATCTTTCGCTGACGAGGAGTTGGTTCGAAAAAATTAAGTTCGTAGAAAAAATGAGTTTCGAGGGCTTATGTGTAGTGGTTCGAATTCGAGGATTCAAAAATATGTCAGGAAATTCGTTTCAGTGGCAGTCAATTTGATTCACAAATCAGATTGAAAAAAAATGTCTAGGTCGAGAACCTTGATTGCTTGCCTCCTTTGAAGTTGTGTCAAATACAGCACAGCGGTTGCACAGAATAGGTAGAAAATTTTCTCGCCAATATGACCAATTGATAAATACATATAGGATCTCAAATGAATTTTCATTTTCATAATACATCGTATGAAATGAAAATTCATTTGAGATTCTTTTTATCACATGATATTGCCTAAAAATGTGTATTTCTAACGTGAAATCAACGTTTCCGATAACTACTGAGGCGAATCACGCCGTGATCCAGAAGTCGTCTGCTACGCCATGAGAAGTAGTGTCCCCATCGTATAGATATTCTGTGCGTAAGAGAAAAGTGTTTCAATTTTGAATAGTATTTTAATGCAAAAATTAATTCAACAACAACAATTCTAATCATTGATATTGACTCCGGGTCTGAATTTAACAGTTGACCGATATTCGAAAGGTCACATTTCTCAAGGTTTATGTGATTAGGTTCCAAACTTGACTAATCGCATTCAAGAAGAGTGATATGTAACGTGTTATCATATCATATATTTATGAAATGGCTTTATGAAACTGCATAACGGGTGAATCATGTGATAAATTTTGATATGATATGGATCAAGTTGGAAAACACAATTTTGGAGTGCACCTTAAATCGTGCCTCTGCAAGGTTCATAAAACTCCATACAGTTACAGTACTTGTGGACTCTGGAAATCCGCGAGGCGCTTGTATTGACAGGTCGGAAACGTTTCATCCAGTCATATTCATTTTAGCCAATTTGTAAGACATAACGCCCAACTTGGTAAGGAATTTGAGAAATTCTATCTGGTTTTGTGTAGTCTTATGCTAAATTGTTTACACCTTACGAACAGATGATGACAATTATAATGACGACGGACGGAACGAATCTCTATGACAACAGAACACATGTATCTTGGAATAGTTTCAGAAAAAAAGAGCAATTTCATTTGGTTTCTCATAATTTATTTGAATATGATCTTAACTGAATGGTCTATTAAATTCGATAATTACTTATTTCAATTTGTCTAGAGGGATATTATGAATATTACAATATACAATTGTCCATTGATTTCCATAACACTTTGGAAACTATTCCATGTGAATTGCATATAAAGCAATATATTTATAAAACTGTTAAAATTATATATATATAAATCTCCATTTTGATACTCCAGTATGTCAGATAATCAGTAAAATTCCTGTAGTCACAGTCACAGAATTATTCTTTGCCCTCCTTAATTCGAAGCAGGTACATCACCATGTGATTCAACCTGGAGAGCCTACTGTCGTTTGAACATATATAACATACACAGCATCACGCTCAGGCACTCAATGAAGTAAACCGCTCACCACAGATGAAACAATCACTCTTTGGATTTCATTAATACTCTAAACAGGTGTCAAATGTCCATGATCCATCATAGACATTATAATAATTTTACATAACATGAGGATACATGACGTTACAAGTATTTTTCGTTTATCCCGGAAAATATCCTCTATCCCTTATTCCTTAGAGATGGCGGGATGCACGTAAATATCTGTATCTGAAATTTCAAATGAGTGTTATTGCAATGATATTAAAAACGAAGAGAGATCAATTGGGTCATTTACGAGTGACTAAGAAGTATTACATTCAGCCATTTTTTTACTTTTTATTTATTTATTTTTTTTTTTTTGGCTGTTGATGTTCGAGAGTACCATATGTAGATTAACGTTAACGTTAAAAATCTCATCTTATTAACGCGTGAAGCTTTGTTAGAAGTAAAAGAAAAAGTATCACATATTTACATTCCTATATATGAGAAAGTGCAATAAGAATTTCTTCGTCTTATATCACGCATTCCACTAAAAAACTCCTCAATATGCGAGTATCACCTATATCTGTCTTTGATCAACGGATTTTTGTGCATATAATTATGCGAAAAGGCTTGATTTCTTTTTTCATTCTGTTTTATAGAATAAATACGATTTGGAGTAATGACAGGTTTTTTTTTCGATTTGTATAAAAATGAGTTAAGCATGCGTAATTACTTCTCACTGCTCAAATCTTGGTGACACTATAACATTTCAGAAGCATCATTATAATTGTTACCGAGTTTGTTAATTTCACCATTTTGACCTTTTCTGCGCGGTAAAAGTAAGTGATGATGTTAGCAATCAGGAGATGCCTCCTCTTCCTTGTCACCTGATTTCATGCTCCTTTGTAGAATGTTTAGTTGTTTAATTTTGTATTTTTCAAGGTTTCGTATGCCCATTTTTATAGGAATTTGATTACTGTTTTAACATTTAACATTTCTTTCGTTGATTTGGATCTGTTCGTTTTTGTACTTAAAGATACATTCTGTTATATTGTCAATTTGGAGATAAAAGTCATTCATTTTGCAGATTTCAAAAATGTATATTCGGAATTTGTGACAGATCGACCAGAAGTCTGCATTGTAGATCACAAAATGTGTCAAATCTAAGGCGTCTCTATAAAATGATGATCTATGTAGAATCTCCATTAATTATGACAGCCATGCAGTATTTTAAACCAGACATCTGCCATTATAAATCTTCAACTCGTGACTATTTCGTTTTCTTAATTGCTTGTCAATGTTGATACTTAAAAAATTTAGTCTACAGAGGTAGGTAAACGATAGGTGTCTTTTACTGTTATCATTGCTTGAGGCGTCAAACTTTTTATATTTTAAAATATTTCTTGCAATCCGGCATTATATAATTTTAGATGTACAAATAACTAAGGAGGAATGAGTGTACCAGGACTGCTGTCAAAGAACAGCCTTCTTAACATATAGATTTCATTTTGGGTGTCTCTGTACATAAATTTGTCGAATAATGAATTTTCATTGTACAAGATGTGTATGAGTAGCTGAGCAAACTAAATGCTTGTACTTTTAATATAAGTCATGTTTGTAAAACATTAAGCCACGTACATGTACTCCTTCTTTGATTATGAAAACAACATTTCAAGTTATCTATCATGATGTATAAATATACTTTGACATTGATTTACTTATGATATATCTGTATATATATATATATGCATCAATTGCAGAAATATGAATGGAAACCTTTAATTTTGATGTTTTCTAGGGGAGTAACTTCTTTTCTTTTTTTCTTCTTTGATCGGACCAGTACATGTATATGTACTTGATCTGGAATTTTATAGTGATGTATCTTCCAATTTAATACTAAGTGAATCCATTGTAGAGATAATGAATGGAAACCAATAAATTTTTGGTTTTTTTTTCCTGATCCAAGGGGCATATCTCTGTCAAATATTTTTCAATCGGACCCATATATGAACTTGACCTAGTTTTCCATTTGATGTATCTGTTTACCAAATTTTATTTCAATGTGTAAATAAATTTCAGGAGATAATGAGCGGAAATCCTCAAATTTTGGTATTTTTCATAGTCGAAGAGACATAAACTCTATAAAACTTTTTCGATCGGACCCAAATATAAACGTGACCAAGATTCTTATTTCATGTATATCAAATGTCATTTCAATATGTGAATCCATTCCAGATATAATGAGCAGAAACCCTTGAATTTTGGTATTTTTCTTAGTCGAAGAGGCATAACTCTGTCAATTTTTTTTTCGATCAGACCCAAATATGAATTGACCTAGATTTCCATTTGATGTATCTGTATACCAAATTTCATTGCAATATGTGAATCCATTCCAGAGATAATGAGCGGAAACTGTTGTCACGGACCGACCAACCGACTGACCGACCAACAGCGGCAAAGCAATATGCCCCCTCTTCTTGCAAAGAGGGGGGGGGGGGCATAAAAACGGCGAATGTGCCAGATTCGGTTCTTTTGGATTATTTCGTGTGAAATGTCTTTCCACATTGTGGACGACGAATTGCTGTTGTCTTTAATATTTAAATTGTGACGTACATGTACCCCTTTAAAAACGAAAAAAAAACTTTGTTGTGACGAAGTCAGTTTTAGTTTGTTTGATAAATCGTGTCAAATGCGATATGAATGTGCCATAGATATAGAACGAGGGAATCCTACTACTCAAGAAAGTGATATTTGACAATCTGAAGTTGAAGTCGTCGAGTTTGTATTATATTAAAGTATTTATATACGTGACCATTGTCGTCGGTCAAAATATAACATTACATCCAATTATGCAGCTGAATTAATGCTTTTTTTTGGGGGGGGGGGCTCTTTGACATCCAGTACAGACAGACAGATTGTGCGAAAATACTCCAAAAATTCGCCATCAATATAAGTTGTGTCCTTATAAAACATTATAACATCATTTTAAAAATATAAATCAGCATTTAACACTAAAACTTCATTTTTTCATCAGGGAAAGTACCCTTTGATCTTTTAGTGATTAGAATCAAATTATAAAAAAAGTGGTAAGTGTTGTGCATTGAGAATACTTACGTCATCAATTTTGCCTCTAAATATTCCACGATTCCCACATCTACCAAAAGCAAGACCAGCAGGACGATTCTCAATACGCCCTGAAATTTTAAGGAACAAGTTATTTCATAGATGAACACGTCACGCTAAATACTGTAAAAGTCCGTGTCAGATTATTTCATTTTCAAAAATAAAAAAAGCAATCTTCAAAATGTATTAAGAGCGACATGAAAACTTTTTTCCACGACTGCAACAGGAGAATACGTCATCCCTTCATATGAAGACGGCGTGCACGTGTTGTGATATACGCAATCCGATTGATTTTAACTAGTCCGAAGCAAAATGAAATAAGATATAAGATGTTTCTGTCATATTTGGTCACATATGAAAAGATCTCAACAAAGAGATCCGGTGCTGACCACAGCAAAGTACATCCCCAGTAATGGCACAAACGGACAAAACAGCTTCAACAAACAACAGGAAATAATAAGACACACGACATCTACATCAAATTGACCAATAAACAATTCAGTAGAAACACCAGAGGAAAACAAAAACAAAAACTGAGCAAGACCAAGGTGCACGCGGTGCCGAGTTTTCATATGAAGTTCAATACATATCACGCTTATAACTTTCCACTGATTCGCCCGCACAGAGTATCTATTGTATCTGTAAGACAGATAAGCTTCTCACTGTATCAAAAGCAGGATGCATATGAAAATGATACCAGTCGTAGCAAGCTCATGGTCAATTACAAGACAAATTCGACCTTCCTTCAAGCAAGTAAAATGGTTAAATGGAAAAAACCCCAGAAATTGATTATCTAAAATGAACGAATCTTGAAAATGGAGAAAAATTAAAAAGAAGTCCCTCTTATTGAAGAGCCACAAGAAGAACAAACGAATTCAGCAATTCACAGAAAAGGGGGAGACCGAAACTAAGTACAAAATATGTCGAAAAGTGTCGTATCATCAAAGACAATGCCACATATGACAGATTCAAACAAAAGTTCTAATCTTAAAAAAAATCCAGTACTTGATTTTGGTCACTTAGGTTGTTATCTGATATTATAGTTACAATGTTACCATCGATGTATGGTTCTACCAAAGGGTTCAATATTAAGCAAACATAAAAAGCTTCTTTGTTTTGTAGTTTTCTGTTTTAATAGCAATTCTCTGTAAGGACCAAAAGAATTTCAATAGCACTTGGAAATAGCATGTCTCCAATTTTGGAGATTTTTGGTATGGAATGTGTATATGATGTACTGAGACAAAAATAAACTTCCTTTTTACAAATTAAGTTTTCGTTGCCAAGGAAACCATGTTTGAAATTTTACGCACCAGTAGAATACTTGTAGCATGGCATTTTCACAAGGCTCGTTTCCATGGTAACGGCTATTATAGTCAACTGAAATTTCCTTAATTTTTTTTCTTTATATCTTTCATTGTATAAATACTACACAAGAATTAAGCTTCCACGCGATATTCTTTTTGTCATTATGCTCAAATTGTAGGCAAAAGCCCTGTTTTGAAGAGGCCCTATTTAAGACTGAAAAAGCTCCTAATTTAACATGATTTTGCTCAATTTTAAGGGAAAATAATCTGAAATGTCAGGCTAACTTGATTTCTACTGCCATTTATCTTATAAGTTTAATCTTTGATCTTTAAGAAAATGTTAAATTTTGAATGGGACCTCTTCACAATTTTATTTAAAAGGGTATAAAAAATGGTTACCATGGTGACATCCTGTTCAGTGCTATTACACATAGAGTAATTTACTGGTAAATTTTTAGCTGTCCGTTATATATTTTTAAGCATGTTTTTATCAGTGCATATAAAAGAGCATTATTGATTAAAAATCACCTTAAACATTTTCAAGGTCACAGGACCCAATGTCAAGGTCATCTTGAATGAAATTCACAAAATTTGGCAAACTTCTGTGATTTTTCAAAAATATGAGAGACAGTTAGTCAAAAATCATGTGGTATTGAGTAAAACCAACACATACATAGTGATTTTGGATTTATCCCCTATTTATTGATCAAAATTGCAAAAATCTCAAAATCAATGACATCCTTAATTTCTAGCTAGTATTTCATACATACATATAAAAATGTGAGATTATCATGATTTTTGTCTTGGGCTTATTTTTTAAGGGGAAATAGTCTGAACTAAAAATTGTAATGTTTTTCCACCTATCGGTCCCAATTTCAGAAAGAAGTATTTTTGATACAAATATATGACAGTCAAGCCTAAAATTAGTAACAATAAATAACAACAAAAATGCAAATTTTATTGAAATTGGAACCTATATTTTGAATTGACCTTGAACTTTGAGTCAATGACCTTGACAAATTTTGGAAGTGCTCAAACAAATAATAATGTCTCCTGTTGTCCCTACATAATGCTTTAGCAAAATAAATTATCTAAACCATGCTGAAAATCAATTTGAAAAGATATAGTCATCATGTGTCAAATGAAAAGTTGCCATGGCAACCATTTTTGACCTAAAAATGTAGGAAAACAACACGAGGTCCCACTTATTTTTTTTTTTCAGTGATTATATTTGTCACATGAAATCTATTTTGTTCTGACAACAGTGATGGTGTTATCAGCCTGACATTTTGTGTTATTTTTGCTTAAAAATGGTAAAAATTGGACACAAATAGGCATTAATCTTGACCTTATTTTATGGCAATTTTTGACTAATTTTGATTCGATAGGATTCGGCTAATTGAAAGAAGGTTAAAAAATTTGTTAATTTTTCTAAAAATAGTGGTTTTAAAGATTATAAATTGTTAATACCAATAAGCTCAAACTATGTTTTCCATGACAACATAATAACCAAAGATGACTTACTTGACCATTTTTTAGATCTATAAATAGACATACCTCGTTTCCATGGCAATCGGAATTTTTATTTTCAAAAAGTTGTTATTTTTGAATTCAGTGCAATATTCACACCTATTACAGAGAAAATCATAAAAATCCATGACATGCTGTTTCCAAAATATTTTGGTCCTTACACAGAATTGATATTAGAAGAAGTAAAGCTTAAACCACAAAAGACAAGTTTTACTGAACAACAGGTGAAGGAAATCATTACAATGATGCACCCTTGACCTGCAATGGAATGATATATAATGAATTTGCCAAATTTTGTTCCATATTGCATAAAGAACACATGACTTGAATAAGTAATATAACAGGCACATACCCTCTGTTAATAGTGACTTTTCCTTGGTATCTACGATTCCAGTTAGAGATGAACCGTCATACTTGTATGTAATATCATGCCACCCAGCGGGCTGAAAAAAGAGAAGTGTATAATATTGAGTATCATCAGAATGCGGAGTAATTTCCATTTTGACATGATATCTGACGTAAAGTCATTATAACGTCAAAAATTAGTACGGCAACGTAAATAAGGGTTTATAAAGAAGGCTTCCATAGAGTTTGATAACGTTAAGATTAGACAACGTCAGATATAAAAAATACCAAATATAAAGATGGATATCAATATCAAGAGAAAACAAACCGCCCTTTCATTAAAGTAAGATTTGCAAACAAAGGTATTGATAACTTGAATCTTGGTCAAATTTTAAATCACAAAACTGTCACAGAAACAATCCCACCATATTTCAAAAGAAAAGAAACTCCTTGTATTTCCTATAGCTACACACCAACAGTTGCATCTAAAATTTACAATTACAAACGATTCCTGCAGTGTATTGATTTAAGTACTAGTAATCCCTCACTACATCCACTTCCCTGCAAATGTTCTTCATCGGATTTCAACTACTCTCCTTGTGGACACGTTATTACTGGTGACCTTAGTATAGTCAAGAACGACAAGTTGAGAGAATTGTTTAAAAAGGGTCCCAAATACAGAGAAAGTATGTCCTTTACATGGAACCAAAATGTCAAAATTATCATGGACTCTTGTGAGGAATATGCAAGACGTTGGGCAAAGAAAGAGGATGTACAGCTCGACACCCTTTCCGAGTGGATAAAATCCATCAGAGGGTTACTTTTATCTAAAATTAACCGATTAAAATCAACTGTGAACACCAGATTTAAGTCTATATTTAAAGACCCTGATGTTATCACAGAGCTTACCTATCTCCAAGAACATTATGTCATCACACCAGCGGACAAAGCCTCAAATAATTACACATTTACTTGCAAAAAGTACTATTTCGACAGTCTAGTTAAAGAGTTGGGTTTAAATTCGACACCTGGAAATCCCACTTACACCCCAACTAACCTTTCTGCCTCTGAAATAATAGATAACCACAAATCAGCTCTTACTTCATTTGGCTTCGACATGAACAATTTAGATTTAGATTTGCCATACTTATACTGCATACCTAAAATGCATAAGAATCCGTACAAACAACGTTTCATCGCTGGTTCCTCAAAATGTTCTACCAAATCTGTATCGATCTTACCCACCAAAGTTTTATCTGAAATCAAATCTGGGCTTCAAAAATATTGTTCGACAGTATATTCTCGCAGTGGTATCAACCAGATGTGGATTTTAAAGAATTCGAAGGAACTTTTAGAACATCTGAAATCCACTCATTTTAGAAGAGTCCATTCGATCAAAGCCTTTGATTTTTCGACACTTTACACTACAATTCCACATTCTAAATTGAAAGAAAGACTCGCAAAAATTATAAGTAATGCGTTTACAAGTAAGAACGGTAATCGCAAATACAAATTTATTGTTGTTAACTATGACAAAACCTACTTTGTAAAAGAAAAGTCCGATTCTGAAAATAAGTACACTGAAACAGATATTATTCAGATGTTAAACTTTCTGATCGACAACATTTTTGTGGTGTTTGGAGGAAAGGTCTTCCAGCAAATTGTCGGAATTCCAATGGGGACCAATTGTGCCCCACTCCTTGCCGACATTTTTCTTTACTCGTACGAAGCTGAATTCATTCAATCTCTGGTCTCTGAAGGGAAAACATACTTAGCTTCTGACTTCAACTTCACTTACAGATACATAGACGATGTTTTGTCCATCAATAATCCAAAATTCGCGGATTACTGAGCAGTATCTATCCTTCAGAGCTTGAAGTCAAAGAAACAACAGAGACAAATAATTCAGCATCCTGTCTGGAAATAATGTTGTCCTACGACACTGATGGTCACATGAACACCTCACTCTATGTTAAACGTGACGACTTCAATTTCAGTATTACAAACTTTCCTTTTCTGAGTAGCAACATCCCTTCATCGCCTGCTTATGGCGTGTTCATTTCTCAGTTGATACGCTATGCCAGAGCAAGTACCAAATATACGGATTTTGTTCTGAGAGCTAGGCGTCTTTCAGATAAACTTCTCAGTCAGGGATATGTTTGTGACCGACTAACATCGTCACTGAGGAAGTTCTACGGTCAATACGGGGAACTCGTCATTCACTATGATGTCCCACTCTCCAGAATGGTGGGTGATATTCTGTCAAAGACCATTTGAACCATCCAACTAAAGATTGTACTCTATGTCTTCCGAAATGGAAGTTACCGGATGTGACAGTTCTACCGAATTGAAGCGGCGGGTGTTGCATGCAAGCAGGAGATGCTTACTCTTCCTAGGCACCTGGTCTCACTCCCATATCGGGAGTTCGCTTCTTTTCATATGGTGGAGGTTTTTGTTTGTTTGCTTTGGTTCCTGTTTTGTCCTGATTTTGTATGCCTTCGGTTTCTGATTTTTGAATTATCGATTTTGTGCTGTATACAGGGATATGGTCATTATCCATATTTGTCATTAGAAGGTAATTTGAAGTTTCTACATAAATAAGAAGTAGGCGGAGCGTCAGCGAAGCCCCTTCTTATTCACGAAGAAACTTCAAATTACCTTCTAACCGACTTAACGGCAACTACCCCGGTAGCGTAGTGGTTGGCGCGCCTGGCTAACATGCTAGATAGCATGCTTAAAGTCTGGGTTCGAACCGCGCTCGTGCCACACATTTTTCTGTTCAGCTTTTGTAGGATGCTGAATACATGACGACCATGAATACGGTTTCTTTACAGATTCTTCACATACAAGACGAGCTATTTCAGAGTCTGTGATTGGCTTAGCTCAAATGTTGCCATCTAAGAAGAGAAATACAAGTGAAACGAAGTATCTTAGATTTCTGACTCTGGCATTATTAAACTTTGTGTTTCCCATGACGCTTGTATTCTACGCAAAGCTCAATTAATCATGATTCTTTAGTCTCTAAAATGATGACATTCGGAACCATGACATTTGTACCGAGTGTATTGAAATGTCTGACATAACCTCGTTACCTTTTTCATGTGTAAGTGCAAGCAATGCTGTGCTTTATTATCGGAATTCCATCAGAATGTGCTCAGTTATACTGAAGGGATATTTGAAATTTAAGAAACTGATCAACCTTCCAACCTCCTTTAGGGGGAATCCACAATCACTTAATAAATAGATTTCAATCACTAAAATCTTTACCCAAGCATTCTATGATTTAATGCAGTCAAATTGTATTTTTTCCTTGGTCATGTCGGAGTAAAGTTTTTATTTACACCCTTACTAAAATAGCAAAGTTCAAATTAAAAATAACATATTCTCCTATCGAATATGTGAATAACTTATTAAAGATATTTTCTGGCCCACGAGTCCTTTGGTGTTGTTCACACATTTTGCTTTGAAGACAGTAGATTGTCGTCCAAAGTCGACCACGTGTGCATAATAGTCTACCTTATCTTGTGCTGTGTCTTGTTAGTTAGACAGATTCAGTTTCGTCTTGCCACTCAAATTTAGCTATTTGTTTGGTTTTTTTTCAATTGCTTTACGTTTACTACAAGCCAAAGTCTGTCGTGGCCTATTTTTACAGTTATCGTTTCCCTATTGCCTATAGTTCTCATATCAACAATCGACATTAAACATAAACTACTCAAACATATAGAGTCACATTGTCGTATCCAGTTTACTTTCAGCTAACATGCTACTAAAATACATTTAGCTGTGTCGAAAAAATCAATATGGCTAAGTACCATTGATGAGGATTTACTATATCGAAATACGTGTCTGGTACATTAAAATTGGTCTGAAATTTTATTCAAGAAGGTAACAAAATGAAAAAAATTCTGTTCTTACATTAATTTTATAAAGATATAAAGTAGTCTTCATGCTCTGCTGTCAGAAAACAGCCTTTTGGATATAAGAATTTCAAATTCGGTCCAATAGATATAAATGTTTCGGATAAATAACTCTCATCAGAGGTCCCTCTAACTGATATGAAAGATATTAAAAATGTCAAAATAATTTTATATGAAGCTGCTGGTTGATTTTTGTTCAGTGTTAGAAAACATTCTTTCTCTCACAACATAGAATACAAAGCTAAACCAAAATAAACAATCCTTTATGATTTAAGTTTTTCTTTTCTGTACATTGTGTGAAAATTCAAAATTGTACCTTCGTTTGCTTTGGTCTCGTGCTTATGCGTAGTATGCTGTGTTTGATTTTTTTTATGTCGACTTTTGTGATGATCCTTTAGTGTCTCTATTTGTGCTTGCCCCCTCTTTTTTTCAATTTTAGTGTTTCGATCTTTAACGGAAATTGATGTAACTGAGTCCCGTAGGAGAATGCCTCCTTTCTCTTATTTGATATTTGTGGGAAACGATGCTTCTTAGCACAGAAAATGATGTGTACACATCATTTCTTTGCACAAAATGAGTGGCCAACATTATTTCTTTACTTATCGTTCGTAGTTACCAGGAGTCGTTGTTTTTACATATAGTATATGGAGTTTTCCTCAATATGTCCGATGAGTAACATTCTAGACGAATAATTTATTTACATAACCACACCGTCTGTAATTAACGTGGCACAAGGCCGTCCTAAGTCGGCACCGATTGCCCATTGGTCTTGTTGTTTTATGCGTAGTCACTTGACTTGTGTTTCTATGTGATTTAGAGTTCCTTGTACGATTTGCGTCTCTTTCTGTGCGTGTTTGCTTTGTGTTTTTGCAGTGCGCGTTTTGTGGTTTTGCTGTTGGTGCTGCAACCGGATGTTTTTGGAGATCCCCTCCTTTCATTTGTATTGTGATGGATGCAAATTGAATAGAATATTTGAAAAAATAGATGTGATCTCAAATTTGCAACATATCTGTAATACTTACCTTGACATCAAACTGAAGAAATCTCAGAACTTTACTTTTATCTGTTTGAACGATGAAAACAATTTTATGTGGGTAGGTTCCGGTCAAAAACACTCCAACAGAAGGATCAATATTATCGTATCCCGGCACACAGTTTGACACGATCGGGTGAGACTGATTCGCTACTAAGTAGTCGGCTTTATATTTGAATTTAATGACAATTTCTGTCTGTACATCATATCCATTAAAGTATTCAAACTTCATTTGTGTACTGCCATTAAACTGTGCATATCCTTTACTTGCATCTACACCGTCAGCTTCGATATGTTGTTCTATGGGTGTAAGGTTCTCAATTTGCCCCTTATTGAAGTTTAAGCGTACCTCTGGTGAACACTCTGAAAATAAAAGACAAAAAGTTACAAAGGTTCAAATTAGACATTTTGTAAAACCGAAAGGAGGGAATCTCCAAATGGACTTTGTTGCAGCACAGACAGCAAAACACAGAAAGAGCAAATGTGAAAAGACATAGTAGTCAAGCACAACAAGAGACACCAAATGTACAAGGAAGAACAAGGTAAAAGATAAAGACTTCAGTTAAACCAACGATACATGCCTATTGGCAACCGTGCCGACTTAAGAAGAAGAAACACTTGGATATCTTGGAACATTCAGAAATAGAAGCTTATGAACAATTAATATTACGGATGAAAAAGGAATATAAACAATTTATTTCATAGAATATTCGATTATTATTCCTTGACTTTTGACAAGGTTTATCGGCACATATCATACCAAATAACTTAGTTTTGTCTTAATATAAATTAAGGTTAGGGCCCTTATCGTCACTGACAATGGAAATGCAAGCTATGCACATACATCTAATGAAAAGAAAAGAAAAAAACATTTGGGCGATTTAAGGAATAAAAGCAAATTCCAAGTATTTACGTTACGATCATATTGCGTCATAAATTCATGACACATCGAAAGCATGCAGAACACCGCCACCTAAAGTAAAGCAATCAATCAGAAACTTATTTTTCAGAATTAAATTAATCAGAATTCTAACGATTTTGCCTTGCTATCTCGACTTTAAGACGGAGTGACTGATAGGTACTTCTTTAATATTTATTTAGACATTTAAAAACACAAATATATATCAGGTATCCTTTGGGAAAAGACATCTAAGGAACTTATGAGGATAGACGAGATTTTTTCCGAGGGAGATTTTTTTTTTCACTGGGGGTCAATCAAATCTTTTGATGTTACAACCTACGATTTTGAAAATGAAAAAAACATTTACACAAAAACCGGATATAGATATTTTGGGCAATTTCCGAAGGTTGGAGGTCCTAACATCCCCTCACAATCCTATTACATTTGCGCTAGAGATACCGTTCTATTCTATAAAGGAGGAGACAAGTTCTAACAGCAATGTCAAATACAGGACACAACCTGAAATCCGAACAAAAGAGACTAGACAAATTGTAACGAACAGTGAGCTCATGAATATGAGCCAATTGAACTGCTTCCCAGGCATACTAGCTTTATTGGGAATACGGTAAAGTGCACTTGATTTCAGGTTCCTTCTTCGGGCTAACCGTCGCTTCACGTTACAATTCGGTCGCAGCGAAGTATCTTTGGGGTCCGCGACAGGCCCTCTGGGTTAATCACTGTGCCTCGGTAGTCTATTTGGTCAGGTTTCTGACCATGGTGTTCGAGGGTACTTCTGTTCAGTCAGTGCGGACTGGTGGACTGACGTCCAGCAGAAGTTGCACCTGAGATACCCCAAAGAGAACTCAAGCAAATGAGTAAGCTTCGGGACAAAGCTTCCCTAAGATGGGGGGAGTATAAAAATAATTAGCTTAGGAAAATAAGCTACTTTAACTGCCTCACTGACAGGGAAGCTTTATCGGGAATGCGGTCAAGTGTGCTTGATTTCAGACCCCTTCTTCGAGTTCCCCCGTCGCTTCACGTCACACAATGGGCAAATTAAATAAATTATACACCATAGAAACGTCAAATTATATGATTATCTGAAGAACCTAATGTAAACTCAGATTCAGGAATCTAGTTTTATAACTACCTTTTCAAAAAGACACAATAATTAAGAAACTAGTATCATGAATATGCAAAAAGGAAAATGACAAACACATTAATATAAAATACCAGTAACTCACGTGTATCTCCCAGTAAATGATCTGAACACTGACAAGTCGTTTCGTTGAAACCGGTTCCATCGGCACATTTGGAAGTAGGTCATTTCACCATTCACCATTCTCCGGAAGTATCGGCGATCGACCAAGTTTGTAATGCGGTCGCGGTAAGGAAAGAAACCACACTGATTAACAGTTTTCTGTACGAACTGATTACCGTTACTAACTCCATTCATGGTATTTGTTAATCTGTTATTTTGATTATCGCGAGTGCCAAGTGCTTCTGATAAAAAACCATTTTGAAATAAAGAGTTGAGTTCAGAATTTGTAGGGTTATCTATGATCGGCGCAGAAATCATAGAGCTTCCTCGTTTGACCTCGTTTCGTTTATTGTCTGGCACTATCTGGTTTCGAATGGACCTAAATGGATCTAGTGCATTTGGTTCTCGGACAGTAGGATTAACCCCTGTTGGAACAAATGTAGGCATGCCAGTGGGGTTGCCTTTAATTGATGGGTTGGATACCAACACACCAGAGGAACCGGACAGTTGGACAGAAGATCCCTCAATATTATTAGTGCCAAATATATTCCTGATAGATATAGAAGGTCCGGGATTTCTCATTCCGCCCATGCCTTGGGCAGAAGCAGTATTTATTGGTGCTTTGCTAACAGAATTGATATTTTCGAATAGATTGGTTGGCAGGAACTTGTGGAGGACTTTGCCATCCGTCCCCATGTTGAACGTCGCCGTGTTTTGTCCAATCTGAACCGCCATATTTGGCTTTTGTGATGATCTTGTAGATCCTTGAGCGTTTGGGTTGTTGACACTACCACCGGAAACAATAGGATTGGTCTTTGTTGTCTCGGATCTTTGTCTTGTGACTTGTCTCTGTGCAGCAACAGGCGGAAAACTCGGACTGTTAGTATTCAACGGATTTATTTGAACGTCCCCTGGTGAGTTGACGAATCCACCGATTTGGTTTGTATTTTCAGCTTGATTAAATCTCATTGTATTTCTATTCATTGTATTGGTACTTGAAGTGAAAGAGCTAGACGTTCTGGTACTGGATGTTTGAGAGGTTATTGTTTTAGTACCACTCGTCATTGATTGTGATAAGGAATTTGTTCCACTATTTGCTGATGGGGAATTTTTGTTTGACACAAAATAAGGCGGGTTGAAATCGCTTGGATTCGGTTCCATGAAAACATCTGGCGGGGGTATTAGATTCCCACCTGTTCAAATATAATAACACATTAATAGTTTCAATGATCTTTGACAATTCTGCGACATAATAGTGATGAATTTTTAAATATTGAGAATCTGGTCTGAAAAGGGAAGGTTTATCAATGTGATAAGTTATTTGTGATGCATCATGGAATTTTGGAATGCAGGTAAACGAATGAGTAAATAATTCCCCGAAAGCGAGTGTTTCAATTGAAAGAGAGAGGCTGTGTACTGGTCGCGTCAATGCAACTTCACCATTGGTATTTCTATACAGTAGGCGGTTCATTTCACTCCATAATGTCATAGATAAAGAAGATCCTGATGACAAACTCGACAGCACTCACAATAGAGCATCGAATTGAGCATCGACGGACCCCTAGCAAGTTAGAGGTGTGACCAGGTGCCCGGGAGGAGTAAGCATCCCCTGTTTGGCTAGCCGTACCCACCGTCGATGTTCACGCACGAAAATGAAATCAATATCTACAAAACATGCACATGGTGACCATGTCAGGGAAAAGCATATAAAATAACAGGTCAGGTAACAGTACAGAATAATATTGCTACATCATCTGTTCAGTATGATTTACCTTTAGATTTTCTTTAAAATAGTTTCTGTTTCATTCTACGCAAAATTTGGGAAGAAAATCCTCTTTTGAAAATATTTCATATTTTACTGTAGACATTTGAATATTGTTTCCATTGGCGTAAGGTGATCATCCGAAATACATGTAATGATGTCGGGCCCACAGAATGTTATTTGAACAGAAGATTGTTATCTGACAGAAGAATTCGAATATTCCTTGTTCTTGATATTTGAAACAGCTACAGTTTTATTAAATTTGAATATGTGTCAGTCTTACCCACTATACCGGGACTATTTTCCAGCACCATTGCTGTCTTGTCGCCATTGCTTCTTTTAGGAGGCTCTGACAATCTAGAACCGGCGTCAACGTCACCAAGAATGGCTGAACTCCCTGTGATTTGACCTCCGCTATTCAGGTTTCCCCCACGCCTACCAGACAACGAACCAATAACAACTGTTCCACCTAAAATGCGTAAGAGAACAGAAATTTTGAGAATTATATGTGTCTGTGAGGAAAATTGATATATCATAAGATGATTAAGGCTATAGTATTTTTTATCTAATCAGGATATTTTTTCTCCTATGTCTCATTTCCAATCCACGTTTTGCTCCTCTTTACCATTTGATTGAAATAGAAGTAATCATTGACATTTAATTACATATTAATGTCTCGGTATAATTTTTATTATTGTTCCTTCTTGAAATATGGCTTGAACAATATGTCTCTGAAACGAACTACATATATTTATGTCAAGTTAGTAAAGAAAATTCTTTTCCCTAATGAAAATGACCTACTCCATGAAAGGTTAAATACAACGCCAGCATAGCTTACATCAAATCTGTCATAAGTATCATATATACCAATTTAAGGTACGCTAATTTCATAAGTTCATCCATCTCATGTCTTATTTATTCATTATGCTCTTACATTGACAGCTATTCAAATTGCATAAAGGAAAATATTCAATTATTCTGATGATAGATCTGTCGTGTGTCGCACCTGTCAGATGAAAACAACTCTTTATGTGGCATGGAAAAGGTAATCTCCGACAAGACAAAATGGCAAAAACCAAATCAAATATAGACTCGAATATCTCAAAAAGTGAAATCAGCAATGGTAAGATAAAACCAAACGTATTTTAAGATTACCATAACCAGTTACACGGGTCATACAAACAAACAACAAAAAGCACTTCATAAAACTGCCAAGATATGGCCAACTCGGGACGACTTTTTGGTGACCATTTGTTATTTTTATTACAAATGAGTTAAAAAAGATCCTGACGACAATCTCAACAATACTCACAATAGAGCACCAAATTGAGCATCGACGGACCCCTAGCAAGCTAGAGGTGGGACCAGTTGCCGGGGATAAGTAAGCATCCCATGTTTGGCTAGCCGCACCCGCCGTCGATGTCCATGCACGAAATGTGAGAAAGATCCAACCAGTGAAACAATATGTCACCTTATAGTGCGTCTTTCAAAACATTGACATATATAACTACGGGAACGTAATCCGGATGAATACACCATAAGGCATTTGTTATCATACACATGTAGCAGATGGACATCAACCTACACATTTGTCTTCTTCGTGTTTCAGTGTGTCTGATTTGACTGCTTGTTGGTCAAGTAGATTTGAGTTTTTTTTGTCATATTTGTTGCAGTCTTGAAGGAGTATTCTGATATGGTAACTTTACGGTAGTCTCTCTGTAAATATTGTCATCATCCTTCAAAAGAGAATGTATTTCTAAATATTTCCGGTACCAAGAAAGTGTCCGACTGGGTAATATCAAGAGATAAAGGTGATTGCATTGTTAGTGAGTCGTCTTCTTGTACCTCTTCTCTGTTCAAGTGTCTTGAATGACCTAATTCTCATCCAAACGAAAGGTTTGATTGGTTCAGTGTAAACAGATTCACTACGTTGATCTTCGATAACTTCAGATCCGCTTACTCTTTACGAAGTCGCTACATACAAAACCAGAAAGGATCATACAAACTAAGCAGACTCATCATAGTCTTTGCAACTTGAAAGCCAAAGCAAAATTATTTAGTATGCATGTTTCATGTATGTAAAATGGTGAATGAGGTTTTTGATCCTTCTACTTCAAAGTTTATAATTCTAACGAAGAATAGGAATAGCTTATACCATGACAGGAATGTATTTAGTCCTGACCTTTTCCGGTCCTTGGTCAGGACTTTGTAGTGCCTCGGGCACAATTCGCCCTATCTTTATAACGAAGTATTCAAGATTCTGTCACCTTTTAAAGGTCATTCAGATTGTACTGTAGGAAGATTAGTGAAGGTGTTCTTATTATGTATTATGAATACAGCACGTACATGAGAATGAAATAAGTTAAACATGTACATACACTGTATTATATTACTCGACCATCCTTATTCGTCATTTTATTACATCATATTATTAATTTATAAAAGGTATTATACTGCAATCTATCGGCACGGATGATCCATTAGAATCAATTTTTCATGTGATGAACTTTATTCATCTAATCTTTTGGATCTATTGAAGTTATTTAGAGGAGGGAAAGAGTTAACATCACGTTTTGTATAATCATGCAGTAAACTCTTGTCTCATCTCTGATAAAGGTCACGATTATGCAAATGAAAAAAAATGTACAAGTACACTTAATTATATCGTATAAGCCTGTGCCTTTTTATGGAAAATTAAGCCTTTTTGTTGTAAAAGGGCAGCCTGTTCCTTGTTTATCGTTCAGAGATAAATTATAGATGCTTATATTTTAATGGATGAACAGTTGTATTTTAGAATGTTAATTTTTTTTCGAATTTTTCAATAATTTTACTTTTGTAGATCACTTATCGTATGGAATTAATCTAGCAACGCTAACATTACAGGGTTAGTGTGCAAACCAAATTCGAGTGTCCATACAACAGAAAACAAGAAAACCTCACCTGGATCCTGAGATACCGAGGAATAAAATAATCCAAGAATAAAGAATAAAACGCTAAATCCTTTCATTTTTGATATAAAATATGTCCGTCACAAATAAAAGGTTTGTATTTATTGACGATGTATTCTTGTTTATTCGAAAGTAACTTGTTTAGATTTTTTATCTTTTACGTCAGTTTCTCATGGCCAGAGCAAGAAGATCACGCTCAGTATAAGGGCGCGTCAAATTCCTATAAATAGTCTTTTTTCATATCTCCGACTACCATGTAGCGTAAGGGAACAACTTATTAATACAGCTTGTCTTCTCTGACAACTTGCATTAAAATTCAACATTTTCCCTTCAGGCGTTTGCCATAGAGGTAACTTTTATTAGCATATATGTTTATACCGCTAAACTAATGATTTATGTGTCTTTATTTAACTTGCATGAATAAATTTGACAACTTAACATTGTAAAATTTGATGATGAACTAATTATGTATGTCATAAGATCACGCTTAAAGTTCGTATTTATTGCTCCTATTCATCATTATCATTATTTGAATTAGTAAATCATGATGCACCTTTGAAGCGTTGAGACGTCACAATGTGGATGTCCATAACAAATACTTATAATTATGCAATTAGCCGTGTACGGAGAAGTTTTTCCACTGTTTTCGTCACAGAAAGTGATGCTACACGCATATTATTCCAAGACATCGTTTTTCGAGAAAAAAAATAAATAAAAATGGTGTCACTGATTTTTCCTTTGGTGGGTAGGAACATCTACTATCATTTTGGCCATTTCCTTATAATTGTACTGCTTATTTACTAATTCATTTTTGATAAAAATTTTCATTTTTTGAAAGCTTTGAATATTTGCTTTCGGAATAAATTAATTGAAATGAATACTTGTGATTACGCAATTAATAAAGGTTTCGTTGGCATAGCCGGTCAGAGCAATATTACTTATTCTCCTACAGATTAGCCTAACTTGAACGTTCACATGAATATTATTTACTAGTTTATGAAAATATCAAACTTTAAAATTTTCCTTAAGTTTAACCTTGACCTTTGACCTCTCAAGTTCAACTTTTCTCTCATGAGTGAGTAAAAGGCAAGCACAAATTAGAATCACAATCCAACACAAAAATTCTACAAAGGAGCAAAAGTGACTGTATTTTAATCAGTATATTTAAAACTGTTGATGAATGAAAGACGTGATTCTAGAAGGGCTTCCTCATTATCCGACACAAGCCTGATAAAGAGGGAGATAATGGCGAGTAAACTTTTACGAAATGTTTAATGAGAAGGCACTATATATTATTATATATTTACATCTTTATTAATTTTTTTCTGCCCCAGAATGATGCGCAAGGATATTCATTTTCATATTGATTAATGTAAAGTTAAAGAAAGGAGGTAATCTCCAACAACACCCGGTTGCAGTACCAACAGCAAACCCCAAAACAAACATTACAAAATGACAAAGCAGACACGCACAGAAAGAGACACAAATGGTACAAGGAACACCAATTCACATAGAAACATCAAACACAAATGACTACACACAAACCAACTAGACCAATGGACAATCGGTACCAACTTAGGACGACCATCTGCCAAAGTACAATGTCCCGTTTTGTCTTATTTTCATTTTAAACTCAACTTAAAACCAATTTTATTTACCCTTGAAAAGTCACGGTCATGTAAAGATAGCAGAAATTTTTGATATAATACCTTTTTCCCTACTCTTGAAATGTTTGGGGTTTTTTATTTTCTTTTAAGGAAGGTGGTTATTTTCATAAACATTGATATTTTCAAATTTTGTAGAAAATTTTCCTTCCTATCTAATAGGCGATTTATGTTGAAAACCACACCAAGATAGATTTACATGTATTTGTTTGTCAAATTGTGGTATTTGAAATATTTTGTGATGTAAAATTTGCTATGACGTAATAACGAAGTAAATGTCAAGTGGTGGGCTAGTCATCTCCATTTAACTGCTCTCACATAAATAAATATTTTTTTACCAAACATTTGAATAAATTAAGAAATTGATAAACATACGCAGTGATTATTACTCTGGTTTTGATTTGCACTCATGTGTTTACGCATGTTTTCCCATTTCATTGACGCCACTAGCTTCCTTGACAAAAAGTGTATATCAGATGACAGTGAAGGAGAGAGGCCGGTCGCTCTTAATTCTAAAATTCATCAACGAAGAACAACAGTTTGTTAAAGGTATTATACATTTATTCATGAAAGCATGTGCACGGTTGATGTACTTTTAACAGCGAAATTGATAAATAAAACTAATCTATTCTAGTCAGAAATATGATAAAAAAAACTATTTCCTCTACAAAAACTGCACAAATGATTATTATTCCTGATTGGAAACTTGTGCATTAAATATTTCCTGGCTCCAAATTTTAAGAATACTGAAAATCGAATATGTTTCAGAATAATCAAACGCCTTTTATACCGTGGATATGATCCTTATGTCACCAGACGGACACTAGGGTTGGTACTTGACCAATCTCGAGTCTTGTACCAGCGCATTCTTAAGCATTGCACTCTGACTGACTGTGACGATGGTACTCTTTAGAAAAGACAGGGCCCCCGACCAACTGTCCTCTTTGAATGTCAGTTGGACTCCTCGGGTGATAAGATACATGAGCTCGCTACAGCCGGCAGAGTACGGACTGAATTACTTACGCCCTCTGTTTATATCCATTTACATATTCATCTGTGTTGCATGGGCCCCTGCGTTTTGCGGTCTTGTTTGTGTGTTGTCATCTAACAGTGAGGAGGTTGTTTTACACCACAATTGTACGTTCTTCTTTGTGCGCACGTAATAAAGGATACATGTAAACACACCGTCTGCTGCTGACGTGGCCGATTGCCCCGATTGCCCTTTGGTCTCGTTGGTTCACCTGTAGTCATTTATGTTTGATTTTTCTATGTGATTTGGCGTTCATTTACCATTTGCGTCTCATTCTATTCGTGTCTGCTTTGTGTTTTTGCAGTGGGTGTTTTGGGGTTGCTGTTGGTACTGCAACTGAGTGTTGTTTGAGATCCCGTCCTTTCTTGCATTTTCAGTCTGAAATTATGTATATGAGTCCTTAATATGAAAAACGAATTCAATAGGTTTTTTTTCTAATAGAACAGGCAGAAAGAGATCTTCTACAGGACACGGTTGTACATAGTACCCACAGCAAAAAGTAAAGATAAGGAAATCCCAAATGCGAAATATAGAATGGGACGATGACACTCCATATTTGGCACTTTCAAGATCTCCCCAAAAAGGACTGCACCTTGACCCTTTGTCCAATGTGAATTTTAACTTCTGAGGATAATTTACCATGATCTTACATCGACGCTGTGGTCTGGTGGATAAGTCGTCGGGCCAGTAACAGATAGGTTGTTGGTTCGAACCGCACTGGGACCACGGGTCGGTCGACATATACTCATCTATGTTCTATGTTACATGTATATACTAAAACTGTCCTTGTCTGTGTAATGTCTGTGGTGGTTTAGAAAGAAAATGAGCTTGCATCACCAATAAGAGCAAAGATCTTTCCTGTAAGTACGATGCGTTTGTCATTTTGTCTTGCTCGTTGGTTGCTTTGTTCTGATACTATTTTATTGTCTCCGTCTGTTTGAAGAAGTTGTAGCTGTACATGCTGCCCCCCCCCCTTTCCTCGTCTCATGGATATCACTTCATTATCAACTACTGTGAACTTGTTGGAATCGGGACTTTCGGGGCGCTCAACATCGTGTGTAACCTAGGGAGAAGCTCGTATCTCACAAAATTCACTGGACAGAGGAAACGAAAATATTTGTAAGGTGTGTCTAGAAATACGTCAATGTAAACCATCCAACCAAAGATTGTACTCTGTGTTCCGAAAAGGAAGTAACCGGATGTGACAGTTCTACCGAATTGAAGCGGCGGGTGTTGCATGCAAGCAGGAGATGCTTACTCTTCCTGGGCACATGGTCTCACTCCCATATCGGGAGTTCGCTTCTTTTCATGTGGTGGAAGTTTTTGTTTGTTTGCTTTGGTTCCAGTTTTGTCCTGATTTTGTATGCCTTCGGTTTTCTGATTTTCTGAATTATCGATTTTGTGCTGTATACAGGGATATGGTCATTATCCATATTTGTCATTGATAAGTGATATCTTTGGCACTAAGGTTGACGGTCCATATATTGATGTAACAGCAGTTCATGGCAGTGGGGTTTAGGAATTTCAAGAAAAAGAGGCATGAAAATTGTACAGATTATATATTCGATAACACCTAATCAATATATATTTTCTTGATAAGGCAATCCTAGACGGTATTTTTTTTTTGAATTTGTTTTATCTAATTCGGACTTGATACAAAAAATGTTGACTAGAAATTAAGGGTTACGTTTAACAGTGTGGAGGCTATCATTTTAAAACAGCAATTTGCGTTCTTCCAGTCCACTGGGTATCCGGAAAAGTGGGAGAGTTGTGCGTGTAATCCGGACAACAACTACTAACTTGACAGATGACCGTCTTCAGTTGGCACTGATTTCCCTTGGTCTCGTAGGTTTATGTGTAGTCCTGAATATTTTATGTGTCGATGTCATTTCAGTTTCTTGTCCTTTTTCGAACCTACTCTAATTCACATTGGTTTTTTCGGTGTCTTTCTATCGGTACTGTAAGCGAGTCATTTGAGAGATCCACTTCTTTCGTTGTGATATTATTTCTTAGATTTAAATTTTAGTATTGTTTGTATTGTGTGGTGTTATGTTATTCAAAATAAAATTAAGCGCTGACAACGAATATGAGGGAAAAATGCAAGAAAATCTTAGAGTTAAGATCTGGAATATTCTATTCAAATTTGTTGGTATTTCAAAGGCAGATGCTACTTAGCGTATGAATAACATTACCTTAAGCTTATCATTATTTCATTGGACTAAGGAGGGTCGTTTTGTCAAACACATTCATTATTTCCGAATGTTTTAAGTGATATGATATCATCTTTGAAGAACAAAATCATTGTATAGTCGCAAAAATATCATCAGTTTTATTTAAGAAGTTATCATCATTCTTTTAACAAACATTTTAGATTTTTTTTTGTATACATGAAACCCCTATTGGACAAACAGGTATGCCATGCCTTCACCATCTGTTCCATGGGAACTTGGTGTAGAGTTAAATATTTCCATGACAATAAGTCACATGTTTTTATATTAAACATTTTTACATATTCTTTATACACATTATCCTTGAAGCCTTCCAGACAAGTTATTCTTACTCGGATTTTTGCGAAACAGATTCCAAGGAACACGTCCTCAAAAGGGACTAGTGGAGTGTTCGATGCTTGTTTAAGTGTTCGATTAACAACGTCAGCGCTCATCAAGATCCCAAGTCCCTGACAGTACGGTGGATAAAACTCGAACGGATATGACTTATGGGAGATGAAAAATTTCTTATATTCTCCGGTTTGGTTTCTGACGGGTTTGACCTTGGGTAAACATGCCCCTCCTACATATGTATTAGTTTTTATATCAGATATCAAAGATAAAATCTTCTTGGAATTGATCCACATATCATCGTCCGTCTTCAAGACGAATTTGGCACTGCTACAATATAGATTTACCCACGACATAAGCGCTATGGTTTTCGTCGTCAGAGTATTGTAGTTATCTACAAAGTTTCCTATGATAATGTCGTCATATGTCTCCATCTCCTCTTGCATTTGACTGTACTGTTTGTCATCATTAGCTCTCCCTAACAGAAAGGCGTGTCTTACGTTCCTGGTATTACCCTCTGACAATGACGTCCATGTCTGTCCTTATTGCCTCCCTTTTCTCTTTATTACCGTACGTTGTTATGACAATGATAATTAGATCTATTACCTCTGAGTTACCGTGTGGAGAACATATATTCTTTCCAGAATCATTAAAGTTAAAGTTCGTTTTAGTGCACCCTTCACATTCCACGAATCCCATGTTCCTAAGAGGTAAATTTTGAGCTGATTGTCGCCTCCTTTCGAATCTGGATTTCAACAAGTACTGTCGCCTTTGTAACGTTTCTTCCGGAATAATGCGTACCTTATGATCTTCTTTTGGAAGAATGCCTTCTCTTAAATCTGGTTTCAATACCCTGAGTTCCGATGAAAGTTTCTCTATCAATTTATTCACTTCTTTATTCACGTCCGACTGTTTAGCAACCTTTTCCTTTCTTGAAATAATGGCATAATGTACTTCTGTGATCCGAAGGGCGATCCCAAAACATATAATCAGTAGTAACGTCGTAATTGCAACTGTTCCCAAATTTGCTTTCACTAGAAAAGAAATCTTTCGGAGGAAAAGTTTCAGTTCAATCATATTTCTGAGACTCATCGTACTGTTTTGCTTGCGAAAAAGTACAGGTTGTATCTGCTTTCGATTCATTACCTTTGCAGTCTTAAAATTCTTTCAAACTATACAGTGTTATTCATTCGAATAAGTTAGACTATGTTTATAAATCCTTTCTTGTGAGATTTTTCTCAGTTTATAATCTGAAGTCAAAGAAATCGTTTAGTATATGACGATATTTTAAATTGTGTGACGGATGGTGCTAATGGTGTAGTTCAAAGGCAAAAATGCTTTGGCACAAAAACATAACTCGAACAACAACATTAAAAAAGTTTTATGAATGGTCGAACAGAAAGAAGTTCAGTGATCGAAAACCATTCCCAGCATGTTTTATTCACCGTCAGTACCATTAATTATCAGAAAATAATTACGTATGAAAAGAAAATATATTTATGAATCGCAAGCGATATAAGTCCCCTACCGTTATTAATCCATGTCCTTCAACTCTGCCTTGACCTGTACATACACCAAAAGATGAATCCAACATCAAAATAAGTTCAATATGTGTATTAGAAAAAGGTCTGAAAAACAGGAAAATTTAATGAAATTTGCTATGAGGCCATACCTTTTGTAAGAATGAATAATTCAAACCCAACTTCAACTTATTCTTAATCATACTGTAATGTATCTGCATACAAAAAATCAGATCAATATCTACAACAACAGGCATGAAAAGACTGGAAACTGAGAAGTTCATGAAATTTGCTAAGTCCAGGGGCCACAACTCCTGTAGAAATGTGTCAATCAAATTGAAACACGAACTTGATTTGTATTACACTGAGATAGATTCACATACCAAAAATGATTTCAATATCTGCAATACCATGGAGGAAAAGTCCAGAAAACTGAGAATTGCATGAAATTTGCTAAATCCAAGGGCCATAACTCTTGTGAAAATAGGTCAATCGGAACCAAACTTAAAGTTCATCTGTATAATACTAAGATGTAATCACATATAAAAAATTATTTCAATATCTACAACAACAGCAGAGAAAAGTCCGGAAAACTGAGAATTTCATGAAATCTGCTGAGTCCAGGGGACATAAATCTTGTAAAAAATAGGTCAATCGGAACAAAACTCAAACTTGATCTGTATCACATTGAGATAAATTCACATACAAACAATGATTTCAATATAGACAACGACAGCGAAAACAAAAAACGTCTGGAAAACTAAAGTGTGACGGACAGACAGACAGACAAACGGGATGGAAACTATAAGTCCCCTCCGGTGAGCCGATAGGGGACTAATAATATAAAAAAAATATTTCAATATCTGCAATACCTTTGAAGAAAAGTCCGGAAAACGAAGAATTTCATCAAATTTGCTAAGTCCAGGGGCCATAACTCTTGCAAAAATAGGTCAATCGGAACCTAACTCAAACTTAATCTGTATCTTATTGAGATAAACTCACATACCAACAAGGAGTTCAATATATGCAACGACAGCGGAAAAAAAGTCTGGAAAACTAAAGTGTGACGGACAGACAGACAAACGGGGTTGAAACTATACCCCTCCGGCGAGCCGGTAGGGGACTAATAATAAGTATCCAACAACAGCCGATAAAAGTCCGGAAAACTGAGAATTTCATGAAATTTGCTTAGTCCATGGGACATAACCCTCGTAAAAATAGGTCAATCGGAACCAAACTCAACCTTGAGCTGTATAACATTCCTCCCGGGCACCTGGTCCCACCTCTAGCTTGCTAGGGGTCCGTCGATGTTCAATATGGTGCTCTATTTTGAGTGTAGCTTTAGATGCAAAGCGATGTATTATATCATCGCTTTAGTGCAAACGGTAATGTTCACGGGAAGATTAGCGCAGAAGTGCATGTGCGCAAAAATATTTGCTATATGAAAATTTAATACATCTCATTTGTTTCATGACTATTATTACTTATTTGGTCAGTTACAGACCGTCTACGGAGATATGTCGGGTTGGTAAAATCTATGGAAGGCGAGGCGAAGCCGAGCCTTCCATAGATTTTACCAACCCGACATATCTCCGTAGACGGTCTGTAACTGACCAAATAAGTGTTTTATTTTGCCGAGGACCCCTTCATCACAAATTTCCCTTACCTTTGTGAATTCAAAAGTGTGTCACTTCCCAGGTATTCAACCTACATAAACGAGTCATCAGCTAAAAATAGATTACGTGTAGTCTGAGCTATATAAACAATATTTTTTCCCTATTGCCATAAGCATTGGTGATTCAGTGGTAGAATGCTCGCCTGCCACGCGGGCGGCCCGGGTTCGATTCCCGGCCGCTGCATTTTTCATATTAACGTCCGCCATCTTGGATTTCCCACTTCGAATTTATTGTCTACTGACGGTCTATAAGAAAGTCTATAGAGTTATAGACCGCTTCCACGTGACGGGCTCTATCCAATCAGTTTTCGACATTCTAGTCCAAGGCGAAATAATCTCTTTTATTTCGCCTTGGACTAGAATGTCGAAAACTGATTGGATAGAGCCCGTCACGTGGAAGCGGTCTATAACTCTATAGACTCTCTTATAGACCGTCAGTAGACAATAAATTCGAAGTGGGAAATCCAAGATGGCGGACGTTAATATGAAAAATGCAGCGGCCGGGAATCGAACCCGGGCCGCCCGCGTGGCAGGCGAGCATTCTACCACTGAATCACCAATGCTTATGGCAATAGGGAAAAAATATTGTTTATATAGCTCAGACTACACGTAATCTATTTTTAGCTGATGACTCGTTTATGTAGGTTGAATACCTGGGAAGTGACACACTTTTGAATTCACAAAGGTAAGGGAAATTTGTGATGAAGGGGTCCTCGGCAAAATAAAACACTTATTTGGTCAGTTACAGACCGTCTACGGAGATATGTCGGGTTGGTAAAATCTATGGAAGGCTCGGCTTCGCCTCGCCTTCCATAGATTTTACCAACCCGACATATCTCCGTAGACGGTCTGTAACTGACCAAATAAGTAATAATATATGCACTTAGCATATCCTAGGCATGAATAATTTTACCTTTTAAGGTCTTAACACTTTTACATTCATGCATATTCGATTTAGTCCCATTCCTAAACAAACATTTCTGTTTAGAACCGGGACTAAAACAGATGTGATTGGATGTACATGTTTTAAGACCTTAAGTAAAAGTATCCTTGTCTAGATTATAATAGGTGCATAAGAGAATCGTCTTTTTAATCAAATGAGTTTTCATATAGCAATTTTTTTTCATATAAGAAATATTTTTGCGCACATACACGTCAACGCTCATCTTCCCGTGAACATTACCGTTTGCACCAAAGCGATGATATAATACATCGCTTTGCATCTAAAGCTATTGTGAGTGCTGTTGAGATTTTCGTCAGGATCTTCTTTAACTCATTAAGATGTATTCACATGTAAAAAATCATTTCAATATCTGCAATACCTTGGAAGAAAAGTCCGGAAAACTGAGAAATTCATGAAATTTGCTAAGTCCAGTGGCCGTAACTCTTGTAAATATAGGTCAATCGGAACTAAACTCAAACTTGATCTGTATCACATTGAGATAAACTCACGTACATGTACCAACAATGAGTTCAATATATGCAACGACAGCGAAAAAAAAGTCTGGAAAACCAAAGTGTGACGGATAGAAGGACAGACAGACACAGAGACAGACAGACAAACGGTGTGGAAACTATAAATCTCCTCCGGTGAGCCGGTAGGGGACTAATTACCGTGTATCGAATTGATCATCGTACGAAAAGATTATGATTTCAATTACCCGTATGGTTAGGATTAAGATAAAAATGCGTTCAGTATCAGGATAAAATGCAATTATTTGCTCTATAGGACAGTCAAAAAATTATTTAAAATACGTAAATAAAAGACAAGCTATTGGTCAGACCCTTCGAGTGATTACATATAGTAAGCCTGCATAACATGAATTTTTTTTCGTACGCCCTTTGCTTTGTTTATATCAATTCACATATTCATGTAATGAACCCCTGAGTTTTGTTGTCTTGTTTGTGATGTCATCTTACAGAGCTCTGGGGAACTGGTTAGTGAGAGGGATGTGCATTTTCAATCCAAATAATCACAGCATTTGCAACCAGAGATGCAGATAGCCGTTCTAATTCTGCATCGATTGCCTTTTGGTCTCATTTGTTTATGTGTATTTTTTGGTCTTCTTCGATTCTTTTGCTTTCCTTGCTGTGCAGGTCTACTCTGTGTTTTCATAAGTAGGTGTTTTGGCGTCTGTCCTTATCTACTCTGTGTTTTCAAAGGTAGGTGTTTTGTCGTCTGTGCTGGTCTACTCTGTGTTTTCACAGGTAGGTGTTTTGGCGTCTGTGCTTATCTACTCTGTGTTTTCACAGGTAGGTGTTTTGGCGTCTGTGATGGTCTACTCTGTGTTTTCACAGGTAGGTGTTTTGGTGTCTGTGCTGGTCTACTCTGTGTTTCAAAGGTAGGTGTTTTGGCGTCTGTGATGGTCTACTCTGTGTTTTCACATGTTGGTGATTTGGCGTCTGTGCTGGTCTACTCTGTGTTTTCATAAGTAGGTGTTTTTGGCGTCTGTCCTTATCTACTCTGTGTTTTCACATGTAGGTGTTTTGGCGTCTGCGCTGGTCTACTCTGTGTTTTCATAAGTTGGTGTTTAAGCGTCTGTGCTGGTCTACTCTGTGTTTTCACATGTTGGTGTTTTGGCGTCTATGCTTATCTACTCTGTGTTTTCATGGGTAAGTGTTTCGGCGTCTGTGCTGGTCTACTCTGTGTTTTCACATGTTGGTGTTTTGGCGTCTATGTTGGTCTACTCTGTGTTTTCACATGTTGGTGTTTTGGCGTCTGCGCTGGTCTACTCTATGTTTTCATAGGTAAGTGTTTTGGCGTCTGTGCTGGTCTACTCTGTATTTTCACAGGTAGGTGATTTGGTGTCTGTGCTGATCTACTCTGTGTTTTTATAGGTAGGTGTTTTGGTGTCTGTGCTGGTCTACTCTGTGTTTTCATAGGTAGGAGTTTTAGTGTCGGTGCTGGTCCACTATTAGTTTTCACAGGTAGGTGTTTTGGCGTCTGTGCTGGTCTACTCTGTGTTTTCATAGATAGTGTTTGGCGTCTGTGCTGGTCTACTATGTGTTTTCACAGATACATGTAGGTGTTTTGGCGTCTGCGCTGGTCTACTCTGTGTTTTCATATGTTGGTGTTTTGGAGTCTTTGCTGGTCTACTCTGTGTTTTCATAGGTAAGTGTTTTGGCGTCTGTGCTACTCTACTCTATGTTTTCATAGGTAAGTGTTTTGGCGTCTGTGCTGGTCTACTCTGTTTTCACAGGTAGGTGTTTTGGCGTCTGTGCTGGTCTACTCTGTGTTTTCACATGTTGGTGTTTTGGTGTCTGCGCTGGTCTATTCTGTGTTTTCACATGAAGGTGTTTTGGTGTCTTTGCTGGTCTACTCTGTGTTTTTACAGGAAGGTCTTTTAGCGTCTGTGCTGGTCTACTCTGTGTTTTCACATGAAGGTGTTTTCGTGCCTATGCTGGTCTACTCTGTGTTTTCATAGGTGTTTTGGCGTCTGTGCTACTCTGTTTTTTTTTACAGGTATTTGATTTGGCGTCTGTGCTGGTCTACTCTGTGTTTTCATATGTAGTAGTTTTGGCGTCTGTGCTGGTCTACTCTGTGTTTTCACAGGTATGTGTTTTGGTGTCTGTGCTGGTCTACTCTGTGTTTTCAAATGTAGGTGTTTTGGCGTCATTGCTGGTTTACTCTGTGTTTTACAGGTAAATGTTTTGGCGTCTGTGCTGGTCTGCTCTGTATTTTCACAGGTAAGTGTTTTGGCGTTTGCGCTGCTCTACTCTGTTTTCATAGGTAGGTGTTTTTACGTCTGTGCTGAGTTACTCTGTGTTTTTACAGGAAGGTGTTTTGGCGTCTGTGCTGGTCTACTCTGTGTTTCACAGGTAAGTGTTTTGGCGTATGTGCTGGTCTACTCTGTGTTTTCACAGGTAGGTGTTTTGGCGTCTGTGCTGGTCTACTCTGTGTTTTCACATGTTGGTGTTTTGGTGTCTGCGCTGGTCTACTCTGTGTTTTCATAGGTAAATATTTTGGTGTCTGTGCTGGTCTACTCTGTGTTTTCACATGTTGGTGTTTTGGTGTCTGCGCTGGTCTACTCTGTGTTTTCATAGGTAGTGTTTGGCGTCTGTGCTGGTCTACTATGTGTTTTCATAGATACATGTAGGTGTTTTGGCGTCTGCGCTGGTCTACTCTGTGTTTTCACATGTTGGTGTTTTGGAGTCTTTGCTGGTCTACTCTGTGTTTTCACAGGTAAGTTTTTTAGCGTCTGTGCTACTCTACTCTATGTTTTCATAGGTAAGTGTTTTGGCGTCTGTGCTGGTCTACTCTGTGTTTTCAAAGGTAGGTGTTTTGGCGTCTGTGCTGGTCTACTCTGTGCTTTCACATGTTGGTGTTTTGATGTCTGCGCTGGTCTATTCTGTGTTTTCATAGGTAAGTGTTTTGGTGTCTGTGCTGGTCTACTCTGTGTTTTCAAAGGTAGGTGTTTTGGCGTCTGTGCTGGTCTACTCTGTGCTTTCACATGTTGGTGTTTTGATGTCTGCGCTGGTCTATTCTGTGTTTTCATAGATAAGTGTTTTGGTGTCTGTGCTGGTCTACTCTGTGTTTTCACATGTTGGTGTTTTGGTGTCTGTGCTGGTCTACTCTGTATTTTCACATGTTGGTGTTTTGGCGTCTGCGCAGCTATACTCTGTGTTTTCATAGGTAAGTGGTTTGGCGTCTGTGCTGGTCTACTCTGTGTTTTCACATGTTGGTTTGGCGTCTGTGCTGGTCTACTCTGTGTTTTCACATGTTGGTGTTTTGGCGTCTGTGTTGGTCTACTCTTTGTTTTCACATGAATGTGTTTTGGCGTCTGTGCTGGTCTACTCTGCGTTTTTACAGGTTGATCTTTTGGCGTCTGTGCTGGTCTACTCTGTGTTTTCATATGTAAGTGTTTTGGTGTCTGTGCTGGTCTACTCAGTGTTTTCACAGGTAGGTGTTTTGGCGTTTGTGCTGGTCTACTCTGTGTTTTTGACATGTTGATGTTTTGGCGTCTGTGCTGGTCTACTCTGTGTTTTCACACGTTGGTGATTTGGCGCATGTGCAGGTCTACTCTGTGTTTTCATATGTACGTGTTTTGGTGTCTGTGCTGGTCTACTCTGTGTTTTCATAGGTAGGTGTTTTGGTGTCTGTGCTGGTCTACTCTGTGTTTTCATAGGTAGGTGTTTTGTCGTTTGTGCAGGCCTACTCTGTGTTTTCATATGTAAGTGTTTTGGTGTCTGTGCTGGTCTACTCAGTGTTTTCACAGGTAGGTGTTTTGACGTTTGTGCTGGTATACTCTGTGTTTTTGACATGTTGGTGTTTTGGTGTCTGTGCTGGTCTACTCTGTATTTTCACATGTTGGTGTTTTGTTGTCTGTGCTGGTCTTCTCTGTGTTTTCACATGTTGGTGTTTTGGCGTCTGCGTTGGTCTACTCCGTGTTTTCAAATGTTGGTGTTTTGGAGTCTTTGCTGGTCTACTCTGTGTTTTCATAGGTAAGTTTTTTAGCGTCTGTGCTACTCTACTCTATGTTTTCATAGGTAAGTGTTTTGGCGTCTGTGCTGGTCTACTCTGTGTTTTCACACGTAGGTGTTTTGGCGTCTGTGCTGGTCTACTCTGTGCTTTCACATGTTGGTGTTTTGATGTCTGCGCTGGTCTATTCTGTGTTTTCATAGGTAAGTGTTTTGGTGTCTGTGCTGGTCTACTCTGTGTTTTCACATGTTGGTGTTGATGTCTGTGCTGGTCTACTCTGTATTTTCACATGTTGGTGTTTTGGCGTCCGCGCAGCTATACTCTGTGTTTTCATAGGTAAGTGTTTTGGCGTCTGTGCTGGTCTACTCTGTGTTTTCACATGTTGGTTTGTCGTCTGTGCTGGTCTACTCTGTGTTTTCACATGTTGGTGTTTTGGCGTCTGTGTTGGTCTACTCTGTGTTTTCACATGAATGTGTTTTGGCGTCTGTGCTGGTCTACTCTGTGTTTTTACAGGTTGATCTTTTGGCGTCTGTGCTGGTCTACTCTGTTTTTTCATATGTAAGTGTTTTGGTGTCTGTGCTGGTCTACTCAGTGTTTTCACAGGTAGGTGTTTTGGCGTTTGTGCTGGTCTACTCTGTGTTTTTGACATGTTGATGTTTTGGCGTCTGTGCTGGTCTACTCTGTGTTTTCACACGTTGGTGATTTGGCGCATGTGCAGGTCTACTCTGTGTTTTCATATGTACGTGTTTTGGTGTCTGTGCTGGTCTACTCTGTGTTTTCATAGGTAGGTGTTTTGGTGAGTGTGCTGGTCTACTCTGTGTTTTCATAGGTAGGTGTTTTGTCGTTTGTGCAGGCCTACTCTGTGTTTTCATATGTAAGTGTTTTGGTGTCTGTGCTGGTCTACTCAGTGTTTTCACAGGTAGGTGTTTTGGCGTTTGTGCTGGTCTACTCTGTGTTTTTGACATGTTGGTGTTTTGGTGTCTGTGCTGGTCTACTCTGTATTTTCACATGTTGGTGCTTTGTTGTCTGTGCTGGTCTACTCTTTGTTTTCACATGTTGGTGTTTTGGCGTCTGCGCTGGTCTACTCTGTGTTTTCACATGTTGTTCTTTTGGTGTCTGTTCTGGTCTACTTATTGTTTTCACATGAAGGTGTTTTGGTGTCTGTGCTGGTCTACTCTGTGTTTTTACAGGTAGGTGTTTTGGCGTCTGTGCTGGTCTACTCTGTGTTTTTACAGGTAGGTGTTTTGAAGTCTGTGCTGGTCTACTCAGTGTTATCGCAGGTAGGTGTTTTGGCGTTTGTGCTGGTCTACTCTGTGTTTTCACATGAAGGTGTTTTGGTGTCAGTGCTGGTCTACTCTGTGTTTCACATGAAGGTGTTTTGGTGTCTGTGCTGGTCTACTCTGTGTTTTTACAGGAAGGTCTTTTAGCGTCTGTGCTGGTCTACTCTGTGTTTTCACATGAAGGTGTTTCGTGTCTATGCTGGTCTACTCTGTGTTTTCATAGGTAGGTGTTTTGGCGTCTGTGCTACTCTGTTTTTTTCACAGGTATTTGATTTGGCGTCTGTGCTGGTCTACTCTGTGTTCTCATATGTAGTAGTTTTGGCGTCTGTGCTGGTCTACTCTGTGTTTTCATAGGTAAGTGTTTTGGTGTCTGTGCTGGTCTACTCTGTGTTTTCACATGTTGGTGTTTTGGTGTCTGTGCTGGTCTACTCTGTATTTTCACATGTTGGTGTTTTGGCGTCTGCGCAGCTATACTCTGTGTTTTCATAGGTAAGTGTTTTGGCGTCTGTGCTGGTCTACTCTGTGTTTTCACATGTTGGTTTGGCGTCTGTGCTGGTCTACTCTGTGTTTTCACATGTTGGTGTTTTGGCGTCTGTGTTGGTCTACTCTGTGTTTTCACATGAATGTGTTTTGGCGTCTGTGCTGGTCTACTCTGTGTTTTTACAGGTTGATCTTTTGGCGTCTGTGCTGGTCTACTCTGTGTTTTCATATGTAAGTGTTTTGGTGTCTGTTCTGGTCTACTCAGTGTTTTCACAGGTAGGTGTTTTGGCGTTTGTGCTGGTCTATTCTGTGTTTTTGACATGTTGATGTTTTGGCGTCTGTGCTGGTCTACTCTGTGTTTTCACACGTTGGTGATTTGGCGCATGTGCAGGTCTACTCTGTGTTTTCATATGTACGTGTTTTGGTGTCTGTGCTGGTCTACTCTGTGTTTTCATAGGTAGGTGTTTTGGTGTCTGTGCTGGTCTACTCTGTGTTTTCATAGGTAGGTGTTTTGGCGTTTGTGCAGGCCTACTCTGTGTTTTCATATGTAAGTGTTTTGGTGTCTGTGCTGGTCTACTCAGTGTTTTCACAGGTAGGTGTTTTGGCGTTTGTGCTGGTCTACTCTGTGTTTTTGACATGTTGGTGTTTTGGTGTCTATCCTGGTCTACTCTGTATTTTCACATGTTGGTGTTTTGTTGTCTGTGCTGGTCTACTCTTTGTTTTCACATGTTGGTGTTTTGGCGTCTGCGCTGGTCTACTCTGTGTTTTCACATGTTGTTCTTTTGGTGTCTGTTCTGGTCTACTTATTGTTTTCACATGAAGGTGTTTTGGTGTCTGTGCTGGTCTACTCTGTGTTTTTACAGGTAGGTGTTTTGGCGTCTGTGCTGGTCTACTCTGTGTTTTTACAGGTAGGTGTTTTGGCGTCTGTGCTGGTCTACTCAGTGTTTTCACAGGTAGGTGTTTTGGCGTTTGTGCTGGTCTACTCTGTGTTTTCACATGAAGGTGTTTTGGTGTCAGTGCTGCTCTACTCTGTGTTTCACATGAAGGTGTTTTGGTGTCTGTGCTGGTCTACTCTGTGTTTTTACAGGAAGGTCTTTTAGCGTCTGTGCTGGTCTACTCTGTGTTTTCACATGAAGGTGTTTCGTGTCTATGCTGGTCTACTCTGTGTTTTCATAGGTAGGTGTTTTGGCGTCTGTGCTACTCTGTTTTTTTCACAGGTATTTGATTTGGCGTCTGTGCTGGTCTACTCTGTGTTCTCATATGTAGTAGTTTTGGCGTCTGTGCTGGTCTACTCTGTGTTTTCACAGGTATGTGTTTTGGTGTCTGTGCTGGTCTACTCTGTGTTTTCAAAGGTAGGTGTTTTGGCGTCATTGCTGGTCTACTCTGTGTTTTACAGGTAAGTGCTTGGCGTCTGTGCTGGTCTACTCTGTATTTCACAGGTAAGTGTTTTGGCGTTTGCGCTGCTCTACTCTGTGTTTTCATAGGTAGGTGTTTTTTCGTCTGTGCTGAGTTACTCTGTGTTTTTACAGGAAAGTGTTTTGGTGTCTGTGCTGGTCTACTCTGTGTTTCACAGGTAAGGGTTTTGGCGTCTGTGCTGGTCTACTCTGTGTTTTCACAGGTAGGTGTTTTGGCGTCTGTACTGGTCTACTCTGTGTTTTCACATGTTGGTGTTTTGGTGTCTCCGCTGGTCTACTCTGTGTTTTCATAGGTAAGTGTTTTGGTGTCTGTGCTGGTCTACTCTGTGTTTTCACATGTTGGTGTTTTGGTGTCTTTGCTGGTCTACTCTGTGTTTTCAAATGTTGGTGTTTTGGCGTCTGCGCTTGTCTACTCCGTGTTTACACAGGTAGGTGTTTTGGTGTCTGTGCTGGTCTACTCTGTACTTTCACATTTTTGGGTTTTGGTGTCTGTGCTGCTCTACTTATTGTTTTCACATGAAGGTGTTTTGGTGTCTGTGCTGGTCTACTTTGTGTTTTTACAGGTAGGTGTTTTGCCGTCTGTGCTGGTCTACTCTGTGTTTTTGACATGTTGGTGTTTTGGTGTCTGTGCTGGTCTACTCTGTATTTTCACATGTTGGTGCTTTGTTGTCTGTGCTGGTCTACTCTTTGTTTTCACATGTTGGTGTTTTGGCGTCTGCGCTGGTCTACTCTGTGTTTTCACATGTTGTTCTTTTGGTGTCTGTTCTGGTCTACTTATTGTTTTCACATGAAGGTGTTTTGGTGTCTGTGCTGGTCTACTCTGTGTTTTTACAGGTAGGTGTTTTGGCGTCTGTGCTGGTCTACTCTGTGTTTTTACAGGTAGGTGTTTTGAAGTCTGTGCTGGTCTACTCAGTGTTATCGCAGGTAGGTGTTTTGGCGTTTGTGCTGGTCTACTCTGTGTTTTCACATGAAGGTGTTTTGGTGTCAGTGCTGGTCTACTCTGTGTTTCACATGAAGATGTTTTGGTGTCTGTGCTGGTCTACTCTGTGTTTTTACAGGAAGGTCTTTTAGCGTCTGTGCTGGTCTACTCTGTGTTTTCACATGAAGGTGTTTCGTGTCTATGCTGGTCTACTCTGTGTTTTCATAGGTAGGTGTTTTGGCGTCTGTGCTACTCTGTTTTTTTCACAGGTATTTGATTTGCGTCTGTGCTGGTCTACTCTGTGTTCTCATATGTAGTAGTTTTGGCGTCTGTGCTGGTCTACTCTGTGTTTTCATAGGTAAGTGTTTTGGTGTCTGTGCTGGTCTACTCTGTGTTTTCACATGTTGGTGTTTTGGTGTCTGTGCTGGTCTACTCTGTATTTTCACATGTTGGTGTTTTGGCGTCTGCGCAGCTATACTCTGTGTTTTCATAGGTAAGTGTTTTGGCGTCTGTGCTGGTCTACTCTGTGTTTTCACATGTTGGTTTGGCGTCTGTGCTGGTCTACTCTGTGTTTTCACATGTTGGTGTTTTGGCGTCTGTGTTGGTCTACTCTGTGTTTTCACATGAATGTGTTTTGGCGTCTGTGCTGGTCTACTCTGTGTTTTTACAGGTTGATCTTTTGGCGTCTGTGCTGGTCTACTCTGTGTTTTCATATGTAAGTGTTTTGGTGTCTGTTCTGGTCTACTCAGTGTTTTCACAGGTAGGTGTTTTGGCGTTTGTGCTGGTCTATTCTGTGTTTTTGACATGTTGATGTTTTGGCGTCTGTGCTGGTCTACTCTGTGTTTTCACACGTTGGTGATTTGGCGCATGTGCAGGTCTACTCTGTGTTTTCATATGTACGTGTTTTGGTGTCTGTGCTGGTCTACTCTGTGTTTTCATAGGTAGGTGTTTTGGTGTCTGTGCTGGTCTACTCTGTGTTTTCATAGGTAGGTGTTTTGGCGTTTGTGCAGGCCTACTCTGTGTTTTCATATGTAAGTGTTTTGGTGTCTGTGCTGGTCTACTCAGTGTTTTCACAGGTAGGTGTTTTGGCGTTTGTGCTGGTCTACTCTGTGTTTTTGACATGTTGGTGTTTTGGTGTCTATCCTGGTCTACTCTGTATTTTCACATGTTGGTGTTTTGTTGTCTATGCTGGTCTACTCTTTGTTTTCACATGTTGGTGTTTTGGCGTCTGCGCTGGTCTACTCTGTGTTTTCACATGTTGTTCTTTTGGTGTCTGTTCTGGTCTACTTATTGTTTTCACATGAAGGTGTTTTGGTGTCTGTGCTGGTCTACTCTGTGTTTTTACAGGTAGGTGTTTTGGCGTCTGTGCTGGTCTACTCTGTGTTTTTACAGGTAGGTGTTTTGGCGTCTGTGCTGGTCTACTCAGTGTTTTCACAGGTAGGTGTTTTGGCGTTTGTGCTGGTCTACTCTGTGTTTTCACATGAAGGTGTTTTGGTGTCAGTGCTGCTCTACTCTGTGTTTCACATGAAGGTGTTTTGGTGTCTGTGCTGGTCTACTCTGTGTTTTTACAGGAAGGTCTTTTAGCGTCTGTGCTGGTCTACTCTGTGTTTTCACATGAAGGTGTTTCGTGTCTATGCTGGTCTACTCTGTGTTTTCATAGGTAGGTGTTTTGGCGTCTGTGCTACTCTGTTTTTTTCACAGGTATTTGATTTGGCGTCTGTGCTGGTCTACTCTGTGTTCTCATATGTAGTAGTTTTGGCGTCTGTGCTGGTCTACTCTGTGTTTTCACAGGTATGTGTTTTGGTGTCTGTGCTGGTCTACTCTGTGTTTTCAAAGGTAGGTGTTTTGGCGTCATTGCTGGTCTACTCTGTGTTTTACAGGTAAGTGCTTGGCGTCTGTGCTGGTCTACTCTGTATTTCACAGGTAAGTGTTTTGGCGTTTGCGCTGCTCTACTCTGTGTTTTCATAGGTAGGTGTTTTTTTCGTCTGTGCTGAGTTACTCTGTGTTTTACAGGAAAGTGTTTTGGTGTCTGTGCTGGTCTACTCTGTGTTTCACAGGTAAGGGTTTTGGCGTCTGTGCTGGTCTACTCTGTGTTTTCACAGGTAGGTGTTTTGGCGTCTGTACTGGTCTACTCTGTGTTTTCACATGTTGGTGTTTTGGTGTCTCCGCTGGTCTACTCTGTGTTTTCATAGGTAAGTGTTTTGGTGTCTGTGCTGGTCTACTCTGTGTTTTCACATGTTGGTGTTTTGGTGTCTTTGCTGGTCTACTCTGTGTTTTCAAATGTTGGTGTTTTGGCGTCTGCGCTTGTCTACTCCGTGTTTACACAGGTAGGTGTTTTGGTGTCTGTGCTGGTCTACTCTGTACTTTCACATTTTTGGGTTTTGGTGTCTGTGCTGCTCTACTTATTGTTTTCACATGAAGGTGTTTTGGTGTCTGTGCTGGTCTACTTTGTGTTTTTACAGGTAGGTGTTTTGCCGTCTGTGCTGGTCTACTCTGTGTTTTTACAGGTAGGTGTTTTGGCGTTTGTGCTGGTCTACTCAGTGTTTTCACAGGTAGGTGTTTTGGCGTTTGTGCTGGTCTACTCTGTGTTTTCACATGAAGGTGTTTTGGTGTCAGTGCTGGTCTACTCTGTGTTTTCACATGAAGGTGTTTTGGTGTCTATGCTGGTCTACTCTGTGTTTTTACAGGAAGGTCTTTTAGCTTCTGTGCTGGTCTACTCTGTGTTTTCACATGAAGGTGTTTTCGTGTCTATGCTGGTCTACTCTGTGTTTTCATAGGTAGGTGTTTTGGCGTCTGTTCTACTCTGTTTTTTTTTCACAGGTATTTGATTTGGCGTCTGTGCTGGTCTACCCTGTGTTTTCATATATATAGAGGTTTTGGCCTCTGTGCTGGTCTACTCTGTGTTTTGACAGGTATGTGTTTTGGTGTCTGTGCTGGTCTACTCTGTGTTTTCAAAGGTTGGTGTTTTGGCGTCATTGCTGGTCTACTCTGTGTTTTACAGGTAAGTGTTTTGGCGTCTGTGCTGGTCTACTCTGTATTTTCACAGGTAAGTGTTTTGGCGTTTGCGCTGCTCTACTCTGTGTTTTCATAGGTAGGTGTTTTTGCGTCTGTGCTGAGTTACTCTGTGTTTCACAGGTAAGTGTTTTGGCGTCTGTGCTGGTCTACTCTGTGTTTTCACAGGTAGGTGTTTTGGCGTCTGTGCTGGTCTACTCTGTGTTTTCACATGTTGGTGTTTTGGCGTCTGCGCAGGTATACTCTGTGTTTTCACAGGTAAGTGTTTTGCCGTCTGTGCTGGTCTACTCTGTGTTTTCACAGGTTGGTTTGGCGTCTGTGCTGGTCTACTCTGTGTTTTCACATGTTGGTGTTTTGGCATCTGTGCTGGTCTACTCTGTGTTTTCACATGAATGTGTTTTGGCGTCTGTGCTGGTCTATACTGTGTTTTTGGAGGTTGATCTTTTGGCGTCTGTGCTGGTCTACTCTGTGTTTTCATATGTAAGTGTTTTGGTGTCTGTGCTGGTCTACTCAGTGTTTTCACAGGTAGGTGTTTTGGCGTTTGTGCTGGTTTACTCTGTGTTTTTGACATGTTGGTGTTTTGGCGTCTGTGCTGGTCTACTCTGCGTTTTCACACGTTGGTTATTTGGCGTATGTGCAGGTCTACTCTGTGTTTTCATATGTAAGTGTTTTGGTGACTGTGCTGGTCTACTCTGTATTTTCATAGGTAGGTGTTTTGGTGTCTGTTCTGGTCTACTCTGTGTTTTCATAGGTAGGTGTTTTGGTGTCTGTGCTGGTCTACTCTGTGTTTTCATAGGTAGGTGTTTTGGCGTTTGTGCAGGTCTACTCTGTGTTTTCATATGTAAGTGTTTTGGTGTCTGTGCTGGTCAACTCAGTGTTTTCACAGGTAGGTGTTTTGGCGTTTGTGCTGGTCTACTCAGTGTTTTTGACATGTTGGTGTTTTGGTGTCTGTGCTGGTCTACTGTGTGTTTTTGACATATTGGTGTTTTGGCGTCTGTGCTGGTCTACTCTGCGCTTTCACACGTTGGTTATTTGGCGTATGTGCAGCTCTACTCTGTGTTTTCATATGTAAGTGTTTTGGTGTCTGTGCTGGTCTACTCTGTGTTTTCATAGGTAGGTGTTTTGGTGTCAGTGCTGGTGTACTCTGTGTTTCACATGAAGGTGTTTTGGTGTCTGTGCTGGTCTACTCTGTGTTTTTACAGGAAGGTCTTTTAGCGTCTCTGCTGGTCTACTCTGTGTTTTCACATGAAGGTGTTTCGTGTCTATGCTGGTCTACTCTGTGTTTTCATAGGTAGGTGTTTTGGCGTCTGTGCTACTCTGTTTTCTTCACAGGTATTTGATTTGGCTTATGTGCTGGTCTACTCTGTGTTTTCATATGTAGGTGTTTTGGCGTCTGTGCTGGTCTACCCTGTGTTTTCATATGTACAAGTTTTGGCGTCTGTGCTGGTCTACTCTGTGGTTTCACAGGTATGTGTTTTGGTGTCTGTGCTGGTCTACTCTGTGTTTTCAAAGGTAGGTGTTTTGGTGTCTGTGCTGGTCTACTCTGTGTTTTTACAGGAAGGTCTTTTAGCGTCTCTGCTGGTCTACTCTGTGTTTTCACATGAAGGTGTTTCGTGTCTATGCTGGTCTACTCTGTGTTTTCATAGGTAGGTGTTTTGGCGTCTGTGCTACTCTGTTTTCTTCACAGGTATTTGGTTTGGCTTATGTGCTGGTCTACTCTGTGTTTTCATATGTAGGTGTTTTGGCGTCTGTGCTGGTCTACCCTGTGTTTTCATATGTACAAGTTTTGGCGTCTGTGCTGGTCTACTCTGTGGTTTCACAGGTATGTGTTTTGGTGTCTGTGCTGGTCTACTCTGTGTTTTCAAAGGTAGGTGTTTTGGCGTCATTGCTGGTCTACTCTGTGTTTTACAGGTAAGTGTTTTGGCGTCTGTGCTGGTCTACTCTGTATTTCACAGGTAAGTGTTTTGGCGTTTGCGCTGCTCTACTCTGTGTTTTCATAGGTAGGTGTTTTTTCGTCTGTGCTGAGTTACTCTGTGTTTTTACAGGAAGGTGTTTTGGCGTCTGTGCTGGTCTACTCTGTGTTTCACAGGTAAGTGTTTTGGCGTCTGTGCTGGTCTACTCTGTGTTTTCACAGGTAGGTTTTTTGGCGTCTGTGCTGGTCTACTCTGTGTTTTCACAGGTAGGTGTTTTGGCGTTTGTGCTGGTCTACTCTGTGTTTTCACATGAAGGTGTTTTGGTGTCAGTGCTGGTCTACTCTGTGTTTCACATGAAGGTGTTTTGGTGTCTGTGCTGGTCTACTCTGTGTTTTTACAGGAAGGTCTTTTAGCGTCTGTGCTGGTCTACTCTGTGTTTTCACATGAAGGTGTTTCGTGTCTATGCTGGTCTACTCTGTGTTTTCATAGGTAGGTGTTTTGGCGTCTGTGCTACTCTGTTTTTTTCACAGGTATTTGATTTGGCGTCTGTGCTGGTCTACTCTGTGTTCTCATATGTAGTAGTTTTGGCGTCTGTGCTGGTCTACTCTGTGTTTTCACAGGTATGTGTTTTGGTGTCTGTGCTGCTCTACTCTGTGTTTTCAAAGGTAGGTGTTTTGGCGTCATTGCTGGTCTACTCTGTGTTTTACAGGTAAGTGTTTTGGCGTCTGTGCTGGTCTACTCTGTATTTCAGAGGTAAGTGTTTTGGCGTTTGCGCTGCTCTACTCTGTGTTTTCATAGGTAGGTGTTTTTTCGTCTGTGCTGAGTTACTCTGTGTTTTTACAGGAAAGTGTTTTGGCGTCTGTGCTGGTCTACTCTGTGTTTCACAGGTAAGTGTTTTGGCGTCTGTGCTGGTCTACTCTGTGTTTTCACAGGTAGGTGTTTTGGCGTCTGTACTGGTCTACTCTGTGTTTTCACATGTTGGTGTTTTGGTGTCTCCGCTGGTCTACTCTGTGTTTTCATAGGTAAGTGTTTTGGTGTCTGTGCTGGTCTACTCTGTGTTTTCAAAGGTAGGTGTTTTGGCGTCATTGCTGGTCTACTCTGTGTTTTACAGGTAAGTGTTTTGGCGTCTGTGCTGGTCTACTCTGTATTTTCACAGGTAGGTGTTTTGGTGTCTGTGCTGGTCTACTTTGTACTTTCACATTTTTGTGTTTTGGTGTCTGTGCTGCTCTACTTATTGTTTTCACATGAAGATGTTTTGGTGTCTGTGCTGGTCTACTCTGTGTTTTTACAGGTAGGTGTTTTGCCGTCTGTGCTGGTCTACTCTGTGTTTTTACAGGTAGGTGTTTTGGCGTCTGTGCTGGTCTACTCAGTGTTTTCACAGGTAGGTGTTTTGGCGTTTGTGCTGGTCTACTCTGTGTTTTCACATGAAGGTGTTTTGGTGTCAGTGCTGGTCTACTCTGTGTTTTCACATGAAGGTGTTTTGGTGTCTGTGCTGGTCTACTCTGTGTTTTTACAGGAAGGTCTTTTAGCGTCTGTGCTGGTCTACTCTGTGTTTTCACATGAAGGTGTTTTCGTGTCTATGCTGGTCTACTCTGTGTTTTCATAGGTAGGTGTTTTAGCGTCTGTTCTACTCTGTTTTTTTTTCACAGGTATTTGATTTGGCGTCTGTGCTGGTCTACCCTGTGTTTTCATATATAGAGGTTTTGGCCTCTGTGCTGGTCTACTCTGTGTTTTGACAGGTATGTGTTTTGGTGTCTGTGCTGGTCTACTCTGTGTTTTCAAAGGTAGGTGTTTTGGTGTCATTGCTGGTCTACTCTGTGTTTTACAGGTAAGTGTTTTGGCGTCTGTGCTGGTCTACTCTGTATTTTCACAGGTAAGTGTTTTGGCGTTTGCGCTGCTCTACTCTGTGTTTTCATAGGTAGGTGTTTTTGCGTCTGTGCTGAGTTACTCTGTGTTTCACAGGTAAGTGTTTTGGCGTCTGTGCTGGTCTACTCTGTGTTTTCACAGGTAGGTGTTTTGGCGTCTGTGCTGGTCTACTCTGTGTTTTCACATGTTGGTGTTTTCGTGTCTCCGCTGGTCTACTCCGTGTTTTCATAGGTAAGTGTTTTGGTGTCTGTGCTGGTCTACTCTGTGTTTTCACAGGTAGGTGTTTTGGTGTCTCTGCTGGTCTACTCTGTGTTTTCACATGTTGGTGTTTTGGCGTCTGCGCTGGACTACTCCGTGTTTTCACAGGTAGGTGTTTTGGTGTCTGTGCTTGTCTACTCTGTATTTTCACATGTTGGTGTTTTGGTGTCTGTGCTGGTCTACTCTGTGTTTTCACATGTTGGTGTTTTGGCGTCTGCGCAGGTATACTCTGTGTTTTCACAGGTAAGTGTTTTGCCGTCTGTGCTGGTCTACTCTGTGTTTTCACAGGTTGGTTTGGCGTCTGTGCTGGTCTACTCTGTGTTTTCACATGTTGGTGTTTTGGCATCTGTGCTGGTCTACTCTGTGTTTTCACATGAATGTGTTTTGGCGTCTGTGCTGGTCTACTCTGTGTTTTTGGAGGTTGATCTTTTGGCGTCTGTGCTGGTCTACTCTGTGTTTTCATATGTAAGTGTTTTGGTGTCTGTGCTGGTTTACTCAGTGTTTTCACAGGTAGGTGTTTTGGCGTTTGTGCTGGTTTACTCCGTGTTTTTGACATGTTGGTGTTTTGGCGTCTGTGCTGGTCTACTCTGCGTTTTCACACGTTGGTTATTTGGCGTATGTGCAGGTCTACTCTGTGTTTTCATATATAAGTGTTTTGGTGTCTGTGCTGGTCTACTCTGTGTTTTCATAGGTAGGTGTTTTGGTGTCTGTTCTGGTCTACTCTGTGTTTTCATAGGTAGGTGTTTTGGTGTCTGTGCTGGTCTACTCTGCGTTTTCACACGTTGGTTATTTGGCGTATGTGCAGGTCTACTCTGTGTTTTCATATATAAGTGTTTTGGTGTCTGTGCTGGTCTACTCTGTGTTTTCATAGGTAGGTGTTTTGGTGTCTGTTCTGGTCTACTCTGTGTTTTCATAGGTAGGTGTTTTGGTGTCTGTGCTGGTCTACTCTGTGTTTTCATAGGTAGGTGTTTTGGCGTTTGTGCAGGTCTACTCTGTGTTTTCATATGTAAGTGTTTTGGTGTCTCTGCTGGTCAACTCAGTGTTTTCACAGGTAGGTGTTTTGGCGTTTGTGCTGGTCTACTCAGTGTTTTTGACATGTTGGTGTTTTGGCGTCTGTGCTGGTCTACTCTGCGTTTTCACACGTTGGTTATTTGGCGTATGTGCAGCTCTACTCTGTGTTTTCATATGTAAGTGTTTTGGTGTCTGTGCTGGTCTACTCTGTGTTTTCATAGGTAGGTGTTTTGGTGTCAGTGCTGGTGTACTCTGTGTTTCACATGAAGGTGTTTTGGTGTCTGTGCTGGTCTACTCTGTCTTTTTACAGGAAGGTCTTTTAGCGTCTCTGCTGGTCTACTCTGTGTTTTCACATGAAGGTGTTTCGTGTCTATGCTGGTCTACTCTGTGTTTTCATAGGTAGGTGTTTTGGCGTCTGTGCTTCTCTGTTTTTTTTCACAGGTATTTGATTTGGCGTCTGTGCTGGTCTACTCTGTGTTTTCATATGTAGTAGTTTTGGCGTCTGTGCTGGTCTACTCTGTGTTTTCATAGGTAGGTGTTTTGGTGTCTGTTCTGGTCTACTCTGTGTTTTCATAGGTAGGTGTTTTGGTGTCTGTGCTGGTCTACTCTGTGTTTTCATAGGTAGGTGTTTTGGCGTTTGTGCAGGTCTACTCTGTGTTTTCATATGTAAGTGTTTTGGTGTCTCTGCTGGTCAACTCAGTGTTTTCACAGGTAGGTGTTTTGGCGTTTGTGCTGGTCTACTCAGTGTTTTTGACATGTTGGTGTTTTGGCGTCTGTGCTGGTCTACTCTGCGTTTTCACACGTTGGTTATTTGGCGTATGTGCAGCTCTACTCTGTGTTTTCATATGTAAGTGTTTTGGTGTCTGTGCTGGTCTACTCTGTGTTTTCATAGGTAGGTGTTTTGGTGTCAGTGCTGGTGTACTCTGTGTTTCACATGAAGGTGTTTTGGTGTCTGTGCTGGTCTACTCTGTCTTTTTACAGGAAGGTCTTTTAGCGTCTCTGCTGGTCTACTCTGTGTTTTCACATGAAGGTGTTTCGTGTCTATGCTGGTCTACTCTGTGTTTTCATAGGTAGGTGTTTTGGCGTCTGTGCTTCTCTGTTTTTTTTCACAGGTATTTGATTTGGCGTCTGTGCTGGTCTACTCTGTGTTTTCATATGTAGTAGTTTTGGCGTCTGTGCTGGTCTACTATGTGTTTTCAAAGGTAGGTGTTTTGGCGTCATTGCTGGACTACTCTGTGTTTTACAGGTAAGTGTTTTGGCGTCTGTGCTGGTCTACTCTGTATTTCACAGGTAAGTGTTTTGGCGTTTGCGCTGCTCTACTCTGTGTTTTCATAGGTAGGTGTTTTTTCGTCTGTGCTGAGTTACTCTGTGTTTTTACAGGAAGGTGTTTTGGCGTCTGTGCTGGTCTACTCTGTGTTTCACAGGTAAGTGTTTTGGCGTCTGTGCTGGTCTACTCTGTGTTTTCACAGGTAGGTGTTTTGGCGTCTGTGCTGGTCTACTCTGTGTTTTCACATGTTGGTGTTTTGGTGTCTCCGCTGGTCTACTCTGTGTTTTCATTGGTAAGTGTTTTGGTGTCTGTGCTGGACTACTCTGTGTTTTCACATGTTGGTGTTTTGGTGTCTGTGCTGGTCTACTCTGTGTTTTCAAATGTTGGTGTTTTGGCGTCTGCGCTGGTCCACTCCGTGTTTTCACAGGTAGGTGTTTTGGTGTCTGTGCTGGTCTACTCTGTATTTTCACATTTTTGTGTTTTGGTGTCTGTGCTGCTCTACTCTATATTTTCACATGTTGGTGTTTTGTTGTCTGTGCTGGTCTACTCTGTGTTTTCACATGTTGGTGTTTTGGCGTCTGCGCTGGTCAACTCTGTGTTTTCACATGTTGTTCTTTTGGTGTCTGTGCTGGTCTACTTATTGTTTTCACATGAAGATGTTTTGGTGTCTGTGCTGGTCTACTCTGTGTTTTCACATGAAGGTGTTTTGGTGTCTGTGCTAGTCTACTCTGTGTTTTTACAGGAAGGTCTTTTCGTGTCTATGCTGGTCTACTCTGTGTTTTCATAGGTAGGTGTTTTGGCGTCTGTGCTACTCTGTTTTTTTTTTCACAGGTATTTGATTTGGCGTCTGTGCTGGTCTACCCTGTGTTTTCATATGTACAAGTTTTGGCGTCTGTGCTGGTCTACTCTGTGGTTTCACAGGTATGTGTTTTGGTGTCTGTGCTGGTCTACTCTGTGTTTTCAAAGGTAGGTGTTTTGGCGTCATTGCTGGTCTACTCTGTGTTTTACAGGTAAGTGTTTTGGCGTCTGTGCTGGTCTACTCTGTATTTTCACAGGTAAGTGTTTTGGCGTTTGCGCTGCTCTACTCTATGTTTTCATAGGTAGGTGTTTTTTGCGTCTGTGCTGAGTTACTCTGTGTTTTCACAGGTAGGTGTTTTGGCGTCTGTGTTGGTCTACTCTGTGTTTTCACATGTTGGTGTTTTGGTGTCTGCACTGGTCTACTCTGTGTTTTCATAGGTAAGTGTTTTGGTGTCTGTGCTGGTCTACTCTGTGTTTTCACAGGTAGGTGTTTTGGTGTCTGTGCTGGTCTACTCTGTGTTTTCACATGTTGGTGTTTTGGCGTCTGCGCTGGTCTACTCCGTGTTTTCACAGGTAGGTGTTTTGGTGTCTGTGCTGGTCTACTCTGTATTTTCACATGTTGGTGTTTTGGTGTCTGTGCTGGTCTACTCTGTGTTTTCATATGTTGGTGTTTTGGCGTCTGCGCAGGTATACTCTGTGTTTTCACAGGTACGTGTTTTGGCGTCTGTGCTGGTCTACTCTGTGTTTTCACAGGTTGGTTTGGCGTCTGTGCTGGTCTACTCTGTGTTTTCACATGTTGGTGTTTTGGCGTCTGTGCTGGTCTACTCTGTATTTTCACAGGTAAGTGTTTTGGCGTTTGCGCTGCTCTACTCTGTGTTTTCATAGGTAGGTGTTTTTGCGTCTGTGCTGAGTTACTCTGTGTTTTCAAATGTTGGTGTTTTGGCGTCTGCGCTGGTCCACTCCGTGTTTTCACAGGTAGGTGTTTTGGTGTCTGTGCTGGTCTACTCTGTATTTTCACATTTTTGTGTTTTGGTGTCTGTGCTGCTCTACTCTATATTTTCACATGTTGGTGTTTTGTTGTCTGTGCTGGTCTACTCTGTGTTTTCACATGTTGGTGTTTTGGCGTCTGCGCTGGTCAACTCTGTGTTTTCACATGTTGTTCTTTTGGTGTCTGTGCTGGTCTACTTATTGTTTTCACATGAAGATGTTTTGGTGTCTGTGCTGGTCTACTCTGTGTTTTCACATGAAGGTGTTTTGGTGTCTGTGCTAGTCTACTCTGTGTTTTTACAGGAAGGTCTTTTCGTGTCTATGCTGGTCTACTCTGTGTTTTCATAGGTAGGTGTTTTGGCGTCTGTGCTACTCTGTTTTTTTTTCACAGGTATTTGATTTGGCGTCTGTGCTGGTCTACCCTGTGTTTTCATATGTACAAGTTTTGGCGTCTGTGCTGGTCTACTCTGTGGTTTCACAGGTATGTGTTTTGGTGTCTGTGCTGGTCTACTCTGTGTTTTCAAAGGTAGGTGTTTTGGCGTCATTGCTGGTCTACTCTGTGTTTTACAGGTAAGTGTTTTGGCGTCTGTGCTGGTCTACTCTGTATTTTCACAGGTAAGTGTTTTGGCGTTTGCGCTGCTCTACTCTATGTTTTCATAGGTAGGTGTTTTTTGCGTCTGTGCTGAGTTACTCTGTGTTTTCACAGGTAGGTGTTTTGGCGTCTGTGCTGGTCTACTCTGTGTTTTCACATGTTGGTGTTTTGGTGTCTGCACTGGTCTACTCTGTGTTTTCATAGGTAAGTGTTTTGGTGTCTGTGCTGGTCTACTCTGTGTTTTCACAGGTAGGTGTTTTGGTGTCTGTGCTGGTCTACTCTGTGTTTTCACATGTTGGTGTTTTGGCGTCTGCGCTGGTCTACTCCGTGTTTTCACAGGTAGGTGTTTTGGTGTCTGTGCTGGTCTACTCTGTATTTTCACATGTTGGTGTTTTGGTGTCTGTGCTGGTCTACTCTGTGTTTTCATATGTTGGTGTTTTGGCGTCTGCGCAGGTATACTCTGTGTTTTCACAGGTACGTGTTTTGGCGTCTGTGCTGGTCTACTCTGTGTTTTCACAGGTTGGTTTGGCGTCTGTGCTGGTCTACTCTGTGTTTTCACATGTTGGTGTTTTGGCGTCTGTGCTGGTCTACTCTGTGTTTTCACATGAATGTGTTTTGGCGTCTGTGCTGGTCTACTCTGTTTTTAGAGGTTGATCTTTTGGCGTCTGTGCTGGTCTTCTCTGCGTTTTCATATGTAAGTGTTTTGGTGTCTGTGCTGGTCTACTCAGTGTTTTCACAGGTAGGTGTTTTGGCGTTTGTGCAGGTCTACTCTGTGTTTTTGACATGTCTGTGTTTTGGCGTCTGTGCTGGTCTACTCTGCTTTTTCACACGTTGGTTATTTGGCGTATGTGCAGGTCTACTCTGTGTTTTCATATGTAAGTGTTTTGGTGTCTGTGCTGGTCTACTCTGTGTTTTCGTAGGTAGGTGTTTTGGTGTCTGTGCTTGTCTACTCTGTGTTTTCAAAGGTAGGTGTTTTGGTGTCTGTGCTGGTCTACTCTCTGTTTTCATAGGTAGGTGTTTTGGCGTTTGTGCAGGTCTACTCTGTGTTTTCACATGTAAGTGTTTTGGTGTCTGTGCTTGTCAACTCAGTGTTTTCACAGGTAGGTGTTTTGGCGTTTGTGCTGGTCTACTCTGTGTTTTTGACATGTTGGTGTTTTGGTGTCTGTGCTTGTCTACTCTGTGTTTTTGATATGTTGGTGTTTTGGCGTCTGTGCTGGTCTACTCTGCGTTTTCACAACTTGGTTATTTGGCGTATGTGCAGGTCTACTCTGTGTTTTCATATGTAAGTGTTTTGGTGTCTGTGCTGGTCTATTCTGTGTTTTCATAGGTAGGTGTTTTGGTGTCTGTGCTGGTCTACTCTGTGTTTTCATAGGTAGGTGTTTTGGTGTCTGTGCTGGTCTACTCTGTGTTTTCATGGGGGGTGTTTTGGCGTTTGTGCAGGTCTACTCTGTGTTTTCATATGTAAGTGTTTCGGTGTCTGTGCTGGTCAACTCAGTGTTTTCACAGGTAGGTGTTTTGGCGTTTGTGCTGGTCTACTCTGTGTTTTTGACATATTGGTGTTTTGGTGTCTGTGCTGGTCTACTCTGTATTTTAACATGTTGGTGTTTTGTTGTCTGTGCTGGTCTACTCTGTGTTTTCACATGTTGGTGTTTTGGCGTCTGCGCTGGTCTACTCTGTGTTTTCACATGTTGTTCTTTTGGTGTCTGTGCTGGTCTACTTATTGTTTTCACATGAAGGTGTTTTGGTGTCTGTGCTGGTCTACTCTGTGTTTTTACAGGTAGGTGTTTTGGCGTCTGTGCTGGTCTACTCTGTGTTTTTACAGGTAGGTGTTTTGGCTTCTGTGCTGGTCTACTCAGTGTTTTCACAGGTAGGTGTTTTGGCGTTTGTGCTGGTCTACTCTGTGTTTTCACATGAAGGTTTTTTTGGTGTCTGTGCTGGTCTACTCTGTGTTTTCACATGAAGGTGTTTTGGTGTCTGTGCTGGTCTACTCTGTGTTTTTACAGGTAGGTATTTTGGCGTCTGTGCCGGTCTACTCTGTGTTTTCACAGGAAGGTCTTTTAGCGTCTGTGCTGGTCTACTCTGTGTTTTCACATAAAGGTGTTTTCGTGTCTATGCTGGTCTACTCTGTGTTTTCATAGGTAGGTGTTTTGGCGTCTGTGCTACTCTGTTTTTTTTTTTCACAGGTATTTGATTTGGCTTATGTGCTGGTCTACTCTGTGTTTTCATATGTAGGTGTTTTGGCGTCTGTGCTGGTCTACTCTGTGTTTTGACAGGTATGTGTTTTGGTGTCTGTGCTGGTCTACTCTGTGTTTTCAAAGGTAGGTGTTTTGGCGTCATTGCTGGTCTACTCTGTGTTTTACAGGTAAGTGTTTTGGCGTCTGTGCTGGTCTACTCTGTATTTTCACAGGTAAGTGTTTTGGCGTTTGCGCTGCTCTACTCTGTGTTTTCATAGGTAGGTGTTTTTGCGCCTGTGCTGAGTTACTCTGTGTTTTTACAGGAAGGTGTTTAGGCGTCTGTGCTGGTCTACTCTGTGTTTCACAGGTAAGTGTTTTGGTGTCTGTGCTTATCTACTCTGTGTTTTCACATGTTGGTGTTTTGGCGTCTGTGATGGTCTTCTCTGTGTTTTCACATGTAGGTGTTTTGGCGTCTGTGCTTATCTACTCTGTGTTTTCACAGGTAGGTGTTTTGGCGTCTGTGCTGGTCTACTCTGTGTTTTCACAGGTAGGTGTTTTGGTGTCTGTGCTGATCTACTCTGTGTTTTCACAGGTAGGTGTTTTGGCGTCTGTCCTTATCAACTCTGTGTTTTCACAGGTAGGTGTTTTGGCGTCTGTGCTGGACTACTCTGTGTTTCTCAGGTAGGCGTTTTGCTGTAGATGATGCAACTGAGTCTTGATTGATATCCGTTCCATCCTTCAGACTGAGCACTACGTTATAAAATTGTATGACGACAGATTTTATTTTGGCTACCGTCATATACTTCAATCGAAAAATAATGTTTATAAAAATGATTTTCTCAACTTTTCATAACTTTCGGTATGTTTAAGAAATAACAATCAGTGCTTCATATTTTATGATTATTTTAAATAAGACCTTCTAAATAATTGAACGACTTACTCTTTGTTTCAATTAAAAATTTAACAATCATTGTATCAGTGTATATTGAAATTTCGTCGTGTTAAGGGTAGATAGAACTTTTGATAGAAACTAAAAAAAATACAGCGGTTAACCGCCTTTTTATTTCTGGGGATATGATCCTGGTGGTATCTAAAGACATTACGCATGGGAAAAAACAACAAAATCTTACAAAAACAAAAAAGATTTCTTTGCTGACATAGGAAATAGGGAATTATGATATGGTACAATAACAAAACGACGATATTGAATTTCCAACACACCTGGCACTGAACGACTACTCTTTCATTCACACAACATAATGTGCCGTGGGATTGATCAAAACACAGGTAACTAGAAAACAATGAGTTTGATCTCTTTACGATTAATAATTCAATGTATCAATAACAACTTAATGTATCAATAAAGATACATATTAATAATTTCCCCTGTAACGTATAAATGAACATTGTCGTAAACACTGGTTGGGGTTTTTCTTTGAAACGTTCACTGTATTGCCATTCCTACGATGTTACGTCCCAACGAAAGATGTGTACAAGTCCTATACAGAGTATCTGCCTTGATTATAAGTTTGTGTTTTATATTTATTTTCCTGGAAACACTGGCTGCCGGCATTGTCACCATCTATATATCATCCACTTTTAACACTATTCGTATCAGCAACGATGTCCGAAACAAAGACTACGAATATTTCGATCACAATTCAGGATCATCTGTTCTCTCAATGAAAAAGAAAGAAAGAAATGTTGATAAAGTAATAATTGGGGACGAGGAATATGAAATTATTAAAACAGAAGAAAATCCTGTAAAGATGCAAAAGAAAAGTTACATTACGCAGGCGCCACACGAAGATATTCCAACGTCGCGTGAAGAATTCAAAAAGTGGGCTGTCGAAAGAAGATGGAAGAAGCTTAAGCTGAGAGTTGCAGAAAGGGAGAAGCTTCTATTAACCATTGATCAATCTAGATGGGACACATGGGCATGTAACGAGTGTTTCTACAACAAATTTGAATTCATAAACCCTTCAAAGAACGTTTGCTCAATCCATCGCGGGATGAAGGGAATCAAATTGTTGTTCGTAATTACAACTCAACCACAGAACTTCAATAACAGATTGACTCTTCGAAACACCTGGCTTACTCTGGCAAAGAACAATACGGGGGAAATACGATATATATTTCTACTTGGGAATGTTTCTAACGCATTGGATTTTGACGGAATTCGAAAAGAGAATTTGATTTACAACGATATCGTTATAGGAAACTTTACAGACAATTATACTACTCTGACGATAAAGACTCTAGCCGGTATGTCGTGGACCGTGGAAAACTGTAGATCTTCCAAGTACGTAATGAAGACAGATGACGACATGTGGATTAACACAAAGAGGCTTCTACCGATGCTGTCAAACTTCAGTAAATCGTTCTTTGTGGGTGGCGCGTGCTTACCTGATGTTAAACCTATTCGAACACTTACTGGGACACTAAGGAAGTTTTATGTACCTTATGTTGACTTTCAATACAAGAAGTACCCGCCTTATTGCCAGGGTCTTGGAATTCTTGTCTCCTCGGACGTCGCAGAGAAAGTTCTACATGTGTCTAGGGACACTCCTTTCTTCATATTTGAAGACGTTTATCTAGGACTTTGTTTCGCAAGACTTCGGGTACGGCCAATAAATATACCGGGTTTCCAAGATAACTCGTTTGAACAGTATTCAAAATATTATAATCTAACGATTTCTGATATGATAGGCGAGAAATTTATAACTATCCATCAGGCTCCTAATGATGTAATGGTTGAAGCGTGGAATAAAACATGTAAATGATACGTTATTGAAAGGTCACGATGTCAATTTTGTAAAGAAATAAAAAATAATATTTTGATGAATATTTAATCTTCATTCTTATATGTCTTCATTCTATATATGAGCTCGCGCCGGCAGAGCACGGATTGTATTACGTACGCTCTCTTTTTATATCCATTTACATAATTATTCATCTGTGTTGCTTGGGCCCCTGCGTCTTGCGATCTTGTTTGTGTGTGGTCATCTGACAGTGAGGAGGTTGTTTTACACCACAATTGTACGTTCTTCGATACCTATGGGTAATCGGAAAAGTGGGAGGGATGTGCGCACGTAATCCAGGATAACCACACCTTCTGCCATTTCCGTGGCAGACGGCTGTCCTAAGTCGGCACCGGTTGGCCATTGGTCTCGTTGGTTTATGTGTAGTGTCCTATGACAAATTCGAATAAATATTTTCAATATTTCGAATTTGTCATAGGACAGTAGTCCTTTGTGTTTGATGTTTCTGTGTTGTGCGTTGACGTTCCTTGTCCCTTTTGTGTGTCTTTCTGTGCTTGTCTGCCCTGTGTTTTTGCATGGGGTGTTTTGGGGTTTTCTGTGGGTGCTGCAACCTGGTGTTGTTGGAGATCCATCTAGTTTCCAAAGGTTGATGCCTTAAAAACCTTTTTTCTGGGGCTTCGCCCCTTGGAAACCCCATAAAAATAGTCAAGATTATAAGACCATTGTCAGTTTTAAAGTGTATACATTTTGTATTACTCGAAATGTTCGCAACACTTCTTACACTTTTAAGAAATCCAGGATGGAATAACTTAACGGGAAAAGTGTATTATATAGATTTATATGCAAACTTTTTACGTCAAAATTCATAGCAAATACGATTGTTAGATATAACAAAAATGCAGCATTAAAATCCTTGAAAAATCCTTTAAAAGTTTTCATAATTTTCCGGGGAAGCCCACCCCCACCCTCACCTGCGGGAGGGGCTACACATTTTAAGTATACAAAAGTGGAAAAAAAAATATGAGAAAGCGTCTCGACACTGCGTCAATGGAAAACGTCATGGGAAAATAGCATGTGATTTGTCATTGAGAATGCATTGAGTATTAAAGAAATAGAGCCAGAAAACAGATTGGAGCAAGAAGATATATATCACACTTGAGGAAGACCGCTCGACGGGATTTGAACCCAGACTCTTCGAACTGGATGACTGGATATATGTCCGCCGCTTTAACAACTGAGCTATGATACCTTTGGAAGCAAGTAAGGGGAGCTATTGGTGCAGAGCGTCTAAACGATAAAAAACGCGGTCACAAAATTCCGGATTGAAGTTAAAACGTTGCAATCTAAATATTTAGCTTTATTAATGCAATGAGAGGTGAATATATACCCCAATTACAAAATCTTCGTAAAATGCATGATAAATGATCAAATTTCATGTAAAATAAACGTGCAAAATGAACCTGGACTTTAAAGTGTCAAAATATCGATCGGAAAGTATCGTATACTTTCCATACACAGGATGTCTCTATTCGATGTTCTCGGGACTTTACCATACGTATCTTCTAAGCACTTAGTGCACAGCGCGGTTTATGGTCACTTCGTACCAAAACCATTTCGTACCATGACCAACTCGTACCAAAATAATTAGTCAATTCGTACCCATTGCAAATTCTTGGGTACAACTCGTACCCAATTTTATTCCAACTCGTACCATAACATACTTACCATAACCAACTCGTACCACACAGAATCTCGTACCCATTGACATTAACTCGTACCATAACAAACTCGTACCCAATTTTATTTCAACTCGCACCATAACATACATGTACTAGTACCATAACCAACTCGTACCCCACATAATCTCGTTAAGTACCCGAAACGTGCATGTCTGGTCCATGCTGTAAATTTATCTGGTCTTAAATGATGCTATTGAATTTATAAGCTGAACTCTTTACAATGTATGATAAGTTTCCACTAATGCGGATTAGATATTCGAAACATGCATGTCTGGTGACGCTTAATCAATAAAAATTAATGCAAAAATTTGTCAAGGTCCGAAAAAAGTTATTTCAGGTTCGAGTTTACAGAGTGCAATTTACTGAGTACCATGGTACGAGTTGGTAGGGGTGAGAAGTAATGCATGGTACGAGTTTATGGTACGAGTATTGGTACCATAGTACGAGTTTATGGATGGCACGAATTTATGCATGGTACGAGTTTATGGTATGAGTATTGGTACCATGGTACGAGTTGGTAATGGTACGAGTTTATGTATGGTACGAGTTGTACGAGTTTATGTATGGTACGAGTGTCTACATTATGGTACGAGTTGGTCATGGTACGAAATGGTTTTGGAACGAGTTGGTAGTAAGGTATGGTACGAAGTGGCAGGTACGAGTTGGTTATGGTACGAATTGACCATACCCCCACAGCGCTAAACAATCTCTTATATTAGAAGTTATTTGCAATAAAAGTATAAAAAAGCAAAGATCGCGCTTACAACAGAAAAGATTCGTTAAGACTTAACAGGCATATAAGTAAGACATCTCTGACTCGGAACAAAAACCTAGAAAAGGGGGAGGGGGCATGAAGAGAAAATATGTATACGGTGACACTTCTGACCTCGATGGATCTAGAAAGTTGTTACAGGGAGGGATCCTGCATATGATTTTGAAACACAAGTGATACGTAAAAACCGGAGTCAGCATTTTATCTGTTCAAAAAAAAAGAAAGGCAGGGGGTGCGGGTGGTATCCCCGAAGTCCTCTCTTTGTTGAGCTTGATACAGGAGGAGGTAGTGATAGAGAATTGGTCGAAATTGGTGTTTGTGAGACCTGTGTGTTGTAATGTTCATGTTATTTAAGAAATGACTGTCTTACTTTTGGTGTTCATGGGTGTATAATTCTGGTTGGACACGTGCAAATTCCGTGAATCGCGAAGCGAAGCAAAAGTAAGACAGTCATTACTTATATTTACATTTATTCTAAATATCGGTCATTTTTATTTGCATGCACTTCGCATATTTTGCCTGTTTTAGTGTCTAATGTATTTGAACGTTGGTAAATTCTCCCTACATGCAAAACTTGCACGTGAGCAACCTAAGTTATTGGAATATAATTCTAGTTGCCTAATGGGCGTTTAACATGGGGAATCTACTAGTAATGTAAATATATAGTGTTATCTAATTTTAATAAGAAAGGGGATGGGTGTGGGGCGCACTCCAAATTCTCACACCTATGGAAAACAATTAGTACATTTGTACATCCAGCTACTGAGATAGTTCATTCCTTCGTTTTCTTAAAAGTTTGTTTTATTTCTACATTTCAAGTGAATTTATAAATGCACTCACTCTATACCGTATATCTATTCAATTGAGGTTTCCTAGTACTGTATATGGACATTTCTTCTTATAGAGGTTAACACTAGCTTTAAATTGGTTTTCAATAAATCATGAAGGTTTCTGTATGATATAAATATATGTTTAGATATGATATTTTAAATAATATATAAACATATATTTATATAATATAGAATTGTTTCATGTACTTAAACCTCATTTCATAAATGTTGATTTAAGAAATGACTGTCTTACTTTTGGTGTTCATGGGTGTATAATTCTGGTTGGTCACGTGCAAATTCCGTGAATCGCGAAGCGATTCTCGGAAAATTTGCACGTGTCCAACCAGAATTATACACCCATGAACACCAAAAGTAAGACAGTCATTACTTATATTTACATTTATTCTAAATATCAGTCATTCTTATTTGTATGCATTTCGCACATTTTGCCTGTTATATAGCGTCGAATAAATTTGAACGTCGATAAATTCTCCCTACATGCAAAACTTGAACGTGACGTCACAATAGCAACCCAAGTTATTGGAATATAATTCTAGTTGCCTAATGGGCGTTCAACAAGGGGAATATACTAGTAATGTAAATATTTATACTTGTATATCTGTATGAATCTTTCAACTTTTCTTAAATTGATTTTATTTGCCCCTATATTGAAGATCATAATGGGCAACATCCAATTGTTTCTGTATTTGTATGCTGGCAGACTGGCAGAACTGTGGCTGCCTTCATGATGCAGGGGTTCAAGGACTTCAAAGAGACAGGGCAGTGCCATGGTAGGGATATATTTGGCAAAGCCTTGGAAGCTTTGCAAGTGCTACTATTCAATGGGATACTGAAAACTTGAATTTCATTTTGTTGTTGTTATACCAATTGGAAAATCTGTGTCTGCCTTAACATATGATAGGTACAAAATGTACACACTGCTAGAGGTATCATAATGATTTTTTCCTGCATCAATTCCTCTTGACCACAACTTCTTGATATTAGAATTTTTTTACCTAAATTGATTGACACTGGAGTCCTGTGCATTTTATTTACCTTCAGGCATGAATGAAAATGTGGCTTTCATATTTATAGTACAAGTATTCAAATTCACATACACCTTTTCTTTTGAAAGCAAAATTGTGTTTTGTGACCTTGACCTTAGCATTAGACCTTCTTAATGTATATCTCAAACCAAAATATGAAACATTGGCATAAATGTTTGACCTTGCATTGTAATTTCATAATGAAGAATTCCTACTGCTGCTTGGACAGAAGACACATAAGAAATGTAACCATGCATTGCTGGGAAAATATCTATTTTTCACTAGAGAGTTGTTGCTGTTCTAAATCTAGATGTTTTAACATGTACACACCATACATCACATTATTTGGCAATTTTTTATCATTGTTACATTATATTTGATCACTCTGTCTTCAGATTCACCCAATGTGTTGTCATTTTTTCTACTGTCATGAAAAAGTATCACCAGTAAGTTCACTTTGTCTCTCTGTCTGTCTGACCCAGGATTACTGGTAAATAATAATAAAAAATGTTAATTCTGCACAATTATTTATTGCACACATATATTAGTACCATACAACATTAAGTTATAATTCATCATTGTTGTAATACATGAAGATCACAAAAATAAACTGTCTACAAGTTTGTTCAGGAGGTTTATCAGCTACAATTTCAATCTTTAAAATATCAAAATAATACTGTCTAAATTGCTCTTTGCTGCATCAGAATTTACAGCTCTTTCTAAATGGACTTTAAAGCTGTACCTGTACTTTCAATCTGTAAAAGTAATTTAAATCATATATGTAGATAAAAGATTTATAATAATGCATTAAAATTTCAAAAATATGCACAAAACTAAGGAAGTAATTTCCAAAAGTGCATGTAGAAGTGTGTTTGTCATAGACATTTACAGTACAATCTGTTTATGTTGGAAAGGTGTGATATGATAGTGTAGGATGTCTGAATATGTAGGAGATGTGTGATACGATAGTGTAGGATGTCTGTATATGTAGGAGATGAGTGATACGATAGTGTAAGATGTCTGAATATTTACGCCTAAATAAATTCTGTGCAATTTCATCGTCGACGGCGTTTTAAATACCTGTCGTTAGAGATAGATTATTGTGTCTGTAGCGGTTTGTGAATGCTGTTCACCAAACGTGTCGTTAGACTCGTTACAGGTAGATTATTGTAAATAAATTCTGTGCAATTTCTTCGTAGGTGGCGTTTCTAGTATACATGTATTGATTGCAGCGGTGTTAAATCCCGAATCGCCTCAGTACATGAACCATTACTTTGCAGAGTATCGTATGTTACACATGACATGTATTGTGGATAGCAGCTAGAAAGAAAGAATAAAAGAAAGAAACTTGTATAAAATGACCGAAAAGAAAAAAGAAAAATCCCAATTCATGAACCCATGTACACACGCACATTTTAAAATATAATGTTCTATTTAATTAGTGGATAATGTCTTTATATTAAGTATTTCATTACAAAGTATATGTTTTTTTTGGGGGGGGGAGGCGCTCTTGTATTTTAGGCTAAGTAGATAAATTGTCAGCTTTCTTTGTAAGAGATTACTTGGACCCAAATGATTTACTTCAACGTTGTGTTGAAACTGCTTTCACTATAAATAATTGGCTTTCATCAATTATCTTAGTTAATTAATAGAAAAGAAACTTTAATATTTACGGGCTCCTTGATTTTTGGCACGGGTTCTTTGAATTCCAGAACTAGGAGCCCGTATGGCTCCTTTGGAATTCTCCATGAATTTCAAGCCCTGACTGTCCTCGCATTTTCATGGGAACAAAGACTGCCACACATACGTACATCATCACATGATCGCACCTTATAATTTCGTTTGTTGTGGGATTTCGAAACCCTTAGATGACAATTCCCGTTTTTGTTTTCAGTAACATTTAGACCATGAAGGTCCACCAATGAATTTACTTTTGCACATAGCTCATTATATTTCATTTCCTCTTTTTTAATGTCATGTTCTAAAGTACTTGGATGTGATTTCGGAAACTTTATTTTTTTTTTTCGCGCCACTTTGAAACTGTCGTCCAAGCGCGGATCTAGGGGGGGGGGTCGGGGGGGGGGGATCCGGACCCCCCCCCCCTTGAATTTTCGAAGCTTAGTTTGATAACGCTTATAAATATACATATTTCATAAGATTAAGTCCCGATTCCCCTTTTTTGTTATAACATTTGAAAAATAACATGAATTTGTATTTAAAATCTTTCATTTTTTGGTCCACATTTCAAAATTTTCCCGGGCTCGCCTACGCTCGTCAGATTTTATTGCATATACATATCAATTTCAAATGATGCTTACCTTTGCAACCCTTATACATTGTACATCTTTGTCAATAAACAAGGACAATTGACTGAATAAATACAGTAATAGAGGATGCAAATAGTATTATTGTCTGTCCTTTTTATTCCAACTCTGACAAATTTTCGCTGGCTCGCTACCGCTCGCCAGAAGACTATTTTACATATAATTTGATTATTAATAAAGAACAGCGCGGTGGACATTCAAGATTTTCTCCTTGTTTGTTTTTTTTTCTTGGTTTTTTTTTTTTTTTTTTTTTTTTTTGCTTTTCAAAAAATTTAGGACCAATGAATTTAAGGACCCCTCCTGGAAAAAAATCCTGGATCCGCCCATGCGTCATGATCTTCTTTATCTCGTTTCACCACTATGTTCAAAGAATAACTATTTGGCAATGAATGGCGACCTCCCAAAGACTTTCACATGCGTGGATTTGGTCCAAATTTTGAATCATGTCTTGCAGCCGATAAAATTTTTGAGAAGGACTATTCATTTGCATCTAACCAGTGGCCTTGATCGTCACGATTCATTTTCTTAGCGGACATGTTATTTGATGCACATATTTCACTTCTTAATTTTTCACAAAATCCATGGTAACCGTAATTTCGTAAGTCACATATGTTGCATAGAAACGCGAGTTCCACGTCCAGGAGAAGTACAATGGACTAACAACGTCCGACATGTTGGACATAATGGTTAAAAGTGACTGTTTAGTATGTATCAGGGTATAAATGTTCTACAAAATTGATAAGAACCAATATAAGCATTGTCATCGCGGATGGGGTCTGTCACAAGCTATAATTATAGGATAAGGAGTACAATGGCGAGGTACACTATACAGATCCTTATAACTGTAAACATGGTCAATGTCATAAAATCTGTAAAGATGTTAGTAGACCTAACATGATATGAATCAGGAGTGGATCTAGAAAATTGTACACCTTTAACGAGGAAAGAATGAGAAACGATAGGGAATTAGTTTGGTTTAAACAATTTTTATTGAAATTCATTTTTTAAAGAACTTTTTTTCAGGTTGAAATTATTTTTCCAATATGAGTTTTTCATAGTTGAACTTATTTAAACTAAAATAAGCAGTGATATCAATACCCAAGACTGCATCCACCCCTGGTGATTTGCACTGGTCTCATTAACAACTATTAATAGAGCCATTAAAAGTTCATTGTCATCGGGACCATTTACATTAAAGAAACTTTCAAAACCATCTGCAGAAAGATTTACTGATGCAAATATGAAATACATTCAAGCATTTATGAACTACATGCATCAAAAATAGGCACATAAAATGATTTTTTTACGAAGCTGTCTTTAATTCAAGAGAAATGTATTTAAGACATCTAGATCACCAAATATTACACTTAATCTGTCAAATGGATTACATGGATTGATGCACTGTTACGTTATAGAATGTGCCACTGATTTAATTTCATTTCGATCTATGGATGCTTACACTGAACATGGCGAGCATGCAATATGTCCAGGTGACATTGTTGTGGCAGACAACACACCTGCTGGGAGAAATCAAGGGGGGGGGACTGGCTCTATCAATTTTCTTGGATAATTTTGGTGTAGAGTACATCTGTACATCCACTTAATCCTGTCAAACTGGCATTTAGCGAAGTTCGATCAATTCTAAATAGATCAGACTTTATCTGTTTAATACTCTCTGTCGTGATAATTTGATGTATGCATTTTACTAGTATCTGGTTGTTTCATTCATAACGTCTGAAGATTGCAAAGGCTACTTTAAAATATCTAGGACGATAGTTACTTTTTATGAAAGTACCTTAATACGATACATTATCATTATTGACACTATAAAATCTCAATTGACTTTTGTTTAAAAAAACTAAAAACATAGCATTTTGTATAACTTATTTTTTAATTTTGGCGAGAGAGAGCATATTGTATTATAAGAATAAATTTCTGTCAAATGATCTTGGAACTGCTTGTGCCTCAATTTGAAGCATTTAAACATTTACTTATATACGTGATTTCTAAAATTGCATTTTACTTTCTTTCTTCTGTTTAATTATGAATTTTTATATATCTGAACTACAAGTCTCTATAAATGAGGACCGCTATGTTTTGCTTCACCGCACACACTGTCCAGGTAAATGGAATCCCTGCCATCTACGAAGAAACTGCACAGAATTTATTTACAAAAATCTAACTGTAACGAGTCTAACGACACGTTAGATGAACAACATTCACAAACCGTTACAGACACAATAATCTATCTCTAACGACAGGTATTTAAAACGCCGTCGACGATGAAATTGCACAGAATTTATTTAGGCGTAAAAATATATAGATGTGTGATATGTTTGCATAGATGTCTGCATATGTAGGAGATGTATTATATGATAGTGTAGGATGTCTGAATATGTAGAAGATGTGTGATAGGATAATGTAGGATGTCTGAATATGTAGGAGATGTGTGATATGATAGGGTAGGATGTCTGAATATGTAGGAGATGTGTGATATGATGGCATAGATGTCTGTATATGTAGGAGATGTGTGATATGATAGTGCAGGATGTCTGAATATGTAGGAGATGTGCGATATGATAGTGTAGGATGTCTGAATATGTAGAAGATGTGTGATATGACAGCGTAGATGTCTGTATATGTAGGAGATGTGTGATATATCAGTGTAGGATGACTGTATATGTAGAAGATGTATGATTTGATAGGGTAAATGTTTGTTTATGTAGGAGATGTGTCATATGATAGTGTAGGATGTCTGTATATGTACTATATGTGTGATATGATAGTGTAGGATGTCTGAATATGTGGGAGATATGTGAAATGATAGTATAGGATGTCTGTATATGTAGGAGATGTGTGATAGAAAGTGTAGAATGTCTTAATATGTAGGAGATGTATGATATGATAGGGTAGGATGTCTGAATATGTAGGAGATGTATAATATGATAGTGTAGATGTCTGTATATGTAGGAGATGTGTGATACGATAGTGTAGGACGTCTGAATATATAGATGTGTGATATGATGGCATAGATGTCTGTATATGTAGGAGATGTATTATATGATAGTGTAGGATGTCTGAATATGTAGAAGATGTGTGATAGGATAATGTAGGATGTCTGAATATGTAGGAGATGTGTGATATGATAGGGTAGGATGTCTGAATATGTAGGAGATGTGTGATATGATGGCATAGATGTCTGTATATGTAGGAGATGTGTGATATGATAGTGCAGGATGTCTGAATATGTAGGAGATGTGCGATATGATAGTGTAGGATGTCTGAATATGTAGAAGATGTGTGATATGACAGCGTAGATGTCTGTATATGTAGGAGATGTGTGATATATCAGTGTAGGATGACTGTATATGTAGAAGATGTATGATTTATAGGGTAAATGTTTGTTTATGTAGGAGATGTGTCATATGATAGTGTAGGATGTCTGTATATGTACTATATGTGTGATATGATAGTGTAGGATGTCTGAATATGTAGGAGATGTGTGAAATGATAGTATAGGATGTCTGTATATGTAGGAGATGTGTGATAGAAAGTGTAGAATGTCTTAATATGTAGGAGATGTATGATATGATAGGGTAGGATGTCTGAATATGTAGGAGATGTATAATATGATAATGTAGATGTCTGTATATGTAGGAGATGTGTGATACGATAGTGTAGGACGTCTGAATATATAGATGTGTGATATGATGGCATAGATGTCTGTATATGTAGGAGATGTATTATATGATAGTGTAGGATGTCTGAATATGTAGAAGATGTGTGATAGGATAATGTAGGATGTCTGAATATGTAGGAGATGTGTGATATGATAGGGTAGGATGTCTGAATATGTAGGAGATGTGTGATATGATGGCATAGATGTCTGTATATGTAGGAGATGTGTGATATGATAGTGCAGGATGTCTGAATATGTAGGAGATGTGCGATATGATAGTGTAGGATGTCTGAATATGTAGAAGATGTGTGATATGACAGCGTAGATGTCTGTATATGTAGGAGATGTGTGATATATCAGTGTAGGATGACTGTATATGTAGAAGATGTATGATTTGATAGGGTAAATGTTTGTTTATGAAGGAGATGTGTCATATGATAGTGTAGGATGTCTGTATATGTACTATATGTGTGATATGATAGTGTAGGATGTCTGAATATGTGGGAGATATGTGAAATGATAGTATAGGATGTCTGTATATGTAGGAGATGTGTGATAGAAAGTGTAGAATGTCTTAATATGTAGGAGATGTATGATATGATAGGGTAGGATGTCTGAATATGTAGGAGATGTATAATATGATAGTGTAGATGTCTGTATATGTAGGAGATGTGTGATACGATAGTGTAGGACGTCTGAATATATAGATGTGTGATATGATGGCATAGATGTCTGTATATGTAGGAGATGTATTATATGATAGTGTAGGATGTCTGAATATGTAGAAGATGTGTGATAGGATAATGTAGGATGTCTGAATATGTAGGAGATGTGTGATATGATAGGGTAGGATGTCTGAATATGTAGGAGATGTGTGATATGATGGCATAGATGTCTGTATATGTAGGAGATGTGTGATATGATAGTGCAGGATGTCTGAATATGTAGGAGATGTGCGATATGATAGTGTAGGATGTCTGAATATGTAGAAGATGTGTGATATGACAGCGTAGATGTCTGTATATGTAGGAGATGTGTGATATATCAGTGTAGGATGACTGTATATGTAGAAGATGTATGATTTATAGGGTAAATGTTTGTTTATGTAGGAGATGTGTCATATGATAGTGTAGGATGTCTGTATATGTACTATATGTGTGATATGATAGTGTAGGATGTCTGAATATGTAGGAGATGTGTGAAATGATAGTATAGGATGTCTGTATATGTAGGAGATGTGTGATAGAAAGTGTAGAATGTCTTAATATGTAGGAGATGTATGATATGATAGGGTAGGATGTCTGAATATGTAGGAGATGTATAATATGATAGTGTAGATGTCTGTATATGTAGGAGATGTGTGATACGATAGTGTAGGACGTCTGAATATATAGATGTGTGATATGATGGCATAGATGTCTGTATATGTAGGAGATGTATTATATGATAGTGTAGGATGTCTGAATATGTAGAAGATGTGTGATAGGATAATGTAGGATGTCTGAATATGTAGGAGATGTGTGATATGATAGGGTAGGATGTCTGAATATGTAGGAGATGTGTGATATGATGGCATAGATGTCTGTATATGTAGGAGATGTGTGATATGATAGTGCAGGATGTCTGAATATGTAGGAGATGTGCGATATGATAGTGTAGGATGTCTGAATATGTAGAAGATGTGTGATATGACAGCGTAGATGTCTGTATATGTAGGAGATGTGTGATATATCAGTGTAGGATGACTGTATATGTAGAAGATGTATGATTTGATAGGGTAAATGTTTGTTTATGAAGGAGATGTGTCATATGATAGTGTAGGATGTCTGTATATGTACTATATGTGTGATATGATAGTGTAGGATGTCTGAATATGTAGGAGATGTGTGAAATGATAGTATAGGATGTCTGTATATGTAGGAGATGTGTGATAGAAAGTGTAGAATGTCTTAATATGTAGGAGATGTATGATATGATAGGGTAGGATGTCTGAATATGTAGGAGATGTATAATATGATAGTGTAGATGTCTGTATATGTAGGAGATGTATTATATGATAGTGTAGGATGTCTGAATATGTAGGAGATGTATGATATGATAGGGTAAATGTTTGTTTATGTAGGAGATGTGTCATATGATAGTGTAGGATGTCTGTATATGTAGGATATGTGTGATATATCAGTGTAGGATGTCTGTATATGTAGGATATGTGTGATATGATAGTGTAGGATGTCTGTATATGAAGGAGATGTGTGATATGAAATTGTAGGATGTCTGAATATGTAGGATATGTGTGATATGATAGCGTAGGATGTCTGAATATGTAGGAGATGTGTGATACGATAGTATAGGATGTCTGTATATGTAGGAGATGTGTGATATGAAAGTGTAGGATGTCTGAATATGTAGGAGATGTGTGATAGAAAGTGTAGAATGTCTTAATATGTAGGAGATGTATGATATGATAGGGTAGGATGTCTGAATATGTAGGAGATGTGTGATCTGATAGTTTAGGATGTCTGAATATGTAGGAGATGTATGATATGATAGGGTAGGATGTCTGAATATGTAGATGTATAATATGATAGGGTAGGATGTCTGAATATGTAGGAGATGTATAATATGATAGTGTAGATGTCTGTATATGTAGGAGATGTATGATATGAGTAGGATGTCTGTATATGGAGGAGATATATGATATGATAGTGTAAGATGTCTGAATATGTAGGAGATGTATGATTTGATAGGATAAGATGTCTGAATATGTAGGAGATGTGTGAATGATAGCGCAGGATGTCTGAATATGTAGGAGATGTATGATATGATAAGGTAGGATGTCTGTATATGTAGAAGATGTGTCATATGACAGTGTAGATGTCTGTATGTGTAGGAGATGTGTGATATATCAGTGTAGGATGACTGTATATGTAGGAGATGTATGATATGATAGTGTAGATGTCTGTATATGTAGAAGTTATGATATGATAGTGTAGGATGTCTGTATACGTAGGAGATGTGTGATATGAAAGTGTAGAATGTCTGAATATGTAGGATATGTGTGATATAATAGTGTAGGATGTCTGAATATGTAGGAGATGTGTGATATGATAGCATAGGATGTCTGTATATGTAGGAGATGTATGATATCATAGGATAGGATGCCTTATGTGTAGGATATCTGTGATTTGATGTGTGATATATCAGTGTAGGATGACTGTATATGTAGGAGATGTATGATATGATAGTGTAGTTGTCTGTATATGTAGGAGTTATGATATGAAAGTATAGGATGTCTGAATATGTAGGAGATGTGTGATTTGAAAGTGTAGAATGTCTGAATATGTAGGAGATGTGTCATATAATAGTGTAGGATGTCTGTATAAGTAGGAGATGTATGATATGTCATATTTGTCATGATAGTGTAGAAGTCTGTATATGTCAGAGATGTATGATATCATAGGATAGGATGCCTTATGTGTAGGAGATTTGTGATCTGATTGTGTGGGATGTATGTATATGTAAGAGATGTATGATATGATAGTGTAGGATATCTGTATATGTAGAAGATGTATGATATCATGGGATAGGATGCCTTATGTGTAGGAGATTTGTGATATGATGGTGTAGAATGTCTGTATATATAAGAGATGTATGATATGATAGGATAGGATGTCTGAATATGTAGGATTTGTGTGATATGATAGTGAAGGATATCTGTATATGTAGGAGGTGTATGATATCATGGGATAGGATGCCTTATGTGTAGGAGATTTGTGATATGATGGTGTAGAATGTCTGTATATATAAGAGATGTATTATATGATAGTGTAGGATGTCTGTATATGTAGGAGATGTATGATAAGATAGTATACATGTCTGTATATGTAGGAGATGTACTATATGATAGTGTAGATGTCTATATATGAAGGAGATGTGTGATATGATAGTGTAGGATGTCTGTATATGTGGGAGATGTACTATATGATAGTGTAGATGTCTATTTATGTAGGAGATGTGTGTTATGATAGTGTAAGATGTCTGTATATGTAGGAGATGTGTGATATGATGGTGAAGATGTCTTTATATGTAGGAGATGTATTATATGATAGTGTATATGTCTGTATATGTAGGAGATGTGTGATATGATGGTGTGGGACATCTGTATATGTAGGAGATATGTGATATGAGAGTGTAGATGTCTGTTTATGTCTGTATATGAAGATGATGTGTGATATGATAGTGTAGATGTCTGTATATATAGGAGATGTATGATATGATAGTGTAGATGTCTGTATATATAGGAGATGTGTTATATGATAGTGTATATGTCTATATATGAAGGAGATGTGTGATATGATAGTGTAGGATGTCTGTATATGTAGGAGATGTATGATATGATAGTGCAGGATATCTGTATATGTAGGAGATGTATGATATGATAGTATACGATGTCTGTATATGTAGGAGATGTACGATATGATAGTGTATATATCTATATATGAAGGAGATGTATGATATGCTAATGTAGAATGTCTACATATGTAGGATATCTGTGATAGTGTAGAATGTTTGTAGTTGTGGTAGAATTTTATTTTCTAAGTATAGGATGTATGTAGTGCTGGGAGAATTCTATTTTATAAGTACAGGATGTCTGTAGTGGTGTGAGAATTCTATTTTCTAGGATAAGGATGTCTGTAGCAGTGGTAGAATTTTATTTTCTAAATGTAGGATGTCAGAAGTGGAGGGATAATTTTATTTTTTAAGTTTATGGTGTCTGTAAAGTGGGAAAATTCTATCTTGTTAGTATATGATGTCTGTAGTGGTGGAAAAATTCATTTTGTAACAATATGTTGTCTGTAGTGGTGGAAAAATTCATTTTGTAACAATATGTTGTCTGTAGTGGTGGGAGAATTCATTTTCTAAGTATATGATGTCTGTAGTGGTGGAAGAATTCTATTTTGTATGTATAGGATGTCTGTAGTGGTGGAAAAATTCATTTTGTAACAATATGTTGTCTGTAGTAGTGGGAGAATTCATTTTGTAACAATATGTTGTCTGTAGTAGTGGGAGAATTCATTTTGTAAGTATAGGATGTCTGTAGTAGTGGGAGAATTCTATTTTGTATGTATAGGATGTCTGTAGTGGTGGAAAAATTCATTTTGTAACAATATGTTGTCTGTAGTAGTGGGAGAATTCATTTTGTAACAATATGTTGTCTGTAGTAGTGGGAGAATTCATTTTGTAAGTATAGGATGTCTGTAGTAGTGGGAGAATTCTATTTTGTATGTATAGGATGTCTGTAGTGGTGGAAAAATTCATTTTGTAACAATATGTTGTCTGTAGTAGTGGGAGAATTCATTTTGTAACAATATGTTGTCTGTAGTAGTGGGAGAATTCATTTTGTAAGTATAGGATGTCTGTAGTAGTGGGAGAATTCTATTTTGTATGTATAGGATGTCTGTAGTGGTGGGGAAATTATATTTTGTAAGTATAGGATGCGCGGAGCCCGATCACGCTGCACCAATAGCTCCCCTAACTTGCTTTCGATACCTTTCTCTAGAACTTTCTCTTTTAAGATTGTAGGTCGTAATTTTCAGAAAACGAATATAGAGTTTTGAATTAAATCAGCCTCCTACTAACATCAGAAATGTGTTGCAAGAATCGCTTACTAAATCTATGATACTTAAATGTCGGGGATTAGAAAGGGATTCTAATCAGAGGAAAATATGAAGTTAATGGATAGTGTCCGTCGCCGGTTTTGAATTTTAAATTTTCTCAGATTTGATTAAGGAAAACGGCGAGACATAATTAATGATTACACGTTAATAAGAAATAATTCCTTCTAAACAATTATCAATTTCACATGCTATATATTCATATCACACCATTTATCTCTGTCCTCTTCGTTTTGACGAAGAATTGGCTAATTCGTTCCGTTAGTCATATGGCAAAGTAGCGCTCAATTTATTAATATATGCAAATGCATTCATATGACGATTATATTACGTCATATACCTAAATTTGAAACGCGCCAAATCTTAAACAAGACTGACCCGACATGCCAGGAAAAGCAATACATTTTAAATGCATCAGATAAAATAAATACAAGGAGCAGATTGCGTCCCCGGCAAAATACAACTGTTTCTAATCAAATTTAGCTTATTTATTACCAAAAATTTTACCCGCTCTACGTATGAACACAAGATTATCTTTATCCTGTCAAAGCCGATAAAGTGATTCCATCAATACGACAGGCCTATTTCTCAAAATATCGATTTTTTAACCCAAAAATGACAGAACTTAATTTCATTCTATGATTCTCAAGTTCACCAAATCCGGAATTTGATATCGCGATCTATCCGAAACGATGTGGACAAATACACAGCTCCCATGATTTCCTACTAATAAACAAAGTTAAAGTGCGGCTAGTGACAAGTTTTTGACTTTCTTAACATTGGGGGTATGGGCAGTATCGCCTCGAATTTTCACCTCAAAAATGACAGAAGTAAAAATTAGATAATTTATCAAAGATGTGGATTTATAAATTCAGATTGTTGTAGAGTTTCTTTCTATATGTGGACAAATTTGATTGGTGTCGTGAAATCGTGAGTATTCTCAATTTATTATTTGCTCCCCATAGACTCCTATAGTAAGAATATTAAGCCTACGGAATCTAATATGGCCGCTATGCAAATTAGGAAATTGAGCGCTATTTTGCCATATGTAGTATAGATACTTCAAGATGAGTTGTCAAGATGAATATGGAGTATTAAAGGTGGATTTCAAGGTATATTTCTTCAGGAATTTAAACTTTTAAAAGTTTTTAAGGGGTGAGGAAGATACTTTTAACCTCCTCTACATCCTAAAAAAAACATTAAAACAATTTTAAAAACTCAACAAAAATTAAACAAACAAATAAAACCAAAGAAAAGAAAATTAAAACAAACCCGCCTCTAGTCATTTAGTTACAACTCGGTGCAGAATGGGTCTGACAGTTTCTTGAAAATTTCAACAATTCTGCACACACATGTACAGATAGCTTTAATATTTCGCCCGTCCCATACATTATTTTTATTTGGTCATTAGTACAACAACAAATAACAACGGAATAGAAACAACGTGTGAGACGGGCGAAATATTGAAGCTTGTGTACGGGTAGTCCGCAAAACAACGTTATTCCTGCCACATGATCACGTTGTATTCTGACGTTGCATAATGACGTCATCTCGTATTAGTCGTAACTTGTTAAAGATGGTGGTGAGATCAATCGATTTCAAGTCACATATAATCAAGTAAGTAAAGCATTATTTAATGGATTCAATTTGATTATTAAATTCGTATTTACCGCTGAAACAGCTTGTCCAATAATCCTCCGTCAATGTAGACCGGAAGTGATTCCGAATTACATGTACATGGGTTGAGTAGTAAGCCCCGATACTCTACTCTGGCGAAACCGCACAGCTAAGTTTGTAGGTTACACAGAATTTTTACAGAGTTAACAATGGAAACCGGTATTTTTCCTATACTACGTCCGCGCCTGTGGCGCGAAATTCATCCTCTATTACTTTATTTCGGTTTTAGAAAGTTATCGATCTGCTAAACCATTGCAATACATTTTTGGTTCACCAAGGTACCGATTGAACCTTGCATAGCTCATGTTGGGAAGATTTCTCTCGGATTTTGATGTTGCATAATCCTATTTATGCAAAACGCCGTGATTTATCGTTTTATTTCATTCCACATATCCGTTACATTAAGTTTTGTTGAAAAGGGGGCAAATATAATACAGTGAAGAGATTGACTGGACGTTCTTTTCGCCTTTGATAGTTATGGTAGGTTTTGGTGTCGAACAGAATACGACTTCGGGCGAAGAACATTAGCTGCGTTCGGCCTGCATGCAGACTAAGACTATCCCGACCCACTCGAACATACTGCGACCTTTGTCGACCTCTCCCCGACCTTAGCAGACTGAACTCCGACTGACTTTGTTAACCTCCTACAATAACAGTGCAATCTACTATCTACTTTTGAACAACATAACATACATGAACTTTGTAATTGTGTGTGCAAGAATTGTATGATTGGGTGTTGAAGTGAGTGTATGTATCGACGGCGGATGCGGCTAGCCAACAGGGAATGCTTATTTCTCCCGGGCACCTGGTCCCATCTCTAGCTTGCTATGGGTCCGTCGATGCTCAATTTTGATGCTCTATTGTGAGTACTGTTGAGATTATCGTCAGGATCTTCTTTTATGCTCTTTGCCGTGTGGAGCTCGTTAAAAGTTCCCCGCGAGGGGTTTGACAGTAAATGTTTTAAATAATTTCCCTGACATGGTCGCCATAGTACTTTCTATCCTACAGGAAAGTTGGAGCCGCGCACTTTCTGTAATGTAAATGTACAAATCTAACTTCAAAAAAAAAAAGAAGGGCGCTACTGAAATGAAGTTTGGTGGCTCCGCTGGAAGCATCACTGATGAGAATTCAATATTCGAAACACGTGTCTGGTGCATGGAAATTGGTTTGGAATTTTCTTCAAAAAGGTTTAGAGCTGGAACCCTTCGACATTATTAGTATAAACACTTATTTCACGTTGCAGTGTGGAGCAGCTAAAATCGTTCCCCGTGACCTGATGTTTGTCAAGTGTATTAATTACTTCTTTCCAGCTCTGTCACCTGAAAGAAGCTTTGTTTTGGCCTTTTATCAATGTGACATCATACTTATATCCTTTTGCTATTTCGGAAACTATCCATTTTACCGATAAATATCATCGAAAGTAAAGGAGTTAAACATCTTAGCATTATCCCTCCAATGCTATTTTGAACATAGATTTTATTTGGATATGTTACTGAATCGACCCTACAGGAAATTTGGAGCCGCGCACTCTCTGTAATGTAAATGTACAAATCTAACTTCAAAAAAATAGAGCGCTACTGAAATTATTTTTGATGGCTCCGCTGGAGGCATCACTGATGAGAACACGTGTTTGGTGCATGTAAATTGGTTTGGAATTTTCTTCAAGAAGGTTTAGAGCTGGAACCCTTCGACATTATTTCTATATAGATGAAACCACAGACAGTGCATTTATTCTTTATATATTGTTTTCATTTTCGTGCATGAACATCGACGGCGGATGCAACTAGCCAACAGGAGATGCTTACTCCTCCCAGGCACCTGGTCACACCTCTAGCTTGCTAGGGGTCCATCGGTGCTCAATTTTGGTGCTCTATTGTGAGTGCTGTTGAGATTATGGTGAGGATCTTTTTTAACTCATTTCTGTCACACTTATGCCCTTTGTCGTGTGGAGCTTGTAAAAAAGTTCCCAGAGAGGGGTTTGACAGTAAGTGTTTTGAATATTCTCCTTGACATGGTCGCCATAGTACTTTCTACATAGATGAAACAACAGACAGTGCATGTATTCTTTATATATTGTTTTCATTTTCGTGCATTAACATAATATGATAATATTATACACATCTATAATTAACTATTCAAGACCGCACCGAAGTGGTAGCGTTGTGAGCACGTAATTCGTATACCGACATCATTTACTACTAAAGTGGTAGATGACCGTCCTATGTCAGGAACCGTAGTGGTGTCATCCCGATTGTCCCAAATTTATATAAAAAAAGGTTTAAAAGTCATCCGGGACAATCGGGATATGGTGCGCAAGTTAATTGGGTAATTGGGGCAATTATCTCATTAAGAGAAGGAAGGGAGAATGCGTAAGTCTGTTCCATGAGTCCTTGATAAACGGTATCTTGAGATCTTGCTAATATTTGCACATGTACTGTAATGACATTTTACATATATGACGGTGAATGTGAACTCTAGATTCTGGACTTGTAATGTAAATGTACAAATCTAACTTCAAAAAATAAGAGCGCTACTGAAATTATTTTTGATGGCTCCGCTGGAGGCATCACTGATGAGAACACGTGTTTGGTGCATGTAAATTGGTTTGGAATTTTCTTCAAGAAGGTTTAGAGCTGGAACCCTTCGACATTATTTCTATATAGATGAAACCACAGACAGTGCATTTATTCTTTATATATTGTTTTCATTTTCGTGCATGAACATCGACGGCGGATGCGACTAGCCAACAGGGGATGCTTACTCCTCCCAGGCACCTGGTCACACCTCTAGCTTGCTAGGGGTCCATCGGTGCTCAATTTTGGTGCTCTATTGTGAGTGCTGTTGAGATTATGGTCAGGATCTTTTTTAACTCATTTCTGTCACACTTATGCCCTTTGTCGTGTGGAGCTCGTAAAAAAGTTCCCAGAGAGGGGTTTGACAGTAAGTGTTTTGAATATTTTCCTTGACATGGTCGCCATAGTACTTTCTACATAGATGAAACAACAGACAGTGCATGTATTCTTTATATATTGTTTTCATTTTCGTGCATTAACATAATATGATAATATTATACACATCTATAATTAACTATTCAAGACCGCACCGAAGTGGTAGCGTTGTGGGCACTTAATTCGTATACCGACATCATTTACTACTAAAGTGGTAGATGACCGTCCTATGTCAGGAACCGTAGTGGTGTCATCCCGATTGTCCCAAATTTATATAAAAAAGGTTTAAAAGTCATCTGGGACAATCGGGATATGGTGCGCAAGTTAATTGGGTAATTGGGGCAATTATCTCATTAAGAGAAGGAAGGGAGAATGCGTAAGTCTGTTCCATGAGTCCTTGATAAACGGTATCTTGAGATCTTGCTAATATTTGCACATGTACTGTAATGACATTTTACATATATGACGGTGAATGTGAACTCTAGATTCTGGACTTGTAATGTAAATGTACAAATCTAACTTCAAAAAATTAGAGCGCTACTGAAATTATTTTTGATGGCTCCGCTGGAGGCATCACTGATGAGAACACGTGTTTGGTGCATGTAAATTGGTTTGGAATTTTCTTCAAGAAGAATTAGAGCTGGAACCCTTCGACATTATTTCTATATAGATGAAACCACAGACAGTGCATTTATTCTTTATATATTGTTTTCATTTTCGTGCATGAACATCGACGGCGGATGCGACTAGCCAACAGGGGATGCTTACTCCTCCCAGGCACCTGGTCACACCTCTAGCTTGCTAGGGGTCCATCGGTGCTCAATTTTGGTGCTCTATTGTGAGTGCTGTTGAGATTATGGTCAGGATCTTTTTTAACTCATTTCTGTCACACTTTATATATTGTTTTCATTTTCGTGCATTAACATAATATGATAATATTATACACATCTATAATTAACTATTCAAGACCGCACCGAAGTGGTAGCGTTGTGGGCACTTAATTCGTATACCGACATCATTTATTACTAAAGTGGTAGATGACCGTCCTATGTCAGGAACCGTAGTGGTGTCATCCCGATTGTCCCAAATTTATATAAAAAAGGTTTAAAAGTCATCTGGGACAATCGGGATATGGTGCGCAAGTTAATTGGGTAATTGGGGCAATTATCTTATTAAGAGAAGAAAGGGAGAATGCGTAAGTCTGTGAACTCTAGATTCTGGACTTGGTCAAACTGATTCTAATTTACAAATAATAAAATTAGGAATACAACAGATACAGTGAATAAGTTGGTCAAATTGATTTCGCAAATATAGCATAATCATCATGATTACAAATTCAAATTGTATACAACAAATATCATTTATAAGACATACATTATTTAAAACATTATATTTCTAAATATATGCGCAATTATTCTACAACAATATAGAATTACATTTAAAGATGTATTCATAGATCATGAATCAATATATCAAGAAAAAGAAAGTCTCTGTCACATTGTGTCACTTATATCACATATCACTGAGTCACTATCCAAGGTGAAGAAAAGGCGCTGTTTCAGTCTGTTGAGTCTGCATTCCAGGTCCCTGTACTTTCGTCGTTTGGGTCTGGGTATTCGGCCGGCGGACAGTTGGAGGATGCTCACTACGTTGACTGCTTGTATCTGCTTCAGATGGGTGATGAGGGCGTAGATATTTGGGTGTGAGTGCTGAATTTGTCGCTTTATCTTGGCGTGTCATCCTTCCAAGTGGTTTGTGGTGCGTGGTCGATCGGTGTGGTAGTGGTTCCAGCGGTCGTAGTCCATACTCTCTACCCAGTGAGTGGTGACGTAGTCGGTAAACTCTGTGGTATCACTTGTAGTGTTTGAGTGTCCAAGTTGGTCGAGTGCGTGGAACTATACATCATCTGCGTCCATTGGTGGTACCATTGGAAGTAATGCAGCTTGTCGGACAACGGAGTATCGACTCTGGCTGGACATGAACGGACGGAAAATCTCCAGTAGATACAGTTATCTCGTCTGGACTTCACTTGGAACCTGAAGTCCTCGTACACCAGCCTGGGTTTACCTCGTTCGATCTCAGTGTATCTGTATTTCAGCTGTGCGTTCGCCGTTGTGGGAATCATGGAGATCTGTATCACATAGGCTGTATTTATAATACGTAAAGTAGTCACAGTCCAAGCTATACACACAGATCAAAGTGAAATTTCTTCAAATTCTAATAATCCGATTATCATTTTTTTAATTTATGCCATGCTGATAATGATGTAATGGTTATGACGTAAACTCAGCCTTTGATAACCAAGCCGACTTAGCCGTCATTATGATGAATGATGATAATAAATATCCATCATGAATGCAAACAAAAAAACGAATAAGAATGAATGACAGAAGAAAAGAATGATTGAGAGATTGTTAATTAAAATAAATACATATACGATAGAGATACAGATAAAAATGTTAAATGTCATTATAATAACTAGAAACAAATTGTAATTTAATCATTTTACTTAAAAACATACTATAGATTGAGTGTTTTCATACTAATTATGCATTTGTTTATCTAGAAATGTAAGACAATTGGGATATGATTTTTTTTCTAAATGTGGGACAATCGGGATTAAACCGCAGTAGCACATAGGTATCGTCTATGTGCAGTTTTTGTGTGTCTTTTCTTTATCTCATTTTAACGTGCTGATGTCTTTAAACGCCAAATCAATACATTAAGAATTCAATTTACCGGAACCTGATAATATTAAAGTTTTATACATGATAGTTCTCACGAGGAAATATACATCATAGACATGCCAAAAAGTGCTAATGAGTGCTAAAAGTTTAAAAAGAAGTATTATTGTAAATACGTTTAAAGTAGATATAACATAATAATTTACATTGTTTTTTTTAACTGTGAAAAACGCATGCAAAAAAACGCCATTTACCAAGTTTACAAAGAACTTTATATTGAAGTGGTCGAAGTTCTTTAACTATAGGTGTGAAGATTAAAACACATAGTCACAGTAAGAGATATCACGTGGTCCAGAATTGTGTACATATGACGCACCATCATCTATCCATAAAACCATTGAAAAACAGCAATCGGACACATTTCTTGTCTGACATTCCAGGAACATATGAAGGTAAAACGGTTTCCAGAATGAAATATCTACACCCTCCGAGAAACCTCATCTGTCTCTCTCATTCCTTGTCCTTCATGTATCAGTGATGCGTTGTCATTTTAATCGGGTCTGTTTTTATGTCTGGATGTTTCCTTATTCTTGTGTGTTCTGCAGTGATCACAACAAAATCGTCACGTTTGGAATCGTTATCTTGTCACTCCCAATGAGAGTATTTTAGTCTTTAAAATGTAAGATATTTTTGATTCGGTCTCAATGATTTTCTCGATATTCATGATTAAATACGAGTTGAGGTTACAATATATTACATTGATTACAGATTTAGAGGTCAATCTAATTCCCATATTACATCACACTTACTAGTTCTTACATCTGTGTCTTCATATCCAAATAATATTGTAAACAACTAATATTAATGACTATTTACATAATGTTCAATTTATCAGTGAGAATAATCTACCAATGCAGTACAAGGATTTCAATCTAGATAAAAGATAACACGGAATGTCTTTTGTGTTATGGTGAGGATGTGGTCAATATGCCATGGTCTTATCGGACTCTTTCCAATTTTTACTTAAGTTTTTCTTCAGTTTAGTCATTATCTCTGCTTGTTTCCGTTCCGTATCTCCATATTTGCATCTGAATCCGCATTGAACGTAGGAACACGCTAACCTTCCGTAGATTTTCTGTAATAGAGGTCTTAGATCCTTTTACAAGATTGTAAACGGCGAACGTGCCTATCCCTATATCCAGCACTGCTGATAGAGGACCAAGTATGGTGGCAAATATTACAGCTACACGATTGGCAGACCGCAGTACCATAACTGGTAAGATGGTGAATGCCTTTATCATTCTGAGTAAACCTGGTAACGCTTGGGCTTCTATAGCATGGAGCTCATCGAAAGATGGCGGTTTTATATCATCTTGGCATTTCTCAATGGATTCTTCCAAGTTTGAGAGGCAGGTTCTCAGTTCTACTGCTCTTTCTGCTAGAACCATTTCTCTTCTCGTCAGTTGGTCCATAGGTTTCTTATTGAGCGCCATTTCAGTAAATTTTGATCCTACGGAAGTCAGCCCTCCGGCTCCACCAATGACACCACCAGCTATTGTTAAACCCAGAGATGTTCCGAAGGTAAATGGAGCAGCAATTACACCAGCAAGTGCAAGAGATGCTCCTATAAATCCAACAGATGATCCCACAATTGATGCAATATTGACATTATGACGTACTTGTTCGAGTTCGACAATGACTCCTTCACAAAAAGCTTCAAGTGTTATGACACTTCTGTTCCATTTATCAAGGGCAATTTCCACAGCTCTTAGACGACTCTCGATTTCCCTATATCTCGTCGTGAATTGAATTGCTGAAAAAATTAAAATATCTTTAGAAATGTCTTCTTTGCAATAATATCAAACGGATCTTTTATTTACAGTTAACGTCATAATAAAAATTGTTCCCTACGTTTTGAATTCACTCTATCATTTCTTGAACGAGTACAGAATAAAAGGTTAAGAGACATAGAAACTTACCATCGTTATCCTGTCTGACATAAAGAGTTTCTATCTGAACCTTCAGTTCTGTAGGTTTCTCTAGCAAACAATTGCAGTCGGCATTCATCGGGACTATTCTATGGTATTGTCCGAAAGAAGTTCTAAACAACGTCACAAAATAAGAGTTGGGATGGCATTTACTTTGAAACTTCCTTTGTTCCAGGTCAACTGGTCTTCTGATCCTCCGTGTTGGGATGTATTCAGTCCACCTTGAGGCTCCTTCGTCGTCAATTATCAGGACAAATACTGGGGTCTGTAGAAAGGTTGATACAGCTAATAGATCTAGGTCTTCGAGATTTAACCCATCTTCAATTCTTTCAGCATAGTAGTCAGCGTTTTCTTTTTCAATTGTAGAATCAAACTTGAAGAAATCTTTGATTTTGCTTCTACCCTCCTTCTGGAACATTCTTCCATAATGCTCTGGATTACTACGAACTTCAGTAACGACGTATTCGACCAGACTGTAAAAGTGTTTCTCTGTTCCGAATATCTCTTTACTTAAACACCTATACAATGAATAAGTGTAGTCACTTGAAGCGTCAATGCACCTATCCATCAAGTCAAAACGACCACTTATATGCCTTATTTCTGATAAAGGAGAGTATATTGGCAGTCGCCGTTTTTCGTCCTCAAATTTGTCCTCACATGGATCGGATGGTACAACTGTGACCATTGGTAAGTGTCGCTCGTGTTTTGGTATGACAAGTTTGGAGGTGATATTCTGAGGTTCTGAAATTAAGAATAAGTAAAATGCATTTGTGGTTTATTTAAAGGCCAATTTGAACTGAAAATGGTGAAAGAAATATATTTAGTTTTTCCTGTGTACATGAAGAGTCATTTGTTTATTTTTTGGAAAGTTCTATGTTTCTAGATGAAAAATATGTATTCTACAAAAAAGTCTTTGACTTAATTATGTCTCTAAAACATGAAATTTTCGACTTCTCATGTTTTATTCATTTTCCATGTTCATGAGGAATTTGAATTTTGCCAAGTCAAAGTTCACTGATGCCCATAAATAACTTTGGACTTTAACTTCTTCGGATCACTTCCGCTTTAATGCAATGTATGCTTACAATATCCGATGCCATGCGTTTGAACACTGCAAAGTGATCGAATTATCCTATGTGTAAGTCGGTAATACCCTGTAAAGTTCAACGATCAAAAAGTCAAATTTAGAGGCTTTTTCTCCTTATGAAACAAATTTCTCTCGATAAAACTGATTCGCAAATTAATGGAATGCGGAGAACTTTCGATGACGTCATAGAATAAAACTTCATCATGCGTCGTGATATCGCAATTATGAGATTGTTGCTGTTTAGTATGCTGCATCCACTAGTCCATCGAATCAAAATATTTTCAAATGATATGGAAATCGATCACATACGGATTTGAAATTACACAATTTGGTCTCTAAAAGAACATCAAGGGCATATTGTTTTTGAGTCATTTTAACTAACATTTGAAAGCTTAGGGTCTGAAAATACTATTATTTACATTTGGTATCATTTTGTCTAATATTATGATAAATGTTATTATTTAATATGTGCACTAAGGATTAAATGAACAAATACTATGCGTTACTTTTTTATGAGTATATAGATTTGAACGCCTTACTCTATAACAAACGTGACTTTCCTTTTCTGAGTAGCAATATTCCTTCATCGCCAGCTTATGGCGTGTTCATATCTCAGTTGATACGCTATGTCGGAGCAAACCCCATATATAAAGATTTTGTTCTGAGAGTTAGGCGTCTTTCAGATAAGCTTCTCAGTCAGGGATACGTTTGTGACCGACTAACCTCGTCACTGAGGAAGTTCTACGATCGATATGGGGAACTCGTAATACTGTAAGTTATACAGTGTTTTACAGGGGGGATACAGAAATATATTTGGTCGATGAAAAAATTTGTATTGTGCGAGGCGAAGCCGAGCCCAATACAACTTTTTTTCATCGACCCAATATATTTTTGTATCCCCCTGTAAAACACTGTATAACGAATTTATCCCACCGATGGCTGTTGGCTTGTGTATGTAACATCAACATATTTTAAAGCATCTCGGTGACGTCAATATCGTAAAGCGTCTTAGTAGAAGCAGGATATTAAAATAATACCCTATCAGTAAAATGATACAACACAATATTCGGTTCTTCTCGACCAATCAGATTGCAAGAAATTTGCCAGAGGTGGGATAGATTATAATGTCCCACTCTCCAGAATGGTCGATGATATTCTGTCTTAGACCATTTGAAGCATCCAACCACCGAATTTACTTGTATCTTCCGAAATGGAAGTTAGCGGATGTGACAATTCTACCGAATTGAAGTGACGTATGTTGCATGCAAGCAGGAATGCTTACACTTTCTGGGCACCTGGTCTCACTCCCATTTTAGGAGTTCGCTTCTTTTCATATGGTGGAGGTTTTTCTTTGTTTGCTTTGGCTCTTGTTTTATCCTGATTTTATATGCCTTCCGTTTATGACTTTCTGAATTATCGATTTTGCACTGTGTGTTGGGATATGGTCATTATCAATATTTGTCATTGAACATGATTGCAAGTATACATATAAAATATATAAGTGTACAAGAAAGGAGAGGATCTCCAACAACAATCGGTTGCAGCACCCACAGCAAAACTCCAAAACACCCAATGAAAAAAAAAACAGACAACCACAGAAAGAGACAATTTACATTATTCTAATTGTTCATGTAAGTTACCAATCTGGATAATTGCACTATTTGCAACTTATGTTACTGTAGGAAATACCGTATTTTCACCATCGGGTTCTTCGGTTGTTGCTTTAAGTATTGCAACCTGTATTGTCCTGTTGAAGATCCCCTCCTTTCTTCTAGGAAATTGTATTAAGGGGTCTTATCATACAATATCCGTAATATGTACCTTGAGCCAAGTTAATGAGGGGAGATGCCAATTGACAATTACATCCTCGTTTAGGGATGACCCTGTCGAAGTAACGACCATGCTTCAAGATGGTTATGTAGTACCGACATCTCTTATCAGAGTGTTCTGTTGGATTGATGGCTTGCCATGAGTAGTATCCATCACGATCATCTGCAGACAACAGATACACGGTTAACTGTGTCCAGTCAGAAACCCTCTGTAGATAGCACAGCAAGTTGTCATCAGTGATATCCATGTTTACATGCTCCCTTGAAAACAAAATGTAGATTTGCAATATTATAAACCTCAAAACTGTTTGTGAAAAGTATGTACCTCATGTAGCAGATAACAGTCTCGGGCATTACTTGAGAGACATTTTATACGCTGGACTTTGAAGAATAAAGACAGAAATTTCAATTATAGTTAGAAAAATAGTTTTTCTTTTTTCAGATCACAACATAACTCAGTGTGTCAACCAAACCATATGAAAACGTACATATTATTTAAATAGAACATATAATTCAATGGGATTTTAGGTTCGAACAAAATTTTTATCCAAGCATTTTTAAGATCAAAGAAAATTAAGATAAGTAACGGCTTTTGATTTCATTTTCCTTTATGACCTTTTTGTGAACACTATTCTTGGACTATTTGAAAAATCTTGTTTAAATCCACATTGTTTTCTGAAATATTTAAAATGCAGATGATGGTAGTTTCGAACTCTTGCCTACTTTGCTTGTTCATTTTCCTTTAGAAGCATATCTCCCAAAATCGTTTGAAGGAAGGAAAGGTACATAAAGAAATACTACAAGAAATTTGGAGCCGTGCACTCTCTGTAAAGTAAATGTACAAATCTAAATTCAAAAATTAAGAGAGGGCGCTACTGAAATGAATTTTGGTGGCTCCGCTGGAAGCATCACTGAGGAGAATTTAAAATTCGAAACACGTGTCTGATGCAGAAACATTAGGTTTTGAATTTTCTTCATGAAGGTATAGAGTTTTGAACACTTCCGTATTATTATTATAAATACTGATTTCATGTTGCAGTGCGGACAGTTAAAATCGTTTCCCGCGACCTGATGTTTAGAAGTAAATTAATTACTTCTTTCCACCTCCATCGCCTGAAAGAAGCTTCGTTTGGGCCCTTTATCGATTTGACATAGATATTATTTTGCTATTTCGAAAACATGTCATTCCATCAAAACTATCACCGATTTTAAGGAGTTTAACATCTTAGCACCATCCCTCCACTGCTATTTTGAACATATATTTAATTTGGATTGCTACTGAATGGACCCTACAGGAAATTTGGAGCCGCGCACTCTCTGTAAAGTAAATGTACAAATCTAAATTCAAACTAGAAAGGAATCTCATTACTGAAGCAATAAGAATGTCTTCCTCCAATGTTGCTTTGACTACTTCTATGCTGTTCACAATGATTTTAATCCTATGTCCACAGTGACTTTGACCTTGAAAAATCATTTAGGTTTATCCTCTCCCCAGGGGGAACATTTGTGGAAGGTTTGATGTTTCTCTATGACGCACGGGGAGAAATACGGGGAGAAATACGTTAAGACGGTTTTGTCGCCCGTTGTTTTCAAAACCTTTAAAGTTAGGCGAGTTTACCGTCCTTGGATAGAAAACACTGTGGTGTATCACATGATACGCAAATGATATGTTCCACGTGAATTGTCTTTGATTAAATCAAGTAAATACTGTCTAAATCTACTTTATATGAATTCATTTTAGGCCTATCATATGGTCTTTATTATCAATTATATGATGGTAAGCTATTCTGGTCAAGAATAGACGCATTTTTGGAAAACTTAAACAGAAAAGTTTGTATCTGTCCGTGTACCATATCATAACATGTGGTGAGGATTGAAAAAATTCTGTTTAAGTGTTTTCCGAATACACGTCTATTCTTGACCAGAATAGATTACCATCATATAATTGATGATAATGGCCATATGATAGGCCTAAAATAAATTCATTAGTCGATATCAAGATATCGACTAATTCTAGATTTGTACAGGTTTGTCAACTTTCGATTTGATTCATCAGATTCAACATTGCAATAGGGGCAATTGTCCGATAGAAAGAAACATTCTTGTGACTAGTGAAAATCACGTGACCAGAGCTATCCACTTCACAAAAGTAGGACATGTCGTCATGACAACGCTTTGGCATCGCAATTCTGAATTGAAATATTGCACATTAACGTAATATCTACAATGATATTTTTTCTTGAACAATTTTTACTTTTAGACCAATTAGTGTGTGATACAGTAAACCCTATGCCTTCAAAATCCCTAATGGCATTTCTGGATCCTTGGATCCATTGCATCAAAGAAACGTTTGGATATTTAGAATGCGAGGCTGCCAGTGGGCTAATTAAAAAGTTTCTCACCATCCAGCCGACTAAGCTGTTTCGTTGAGGATATTCCATTTTGTTTGTATATTTTCTTTCCAAAGACAAATTGATAAATGCAACGAAGAAATTAATGAGCGATATAAAAATCGATAAGACTGTGCGTAGTCACATAATTTAATAGGAATTTTTTTAAAAGTTACCCCTTATTTTCCCCAAATTCTTTAATCGGAACTCTCCGCTTTTCCCGCGAATATATACTGAAAGGCTTTTGATTGGTCAAGTTAATTTGCGTTATAATGGAATTTTCCTACCGCACAGGTCAAGCAATTTATGAATGACTGTGGCTTGAGTTGTCTAGTGCAAATGTACTATTTTCGAACTTTTCAGAATTATCAACACAAAAGATCCTATTGTGTAACCAGTATTTTTGTGTGAATTTCATGCATAGCCTTACTAATACTACTCTTTACTCTTTATTCTAAGAGTCAAAATTTTAAACCTATTTTGAACCAAATTTTTTTTTTTTTTTTTCGCTTTTAAATAATGTTAATATCGACCAAGCTTTTTTGGAAAGCTAATACTTGTATAAAGTAGATTTAGACAGTGTTTGCTTGGTTTAATCAAAGGGGATTCCCGTGGAACATATCACTTGCGTATCACGTGATATGTCATAGTGGAAAAACAGAGATGATGCGACGCCATGAGCGTCCGTTCATTGTACGGATGTAGACTTTCGTAAGCAATTTTTGCAATTTATGAATGATATATAGCATTATGAACTTTGAGATTTCAATGGGAAACCTATCTAATATGAAAGATTCTTCTGCATAAATCCTGATTCGTTGGATGTCGTAGCTTAAGAGGAGTTTCTATTCTCCATGAACGACACACCACTTTATACCTTGTCAACTTGTGTCTATTTTGTAAAATATGTACTTTTGTCATATGTTTAATAATGCTGCTCCTATAATGATGACATTACGCAAAAAGTAATCATTCAATACACTTTAATGTAAAAGAAGTAAGTGAATTAATAGAAAAATTAAACATGCCAATAGAGCTGTCCGTTTTAGACAGTATAGGAAATTTCGTCCGTAGTAAGATGCCCGTTGCTAGTCATAATCAAATGTATTAGAGCATTTTTCTAAAAAAAATTTAAAAAGAAAAAAATGTCTAGGTTAAGTACCCGGAACAGTCCTGTTTTTTATGAACTTCTACAAATTTAAGAACTTTTTGTTGATATATATAGAGATAACTACTAAAGAAAGTTGGTGGAAACACAACTTTACATTCATTACGTGTTTTGTGGAAATTCAAAATAGAAAGTCGAAGAAATATAAGTTTCATGGATTATTTATTGATTTGTTTATCTTTACGATTAGATTTCACTAATAATTTCTATGTGAAATCGTGATGGACATATTAAATCTTTTTCACGAGGAGAATGATGAAAGAACAAGGATCTAAATGATATGTATATACATGTATAGCATGCTAAAAAAATTGACTTAAAACTGAATGAAATTTCAGATGAAGAGAAACAATTGGTGTAGAAGGATAAGTTTCGAGGATGGATAGTTTGGAAAAGAAAGTCAAAAAGTCAGACAGAAATAGAATAAATAAAAGGGAAATTAAGGAGTAACGTAAGGCGCAAAAGAAAACTGATACTTAGAATGATATTATATACAGTGATTTGTTTGATGGTCTATGTTGTGAATTTGAATAGGGAAGTTAAGATCTGTATAGAGAAGTTACGAGAGGACACCTTGGATCTTAAGTGTAGATCGATGCGAGAGAACGTGCTCTTTTTTGGAATTGAGGAGTAAGGGAAGATGTTGACGATTGTGAGGAGGTTTTCAGTGACTTTGTTCATAGGAAGATGAAAAGAGATATCTATTTTCAGAGAGTTCGGCGTGGGAAAATAGAGGCTTAATGGGGTCTTATCCTCCTGAAAAAATGAAAAAGTATATTGCTAAATTTTGCTCAGTGAATCATTTGTAGTCTTCATTTATTTTTACTCAACTCTTAGGTGCCTAATTTCACTTAGTTTCGTTACTCATTTCACATGTTCAAAAGATATACGAGTAGCTCGTTGATACCCATTGTCAGTTTGACATAATGATTGTCTTTGACAGTTTCTCTAAGGGTTCGCCCAAACCGAGATACTGATAAATTCCGTATTGAATTTTGACATCTCTTTTATGACATCTTATCCCTCTTTTTTAAACCAAAAATGACTGGACTGAATCTATTTTTTTTCTGGAGCCCTCAGCCTTTTAGCTGACATGGGACACGCACATAAATTACATATTTGATCTGCATTATTAATACATTTAGGACAATTCCAGCATGAAAGTATGTTTCATTGGGATTTCATCGCCTTCACGGTGACCTAATAAACAATATCAGAAGGATTAAAGGTAGATCAAACTTCAACCACAAATGCAAGAAAATAGTCGGTCGCATGTTTTACCGAGGATATGATCCTAAAGTCATCAAAAGAACACTGGACATGGTACTGGACCAATCTACAGTTTTTTACCAGTGTCTGTCCAAACGTTGCATTCGTGACTCCATGACGGTCCATGTTTTTTTTTTTCATTTCCATGCGTGAACATCGACGGCAGTTGCGGCTAGTCAAACAGGAGATGCTTATTCCTCCCGGATACCTGGTCCCACCTCTAGCTTGCTAGAGGTCCGTCGATGCTCAGTTTGGTGCTCTATTGTGAGTGTTGTTGATATTGTCGTCAGGATTTTCTTTATCTCATTTGTTCAAATATCATCAAAGAAGACTAGGTCCTACCTTATTTGAAAGTTAGTCATACTTTGAGCTCGCTTTAGCAACAAGAGCACATACTGTTATACGCATGCCATAATATAGAAGCAGATATCCAAAGTCGGCAAAGGGTGCACATTGGTTTTCATTCTTCTTATGTGTTGTCATGAATGTTTGAAGTTTCCGTACAAAAATGTACCGAAAAATGAAGACTCCCAATATACGAGCAATACTATGAAGTAATATCGTACATGTCTTTATATAATTAAGTTGACCTTGTACATAATTCATGTTGAAAATTTGTTTGCAAGTGCCATAAAGTTGTTTTCAAAATGGATCGAAAAAGCTTGATACAGAGACAGTGTCATACATGTACCATGTATCGTACCGTCAACAATAACCGTTGATAATCGAGAACCGCAGTGAATTGAAAATTGACCCTTCCAAACACGGGACAAATTTGAAAAAATTCCATGACGTCACAATGCAATTTTGATGTTTGACCGAGGTTCGAAGCTTGTTTGTCCGAAGTAAAAGCATTGTGACGTCACGACATTTTTGCAAGTTTTCCCGCAATCGGAAGGGTCAATTGAAGGGGGTGAATAGTGTAGTAATCTGGCGCTTGTACTAGACAGTGGGCCAGGGGGATTTGGCTCACTCTTAACTTAACATCAGGAGGTTGCCAATTTGAGTCCGGGTGGGGACAGTCTCGAATTGATTTCCACATTATCTATAGGCTCAAGAATATCGACACTAATTTGCATGAATCAGGCTATGTTGTAATTTTGCAATATTTTCGCACTTTTATTTTAACAATATCGCAGTTTTGTCAACGCTGACACATTTGTGTGCACATTTGCAATATTAGTAGGAATATCCTCTTTCAGTTTTCCTGCCATTAAACGCGTGCCATTTATGTGAAGTTTTAAAATCAAACAAGAGAAAATTGCAAGTACCCGACATTTATTTTTATTGACCTTTTAAAAACTTGTGAAACTATAATTGTCAATGGATGTTGTCATACTTAAAGAAACAGCTATGATAATCAAATTAACGCAGAGGAAGACAATGTTTCTGAATGATAAGCAATTTGTACCGTTAACTGTAAGGAGGATTACATGTACATTACAGCGTACACAAAAGATACATTTAGATTTATGATAAACAACATGGATTTTCCGCGCCTCCTGATTGAGTGGTGATAATCTCTGTGATTGTATGGCGACATTCCACCACTGATTCAGTACGAAACACCAGATAAATATGGGCGGATTGTAAGATGTGAAAAAGCCAATTTTTTCGAGATCCTTAATTTCAAAATCGCAATTCCTAAATTTCACTCGCATTGTGAGTGTTTCCCGTTAATTTCGAACCCTGCCTGGAATGTGCATTAATGATTAGATAAAAAGGTTGAAACGACTGTAGTGTAGGGTCGAAGTTGCAAAAGGTTGAAGTGACTGGCAACCCTAAACAGTTTGTGTTTTTAAAAAACAAAATAAAATGGTTTGAGCCTGGTCTTGTCTTATTGTCTTCTACCGTCTAGTCTTATTTTGCTGACTTTCAAAGTTTAGTCTCACCTCGTGTATCTAGTTCTACTAGTAATTGTACTCTTCTTCTTTTTACTGTTCTCTTCTTCTATTGGCAGAACATTTTGTAAAACTAGCAAGACAACAGCTTTAACATAATGTCAAGACCCTTTGTATCAGTATTGAAAAGATATTAAAGCAATTCAGATGCTTTCGATATCAAGTATAGATAATGCCCATACCCCTGTATACATCACAAAATCGATAATTCAGAAAATCAGAAACCGAAGGCATACAAAATCAGGATAAAACAGGAACCAAAGCAAACAAACAAAAACCTCCACCATATGAAAAGAAGCGAACTCCCGATATGGGAGTGAGACCAGGTACCCAGGAAGAGTAAGCATCACCCGTCGCTTCCATTCGGTAGAACTGTCACATCCGGTTACTTCCATTTCGGAAGACAGAGTACAATCTTTGGCTGGATGGTTCAAATGGTCTATGACAGAATATCATCCACCATTCTGGAGAATGGGACATCTTAGTGTATGACGAGTTCCCGATATCGACCGTAGAACTTCCTCAGTGACGATGTTAGTCGGTCACAAACATATCCTTGACTGAGAAGCTTATCTGAAAGACGCCTAGCTCTCAGAACAAAATCCGTATATTTGGTACTTGCTATGGCATAGCGTATCAACTGAGAATGAATACGCCATAAGCAGGCGATGAAGGGATGTTGCTACTCAGAAAAGGAAAGTTTGTAATACTGAAATTGAAGTCGTCGCGTTTTTCATAGAGTGAGGTGTTCATGTGACCATCAGTGTCGTAGGACAACATTATGTCCAAATAGGATGCTGAATTATTTGTCTCTGTAGTTTCTTTGACTTCAAGCTCCGAAGGATAGATACTGCTCAGGTAATCTGCGAATTTTGGATAATTGATGGACAACACATCGTCTTTGTATCTGTAAGTGAAGTTGAAGTCAGAAGCTAAGTATCTGTTCCCTTCAGAGACCAACGATTGAATGAATTCAGCTTCGTACGAGTAAAGGAAAATGTCGGCAAGCAGTGGGGCACAATTGGTCCCCATTGGAATTCCGACAATTTGCTGGAAGACATTTCCTCCAAACACCACAAAAATGTTGTCGATCAGAAAGTTTAACATCTGAATAATATCTGTTTCAGTGTACTTATTTTCAGAATCGGACTTTTCTTCAACGAAGTAGGTTTTGTCATAGTCAAAACAATAAATTTGTATTTGCGATTACCGTTCTTACTTGTAAACGAAAATTCCGATAATGAAGTTTTTGGTCAGAGATTTGTCGGGGCAAAGTCGTGAATTTGCATCTTCGCGTTAGCTTATAAAGGTAAGCAATCTGATTAACAACAACACAAAATGACTTTTGATTTGCTTGACACTAGTTTATGATTTCCGTCACCTTCGCTGGGGGCTCCACGTCTCCACCACATATCACGTTCTAGTTGCGTGCGCTTTGAGCAGCTTGTCGGTATATCGAAACACCCCAAAGGGGTAAAAAGTAGGTTTCTACCGAAACGGTCGAACAAATTTAGAGGATGAAGTCTGGAGACAAAGTTGGTGAATTAGTTTTCTTCGTGTTGACGACAAATAGAAATAATCGATTCAACAGAATATTGAGAAATATGACTAAAACGAATTTTCACGAATTAGTTGATTGTGTAATCATTCATTCGAATTTTCAAAATCTATTGGAAGTATTCGAAAGGCCTCTTCAGTACGCTTTCAAGACACAGAGTGTATAAAACTCGATCATAAAGTTGAAAAGTTATAGAAGGATATATTCAATTTTCTATAACATAATTTTTCTCAAGAGCATATCTTTTCAAAAGTATGAGATGAAAAAATCTTACGGACCTTTGGCGATAGACAAATGACCTCAGCTATCTAATGAAAAAAATTGCATAGAAATCGGACAATAAATAACGATTTTTGCCTGCAAAAATGTTGTTTTTGGAAAGCGTTACATAACTTCCGAAAATAATGCATTAAAATTTTTTTATGATTAATATGGGTTGCAATGTTTCTGTTGACTTTTAAAATAATTTCAATTATTCTAGATAGAAAAAATACTAGATGCTTAATTGATTTTCATTTTCGAAAGAATTACGTAACGAGATTTTCGAACTTACGATAAAGTTTAATTTGATCAAAAAGGGCTTACCGGTAGCTATCATCTGAAATCTAGATCAATCGAAGAAAAAGTAGAAGAGTAATTTTGATAAATTTTTTTTTCGAATTACGTAATATTTGCATGTAAACAACTCTTTTATGGCAAATGATAGAAAAAAATTAAAAGGTCTCCGACGAAAGGAAATCGCCTTTTCTTTCAAATGAGACGAGTTGCATCAAAATCTGATGATAAATGAAAATTCTGTAGATGCTTTTGTGTTTACATGGTATAGGGGGCGCTGCTGTCAAAGATATATTCAGACGGGAAATCCATTGTTATTGGATAGTTCACTTACAAAATAATAATAACGAAGTTTCATCTTCGTAGCTTAAATAACTTTTTGAGAAAAGCTCTGATGCACGTGTTCCTTTCGCCTCGGTTTCACCACGGTCACGGAGTCAGAAGACCTAAAAATAAAAGGGCGCTACTGAAATGAAGTTTGGTGGCTCCGCTGGAAGCATCACTAAGGAGAATTTAATATTCGAAACACGTGTCTGGTGCAGAAAAAATGGTTTGGAATTTTCTTAATGAAGGTATAGAGTTGGAACACTTCCGTATTATTATATTACATCATCGGATATAAAGCATGATGCTTTTGATATTCGGGGAGTCGAGGATCTTCTTTAACTCATTTGATTTTTTTGTCCGAGAAAAATCATTTTTTTCTTGCAAATGTTAAACGTCTTTACATTCAATAGCATCATTTAAAACCTGATAAATTTACAGCATGGACCAGATATGCACGCTTCGGGTACTAAACCCTCGTCAGTGATCCTCAGTCTAAACAATGTAATATGGCCAAAAAGTATGAAAATTATTATGTCCAAAATTGTACCAAAAGACGTAGCAGAATGGGTGGGATATGATGCTACAGGACCCACGTTTTAGAAATTTAAAGAAATTTTGTAACAGAAAATCTCAACTGCGTTGATGAGACACACGATCGACCGAAGTTGATCGAACTTGGATACATGTGCCCTCGGGGACTCTTGGTCCACCAGCAGTGACACTCACCAAGTAGTTCAAATGTTAAACGTCTTTAAATTCAATAGCATCATTTAAAACCTGATAAATTTACAGCATGGACCAGACATGCACGTTTCGGGTACTAAACCCTCGTCAGTGATCCTCAGTCTAAACAATGTAATATGGCCAAAAAGTATGAAAATTATTATGTCCAAAATTGTACCAAAAGACGTAGCAGAATGGGTGGGATATGATGCTACAGGACCCACGTTTTAGAAATTTAAAGAAAGTTTGTAACAGAACATTTCAAATACGTTGAAGAGACACACGATCGACCGAAGTTGATCGAACTTGACTACATGTGCCCTCGGGGACTTTTGATCCACCAGCAGTGACACTCACCAAGTAGTTCAAATGTTAAACGTCTTTAAATTTAATAGCATCATTTAAACCTGATAAATTTACAGCATGGACCAGACATGCACGTTTCGGGTACTAAACCCTCGTCAGTGATCCTCAGTCTTAACAATGTAATATGGCCAAAAAGTATGAAAACTATAATGTCCAAAATTGCACCAAAAGACGTAGCAGAATGAGTGGGATATGATGCTACAGGACCCACGTTTTAGAAATTTAAAGAAATTTTGTAACAGAACATTTCAAATGCGTTGAAGAGACACACGATCGACCGAAGTTGATCGAACTTGGCTACATGTGCCCTCGGGGACTCTTGGTCCACCAGCAGTGACACTCACCAAGTAGTTCAAATGTTAAACGTCTTTAAATTCAATAGCATCATTTAAAACCTGATAAATTTACAGCATGGACCAGACATGCACGTTTCGGGTACTAAACCCTCGTCAGTGATCCTCAGTCTAAACAATGTAATATGGCCAAAAAGTATGAAAATTATTATGTCCAAAATTGTACCAAAAGACGTAGCAGAATGGGTGGGATATGATGCTACAGGACCCACGTTTTAGAAATTTAAAGAAATTTTGTAACAGAACATTTCAAATGCGTTGAAGAGACACACGATCGACCGAAGTTGATCGAACTTGACTACATGTGCCCTCGGGGACTTTTGATCCACCAGCAGTACTAGTGACACTCACCAAGTAGTTCAAATGTTAAACGTCTTTAAATTCAATAGCATCATTTAAAACCTGATAAATTTACAGCATGGCCCAGACATGCACGTTTCGGGTACTAAACCCTCGTCAGTGATCCTCAGTCTAAACAATGTAATATGGCCAAAAAGTATGAAAATTATTATGTCCAAAATTGCACCAAGAGACGTAGCAGAATGGGTTGGATGTGATGCTACAGGACCCACGTTTTAGAAATTTAAAGAAATATTGTAACAGAAAATTTCAAATGCGTTGAAGAAAGGAGGGGATCTCCAACAACACTAGGTTGCAGCACCCACAGCAAAATCCCAAAACACCCATGCAAAAAACAGAACAGACAACCACAGAAAGAGACGCAAAAGGGACAAGGAACACCAACTCACAACATAGAAACATGAAACATAAAAGACTACACATAAACCAACGAGACCAATGGGCAACCGGTGCCGACTTAGGACTTGCCACGTAAATAGCAGACGGTGTTGTTATCCTGGATTACGTGCGCACAACCCTCCCACTATTCCGATTTCCCAGAGGTCTCGAAGAACGCACAATTATGGTGTAAAACAACCTCCTCACTGTTAGATGACCACACACAAACAAGACCGCAAAACACAGGGGTCCAAGCAACACAGATGAATATGTAAATGGATATAAAAAGAGGACTTGCGTAATACAGTCCGTGCTCTGCCGGCTGTAGCGAGCTCATATATGTTATCACCCGAGGAGTCCGACTGACATTCAGAGAGGACAGGTGGTCGGGGTCCTTTCTTCTCTAAGGAGGTTTGGACAGGGCCCGTCATGGAGTCCCGTCGTCACAGTCAGTCAGAGTGCAAGTCTTAAGAATGCGCTCGTACAAGACTGTACATTGGTCAAGTACCAAGCTTAGTGTCCGTCTGGTGACATTTGGATCATATCCACGGTATATAAGGCGTTTGATGACTCTGACGCATTTTCGATACATATGCTGTCTACCTTTGATCCTTCTTAGTTTGTTAATTATGTCACCATAAAATGCAGGTTGTGAAATACCTAAAGTAATATACTCCGTTGCTTGTATGGGTCCGAATTTCAAAAGAAGTTGATCATAATTTTTGTAAAATTTCCAGAAAGTCTTTACTAGTTTGTGAAAGCGAAAACCTTAACCTAAAAGTTTCTTTGTAATTTGTAGATTTCTATTATGAAAATCCAAAACATCAGTACATGCTCTAGCAAAACCGGATGAGCTGTGAAATGTAGATACCGTATGACGGTAATCTAGGGACATCACCGTCAAGCCAGGGGAAATTTACTATGTTGAATCCAAAATCATCTCGTTTGTCATATACACTTGTATGAATTTCTCCATTGACAATTTTGATATTTAGGTCCAAATATGGTGTTTCTGTGTCTGTAAAGTTTGCCTTGTTTAGAGTCAATTCTTGTGGATAAATAACATCTTTATACTTTTCAAAAACAGGATTATCGATAGTAAGAATATCATCCAAGTACCAAGAAGTACCAATGAAGCATTTCACATCATCATGTTTTCTTTGCTTTTGAAGATTTTGAATAAATTCTTTTTCATATGTGTATAAAAATAAATCTGCAACAAGAGGCGCACAATTTGTACCCATAGGAATCCCTACAACCTGCTTGTAGAGATTCTCACCAAATCTTACATAAATGTTGTCCAAGAGGAAGGACAAGGCACTACACAGGTCGCTACATGTCCATGATTTGTATGATTTGTCTTCTGTAGCGGAAAAGAAACCCTTTGATTCAGATGTACAAATATAAGTTTTCCCCTCTCGATTATAGCACCATTTAATGACTTTGGACAATTGATCATTGATCTTGTCGTGAGGAAGCGTGGTGTACATATTTGAAAAATCGTATTGGCTTGAAAATTTCTAGATTTCATTTTGTCAATCACATCCCCGGAATTTTTTATAGATCAAAATAAATTTACATCATTCCTGTTAAGAACAGTTTCACAATATTTTGCAACGTGTTCCTTTACCGCCGTGAGGGCTGACGTCAGATGTCTAGACAAACTTGTAGTTGAGCAGTTGCTAGAATTAGCAATGTATCTAAATTTGTAAGGAGATTTGTGCAGTTTTGGTATGCAGTATATTGTAGGAAGATCCAATTTAGAAATAGGGATGTTGTATGATGAAATTTCACTGTAATGTTTGCTCAAAATGTTAGGGACACTTTTATTGCTTTTAATATAAGTATTTGTAGACGAAAGTTCCGAAACTAAAGTTGAAATATAGTAAAGTTTTCATATGATTATGGTGTTGTTGGCTGCTTTATCTGCAGGAGCGAAGACAAATTTTTCATGTAAATTACGTAATTTGGATTTAAAATATCTTTCAGATCTAGAACTTGGCTTTTCAAAAAGATGAGGATTTTTGTGGAAGTTGTCTATTCGAATGTCAGTAATGTCCAAAATGAGGTTTTTCCAGTCATTCAGAGAATGCGATTCGACTCCTTCCGATATACACCATCGTTTGGTATAGTTATCTAAGGCTTCCTTAAGTACTTCGCGACATTTAATAAAATCTATCTTGGATGGGATTCTATACCTAGGTCCTTTTTGAGAAGACCACGGAGTTGCCTGTCTTGGACAATTGAAAAGTCACCTGTAATAATATGACTAGCTGGTTTATATAGATATTCAGATGTTGCACATTCTCAAGAAGCAGGACATGATTCAAGTATTTTAGGATCTGATGTAACTTTGTTGTAGTTAAAAACGAAATTTCGAATAGGTCTCTTATATTTGTAACAAATAAGAGGAGGCCCCAAACTCTAAAAAACCGAGGAACAGCACCCTGCACACGGTGACCCCGAAAAACACCAGAGACGCCAAGAATATCGAATCCTTTGTTAAGAAATGAAATTTTTATGAATCGTTTCCTAGGTGGGATGCCCCTAACAACTGGATAAAGTTTATTCTGTGCGAATGCAACAATGATATTAAGTCTGAATCAATCCGTATTTCTTAAGAATGCAACCATTGCTTCATCCAAGGTAGATTTCAATTGAACTGCTGGAACTGATGAGAGAGCATGAAGCAGTTCATGTCTGCCGCCGTTGCGTGAAATGATCAGAAGATCGTTGAGGGTACGGTGTAATCTAGATCTTATTCTGAGTTTTCGGTTTCGTCGTCTTCCGTGAGACCTATGCTTCCGTTTAGTGTTTGGGCGGATTGAAAATACATTAATATTAGTTGACGTCGAGGAAATGTTTCCTTGTCCATAAATTTGATCGTTTAAACCAAGGGGGTACGCAGTTTGGAGTTTTGTGATCCAGGCAAGTTCAGCTTGTAGTCGGCGTTTTTTATTTCCGTTTTCCGATGTGTAATAGTTATATCCGAAATGGAATGATTGTATTTAACGAAGTGATTATAAAGGAAATTTCTTTGTTTTTTGTGATGTGAATTTCTTATCTGATACGAATGACTTCTCAAACGAGATTTTAAGGCCTGACCTGTTTCTCCAACATATTGGGCGCCACATCCCTTAGCGTTTTATGCTATAACATCTTGGTACGATCAATCGATGTCGTTTTCAATCTCAATTTTAAAAGTCTGCCCGTTAACACTTGATTTAATTGTGGAATTGCAATTGATCAGCGGACACATACCGCATCTTTTCCCTTTGCACGTAGAAACTGCTGAGAACCCTCTATGTTTGTTGTTAAATGTAGAGCCTGCAGATAGAGAAGTAGGTGTAATACGTCTACGGGATTTAAATTTAAGAGGTGAAAGAAGTACTCTGGGTGAGGAAAAAAGCTTATTACTGTTAAAAGTCGATGATTGGAAAGTTACTGTAGTGATAGAGGGTAATCTCAAAGGAGTAAGTTTAATACGAGGCGACCTTAAAAATGCCATAGTGAGATGATCAAAGAAGGGTGAGTAGAGATCCTGCATGGAAGACACTACAACAAAGTCAAGTTAGAGAACGAAATGGAATTAAAACACTTCAAACATCGGGTCACGGGGAATTGTATTACCAACTCCACATTGCAACACGAAATAAGTGTATATATAAAAGAAAGGAGGGGATCTCCAACAACACTAGGTTGCAGCAAAATCCCAAAACACCCATGCAAAAAACACAGAACAGACACCCACAGAAAGAGACGCAAAAGGGACAAGGAACACCAACTCACAACATAGAAACATGAAACATAAAAGACTACACATAAACCAACGAGACCAATGGGCAACCGGTGCCGACTTAGGACGACCATCTGCCACGTAAATAGCAGACGGTGTGGTTATCCTGGATTACGTGCGCACAACCCTCCCACTATTCAGATTTCCCAGTGGTCTCAAAGAGACACACGATCGACCGAAGTTGATCGAACTTGGCTACATGTGCCCTCGGGGACTCTTGGTCCACCAGCAGTGACACTCACCAAGTAGTTCAAATGTTAAACGTCTTTAAATTCAATAGCATCATTCAAAACCTGATAAATTTACAGCATGGACCAGACATGCACGTTTCGGGTACTAAACCCTCGTCAGTGATCCTCAGTCTAAACAATGTAAAAGTTGGAGCAAGAATTTTTTTTATCTAACAAGTGATGTGCATATTAGACTTTTTCACCGTGACGGACTTGGCACTTCGAACATTGAAGGATAAGTGGCGTAGCTGCCGTTCACGTATAAATTCATCAGTGGAGTCATCTATATTTTAATTAGTACACTCAATGGAATTGGTATATTGGACTTCCTGTTCTTCTGGAAACCCAGTTATACCTTGTGCATTCAAGGTATAAAACGTTCTATCATGATTAAAGTGCGAAGTTCGAAGTACGAGGTAAGAAGTTCGTCACGATGAAAAATGTCTAATAATTAAGAATGTTTGTGTTTTATCAATAAAAATTCTTTATTTTTACTCAAAAGTCGAAAACATTACTTAATTTTAAGCAAAAAGTTTCAGGGATATGTTTGTGACCGACTAACATCGTCACTGAGGAAGTTCTACGGTCGATATGGGGAACTCGTCATACACTTTGATGTCTCACTCTCCAGAATGGTGGATTATATTCTGCCATAGACCATTTGAACCATCCATAAAATTTGTGTCTTAACAGAGAAGCTAAAGAAGTTTACAATTGAATCCTCAGTAAACAAAATTTATATAAAGAGGGTCTGAGGGGAGGGTTAACTTGTTGATTTCTCCCCGGACCTAGTAGGACGTCGTCCCAGGACTTCTCCGTACCTTAGGCGCGGTTCGACAACTCAGGTGGTGAGTATCTTATTCAGTTACCTCTCACCATATTACTAACTTTGTTATAGTCTGTAATATTATATGCACTTCACTTCAAGACACCTTTAAGACATCTTTACGCGAGCTTTACGTATATTTACACTATCTTTACGCAACCTTTACATTGAGCGTTTAGGAGCGTAATGACCTGAATTCTTTACGCAGCTCTCTGCCACCTTTACACTTTATTCTTTTTTTTCTTCAAACTTCATATAATTTGAGAATGAAATAAAGACGTATTTTGTAATGGTTGTTATACAATAGTCCTATAGATGGAATATTTAAATTGATACTGTAACATGTTCGACATATTACAGTATCAATTTAAATTGATACTGTAGCATGTCGAACCCTTCGACATTATTAATATAGACACTTATTTCACGTTGCAGTATGGAGCAGTTAAAATTGTTCCCCGTGGCCTGATGTTTGTCAAGTGTATTAATCACTTCTTTCCAGCTCTGTCACCTGAAAGAAGCTTTGTTTTGGCCTTTTATCAATGTGGCATAATATATATATATATATATTTTTTTTTTTTTTTGCTATTTCGGAAACTAGCCATTTCACCAATAAATATCATCGAAATTAAAGGAGTTTAACATCTTCGCACCATCCCTCCAATGTTATTTTATTTGGATATGCTACTGAATCAATCCTACAGGAAATTTGGAGCCGCGCACTCTCTGTAATGTAAATGTAAAATTCTAACTTCAAAAATTAAAGAGGGCTCTACTAAAATTATTTTTGGTGGCTCCGCTGAAAGCATCACTGATGAGAATTTAATATTCGAAACACGTGTCTGGTGCATGTAAATTGGTTTGGAATTTTCTTCAAGAAGGTAGAGAGTTGGAACCCTTCGACATTATGTTAATACGTTTTGTCATACTGCAAATACAGTTCTAGGAATCTCAACGGTTGTTAAGCCATAATTGTGAGAATATGTAACCTGTCTGCAACCGTTGTTATAGAACTTTGTAATGTCACCAAATCCTATTGTTTCTTGACGTCATAGCGAGCATTTCCCGTAAAAATGTTCAAACGTTTCGAATTGTCCTCTCGCTTCAGTTTCTTATAAAATTAATTGTATTTTCTGCTAAAATGAATTTTATTCCTGGTTTATTAATTTATAATAAAGCACTTATAAATATGATCTTTTTGATGGGAAATGTTTTTTTTTTGCAATTCAACAATCAACAAATAAAAAACTTAGAAATTTACGCCGATTGAAAATAACAGTTTATGCGTGATTTGCAGTATAACGAAAAATGTTAATACGGTTCACTTGGAACGGTAAATATGACCTTATATACCTTCTCTGGAATAAATGTTTGAAATAAAACTTCCAGAGAAAGAATATCAGACCACATTATCTGTCTGGAACCGTCTAATGGAATTAAAACACTTCAAACATCGGGTCACGGGGAATTGTATTACCAACTCCACATTGCAACACGTTTAATGTAATGTATAATGTGTCCTTCTTACTTAGCCTCTAGAACTCATGTTTTGATTGCATATTACTTCCATACTAAAAGTAAAGCTTGTCTCTATCTTATCTTTTGCAAATGCCGAAAGAAAATGTGATCACAATATACTTATTTATTAGCATACTAGTGTGGAACACAAAAACTTAGTGAATAAAAATCATTATAAATGGGTATACAAATCAATGAAATGCAAAACCAATCAAAAAAGCTAAAATATTCTGCATAGGCTTCGATGGGATCCAAAAACTGGAAATGAGATCTCGGCCTTGAAAGATTAAATACCTCGATCCTGCTAGTTTGCAACACTCGTTCCTTCGGAAAGTGGGAGGGTTGTGCGCATGTTATCCAGGATAACAACACCGTCTGCTGTTTACATGGCAGATGATCGTCCTTTAGAAGTCGGCACTGGTTGCCCATTGGTCTTGTTGGTTTTTGTGTTGTCTTTTGTGTTTCATGTTTCTATGGTGTGAGTTGGTGTTTCTTGTCCCTTTTGCGTCTCTTTCTATAGGTGTATGTTCTGTGTTTTTTTAGCTCACCTGAGCCAAAGGCTCAAGTGAGCTATTGTCATAGTGTGGCGTCCGGCGTCCGGCGTCCGTCCGTCCGTCGTAAACTTTTAACATTTTCAACTTCTTCTCAAGAACGGCTGAAGGGATTTTGATGAAACTTGGTATGCATGAAGTACTAAAGGTCCTCTACCAAGTTTGTTCATTTCGGCTTGATCCCTTCAGGGGTGGATCCAGGGCGGGGTCAAATAGGCCCCAGAGGGTACCCCTCTTCAAAAATCTTCTTCTCCAGTTCCACTGAATGGATTGAAAAACTAATTGTATCTAAGTGATCTAGAAGGATGTACAATTCAAGTTTGTTCATTTCGTTAAAATCCAATAACTAATTTTTGACGCGTTTTTGACGTCTTTTTCGACATTGCATTTTTAATGCAAAAATTGATATTTCTCTTAATATTTTCTTTCTTATTGAAAAATTCTGCTCCAGTTTAGTTTAATTTAGCCATTTTTAAGCAAAGGAATGCTTTAGTGAAAGAATTTTGCTGAAAGGTTTATTTTTGAATTTTTAATGATTTTTTTAATACTGTAAAAAAGGAAGGGAGGATGGTCATTTTCATCATTTTTGGCATTTTATGGTTCTTCCCATGAATGATTGTTTTAACATTTATCATATTTATTGTAAGGAATGTAACAGTGAAAGAATTTTCTCAATATCTTAGATTTTTAATGATTTCTTTAATACTGTAAATAGGCATGTTTTCTTTGTCAATGAGTCCCAAGGTAGCGAGTTCAAATCCCGGCTGGGCCTTAAAAATTTTTTTTCTTTATTTTTCATTTTTCATCCATATTTTAAGCTTTGAATGCTATTTTTAACTTACCTGAATAATTTTAATGCCATTTTTGCCACTTTTTGAACTTTGGAATTTTTTATGAAGTTTGGCATTTCCCCTTGGGTTCATATTGATATTTTAAAAGCAATATTATAGGTTAAATTAAATTATAAATTTTAGCTAATTTTTGAAAAGAGGAGGCAGGGGTGAACGCTTGATTTATTTTTTCATCAATTTATGTGTATGAGGGGTACAAGTCACTAGGGTGCACCTAGTCGTTAGAGGGAATTACTACGAGTGGAAGTAAGTAAAATGGCGGAACCATATTTAAGACTTTGATAAAGCTTGTATTTTTAGGACATAAAAGGGTGTATCTTGAGAGTAAATCGTATATTTTAATAGATTTTTATGTTATTATATGTATTCTTGTTGGGGCACTTGCATATTTGTTATCGATTCATTCATAACATTTATTTCGAATTTCCTCTGACTTGAAAAAAACGAGACTATTAATCGGCGTATAGCTTCAATATTTTGCCCGTCCCACACGCTGTTACTTTTTGGTTGTTTATTGTGTTTGGAAGGGCTTCAATTCCTTCCCGTAGATCGCTGTGTAGCAAGCCGATTGGGCCTTTGTTCAGTTTGGGGGACCGGGACTTTTAAGTCCAAAATGGACCATGAAGTAACACTAAATAACCAATTAATAACTAAATAACATTAGAGGAACATTTAATAACCTTTATCGGGGGCTGCTGCCCCCAAACCCCCGCTAGATAACGCTCAAACTCCCCTTGGCTTCCTATTGAAACTGGTACCCTAAACTTACCTTTGTGACGGGTACTATAATTTCCCATACAAAAAGTGATTGCATGACGTAAAATCAATTGATTAAATTTAATACCTACATTTCCCTTACAAAAATTGCATTGTGACGTCATCATTTTCGCGTGCAGTTACTGGTAAAATTCAAAACAAAATTGCGACATTTTTCGCTCAGTTACTCAGGGTATGAACTTGCCCAAGACAAGTATTTTTTCCTGTGGGCGATCAAAAATTACCCTTTACTTGCCCACGTGGCGAATGAATTACACTTCACCAATAGCGCAGTAAACAGACGTCCGTCGGTATTATAAATGAAATAATAAATGAGCTATTTTGTCAAAATACACAAATGTATTCGTTGAACGCCTGTTTGAAATATCCATGCATGATATAAAACTTCATTCTGAATTAAATGGTCTATAAATCTTCAGATCCATTGTACTATTTGCCACTTTCGTCTAATATACCGTTGTCGTTTTATCTTACGTACAGCGGCATGGTACACATGTAGGGATGGCGGTAAATTTGTCAACACAAATTGAATTGATGAATTCATAGAATGTTAAACAAATCGAAATAGTTGATAAGTAGAAGAAATAAAAAAGAAATTTCTCTGTTATTCTTCCCCCCCCCCCCTCTATTTTTACAATACCGTAGTCCGAAAAACCTGACCCATACCAGCCTTTGACAGTTATTTGAATAGTTGGGGCTGTGAATGGTGTAATCCCAGCGTAAATTTCGGCCGCACAGTCAAATCTATATCTTTAAACAATTATTTTACCCGCGACAGTTTTTATTTAACACAGCTAATTAATTTGTTTTTGAGAATGCCTTATAACCTGGCTAATTACCTTGTTCGGCTATATTAATCGGGTATTAACGCTTGTTTGTAACTTATGTCAGTGAGGGATGGCGTGACGTGCGTTTTACTAGAGTTTTATATCGAAAGAAATAGATATGTTCATACAGAAAAAAAAATTGTGGAGAATTTATGCAAGTTTTGCGTCATAGCGGGGAAAAAAGGGGAATATTAAGACAATACAGCAAATTCATTCATCTAGATCTTTTGACACATGCAAGCGTAAAAATAATGATAATGATGTATGACTTATTCAAACGTCTCATTGACACCGCACATTTTGAATCCGTATAGATTTTTTTCGTACATAAAATGCATTGCCAGGCTCAGTTGGATCATTTTAATTTAGGGGTTTCCTTGAAAAGAAATGTCTCTCCCAAAAGCTTTGTTTTTCTATGTGGGCTCGTAAAAAGTTGTCTGGGCCCCTGAAATCGAAATTTTCATTTTCTCCATTTTGCACACTCATTTATTGCATTTTACTTTTTTGGAATTTTTATGATATTTTTTTAAATTATTTATGGCATATGGACCAAAAAATTCTGACTATGGCTCTGGTTCTAACATTATTCAATGTCAGTATGTTCAGAGTGTGCATGGATATCAGGTGAGCATTGTGCCCCCCTGGGGCTCTTGTTTCATGTGGTGTTTTGGGGTTTTGATGTGGGTGCTGCAATCGAGTGTTGTTGGAGATCCCCTCCTTTCTTTCAGAAACCTCGGGCTTTTTCCTTATTGATGACACAATTAAATTAATTCTAAGTAAGTGTATAATTATTCATTATGTATATGATGCTGACCGAGTTGAGGTCGGCATGAAGATTAGATGCCAAAAGGAGAGAATAAGGTGGTATTTAAAGGCGGGATGGGGACTATAAAAGAAGACAAGTAAATTTCCGCTATGGAACGCAATCGCTGTCTTATGATGAGATATTTCAATATTTTGGATGGTTTAATCAATATATGCGGTGGTAACTACATTATATGCGGTGGTAAGTACATTATATGCGGTGCTAAGTACATTATATGGAGTGCTTAGTACATTATATGCGGTGTTAAGAACATTATATGGGGTGGTACGTACATTATATGCGGTGCTAAGAACATTATATGCGGTGATAAGTAAATTATATGCGGTGCTAAGAACATTATATGCGGTGGTAAGTACATTATATGCTGTGCTAAGAACATTATATGCGGTGGTAAGTACATTATATGGAGTGCTAAGTACATTATATGGAGTGCTTAGTACATAATATGCGGTGTTAAAAACATAATATGGGGTGGTACGTACATTATATGGGGTGCTAAGTACATTATATGCGGTGCTAAGTACATTATATGGGGTGGTATGTTCATTACATGGGGTGGTTAGTACATTATATGCGGTGCTAAGTACAATATATGCAGTGCTTAGTACATTATATGCGGTGCTCAGAACATAATATGGGGCGGTGAGTACATTATATGCGGTGCTTAGTTCGTTATGTGGTGATTTCGTTATGATAAACATTCTGATGACCAAGATTAAACATTTTTGAGACTCGGTTTATCATTAACCCAAAAGGACACATAAACACAAAAGGAAGGATTCAACATTTTTTCCCAGCTCTATCATGGGGGGGGGGGGGGGGAAGAAAAGACCGGTATTTGGGTCAAAATAAGCATTTTTACACAGAAAACAATGGAAAACGGAAAAGCTTTTACACAACAGCGCCCCCCCCCCCCCCCCCCATCGCTTTACAATGCCACATCCACCATTGAAGGTGTATATCAATAAAACACATTTTCTGGACAAGTGGGGTTCTGAAGCGAGGGGGGAAACAATGTCCACAGGCAAAAACGAAAAAAGGGGGATGGATGACTATTTTAAAATTTATCTCTAGAGCGATATTAAAAGTAGGTTATAATTGCCATCTTTTTCTTTTTATCTATTCATAGTGTGTTCCGATCAAATATTTAACCGTTTGGAAGGAAATAAATTTGTCTATATCTACACCGTGTGTATTTCGCGCCAGAAAGCTACATAAGTGGCCGAAAAGAAAGAAATACAACCGTTTTTTTTTTTCAGTTTCTGGATTTCAGAGATTGCCGATTACATTGATATTCTTAAAACAGGGTGACGTGAAAATTCTATATCATTATTTTTTTTTATTCTAATTATTAGAATAAAAAAATAATGATATAGAATTTTCATGTCACCCTGTTTTTTTTCTCTCTCTCTCTCTTAGACCACGTAAATTGAATATCACAAGCTAAAATAAAAATTATAATTTATATATTAGTAACGTAGTGTTACAGAATTAATCTACTCTTTACTAATATCACATAATTTATCTGTACTGTGCAAAGCTCTTTTAATAAGTACAAGCATATACAATATACGGAAACAATGCCTATTGATATCATGGTGCCTCTCACTTTAAAAAAAAAAGCAAGAACTTTGTACAAATTTTGAAAAGTAAAATATACCCATGGCCAGGATCGAACTCGCGACCTTGGTAGTTGTAGTCCTGCGTCTTCACCACTACGCCATCGCACCTTTGCTTAAATGGATGAAATTGTAGAATAGATTTCACTGATTGCCAAAGATTTAATCTTTTCACTGTTTTGATTAAAATACAATGAAATATACCTCAATTAAACAACACAGTATTTATTTTATCTTCTCAAATAAATATTGTGTTTAAAGGCCACAAAAACGTTAAAACGAGGAGTGCCTTGACGTAGCTGCGATCCGAGTCTCAGAAATGTTCAATCTTGGTCATAAGAATGTTTATCATAACGAAATCACCACATAACGAACTAAGCACCGCATATAATGTGCTCACCACCCAATGTAATGTTCTTAGCACCGCATATAATGTACTAAGCACTGCATATAATGTACTTAGCACCGCATATAATGTACTAACCACCCTATGTAATGAACATACCACCCCATATAATGTACTTAGCACCGCATATAATGTATTTAGCACCCTATATAATGTACGTACCACCCCATATAATGTTTTTAACACCGCATATAATGTACTTAGCACTCCATATAATGTACTTAGCACTCCATATAATGTACTTACCACCGCATATAATGTTCTTAGCACCGCATATAATGTACTTACCACCGCATATAATGTTCTTAGCACCGCATATAATGTACTTATCACCGCATATAATGTTCTTAGCACCGCTTATAATGTACGTACCACCCCATATAATGTTCTTAACACCGCATATAATGTACTAAGCACTCCATATAATGTACTTACCACTGCATATAATGTACTTACAACGGCATATAATGTACTTACCACCGCATATATTGATTAAAACATACCATATATTGAAATATCTCATCATAAGACAGCGATGGCGTTCCATATTCCGCACTGACCGTTGTAGGGCTAATATCTCATTCGCATTCTGATTGGTCCTATGTATTCTTTATAACCCTCTCAATATTTGATTTACAGCTTCAAATAAATAAAATTGTGGTATATCTAATAATTATAATTAAGTATACCAGTCGGTATGTCTTTGATGTCGCACATCGCTCGCGTTTCTAGGAATATCAGTAGATGTCGCTAATATCACGCCTACCAAGCTAAGATCACTCAGGTGTGCATATCAATGACCACTCGGTTGAAAAAAAAAACACGGCCTTCAAAGACCTAGACCAACTTACAAACAGCAGAATTTCCTTAATTTTTACAAAAAATAAAAATTAAATATATAATACACCCCTGTTTTTCAAAATGATACGGACCATCCAACTTATACGAATTAAAAATATACAAGGGTAACGATATGAATCCAATGTAATAAAGTAGTTTATTATACATTCTGAAATTTATCTAAAAGATATTTACCGAAAGAATAGAAAGTAACAGATACACACCAAGTTTCATTCCCATTAAAGTGTAAAAATAAATATTCAGATAAGTATAAAGAGACATAGAGGAAAATTTGATGAGCAAGTTAGAATAATTCGGAGGAAAAACCCGAATACTCATTATAATAATAAAAAATCACAACCGCTACTGAAATAATTTTCATTTCTCAGCCTCTCATTGTTTTGTTTACCTCCACACTTCACTGAACGCTCTTAAAACTTCATAATGTAGGATTCGTCCGTGGTCTTTACGACATAAAATGACCGATGAATAACAAAAGAATCGCGTTTGAAGCTTTGTAATGACAATGGCAAGCGTCCCAATGTAAGTTAATTTACATTCACGAAAGATTAAATTATGTTAAAACATTTAATAAGGATATTTAAGTAAAAACGGAAATTATCTTACGTTATAAGTTCTGTCTTGGTCTCATCCCCATAAATCTCCTTGGCCAGACATTGTACAAGTGTCCCCTCTCCCCCTCCAACCTGGTCGATTCTTCTACATTCTATGTCAAGTCTGCCACGCTGTATGGCATCTACGTCAGGTTCTGGTACCAAGTAGTCTACTGGTTGGGTTACATTGGTTTTGGAGTCTGGTATGTGTTTGTAGTGTCCATGGAATCCTCTTCTTTTTGGTGATGGACAACATGTTTCCAATCCTTTTTTATAAAGACATCATGGACGGAGTCATGATAAATGAAATGACTTTAATGAATCATAAAAAAGTACTATCTACTGCTTTTTATTTAAGATTGAATATCATAATTGGAGGAGGTATCAAAACGTTTTATAGCAAAAAATTACTGTAACAGTTTCCACTTACCAATTCTCTTCATTACTTCTACAGCAAACTCATCTTTGACGATCCAAAATTTCCCCTTGACGTTGGGTTTCCTCTGTTGACAAAAGCACTGTCCTTGACAGTTGACGATTTTGTATTTGAAATCTTTGTTTCTTTTAAGCATCACCGGGTTGTCAAATAAGACATTACAGTTATTGACTAAAGGCATGTATAGTGACCAATGTTCACCGCCACCTGTAGTATCTACGAATACTGGAACATTAAATATGCTAGCTAGTGCAAACAGTTCTGGCTCGTAAGGTTTAGCATCATCCCATCGTAGATCTCTCACATGTTCCTCTATAATTTTCTCGTCTTTTATCTCTTTTTGGTCGTTGGCTGATGTTTTGAGGAGACTTGCTATCATATTTACATTTTCCTCGGTGCTTTCAAAGGCGCATATCATTTCCTTCACTCTGTCTCTATACTCCATATCGTCGTAAAAGATCAAGGAAAACGCACAGTACAAGTCTAAGTAATCACTTGGTATCACACAAACCCCATCACTAAGAAGATTTGTCCATGTATTCTGATATCTGACAATACAGCAGTTCTTGTGTTTTTCATTAGAGACTGAAAATGAGTTCCTTAACATGTGAAAGTTACCTGAAACCTCGGCAAATTTGACGATTCCATTTTCGTCCTCGAAACGGAAAACGATCAACGGTGTCTTATCATCAGAATCTTTTGCTGCTGTAATTTTCGTCAGAATTGAGGGTGCAAAAACAGCATGTGAAAAGGAAGAAGATGGAGAATGGATATTCCGTTCTTTATTCAGTTCGATAATATGAATCTCTCTCTGTAAAATTTCCGTTGCAGCAAACACTTCCCTTGGTGAAGGAGGCAGCGATTTGCATTTTTTAAGATCTTTTTGTAAGTCATCGGTAGCTTTAACCGTCCAGGAAGTGGACTTAGGCAGATAAACTTGAAAATGACTTCTGTTACTCTGTAAGAACTCCTCGATTTTTGTCCTGGCCTTGGTACCCTTTATTTTTTCCGGCGGTACGTTTCCTCCAATTATCTCGAAGAAATCGAACATTCGTTCCTCTGATTGTTCAATGTGACATCCATGACTCTCTATCACCTCGGTGCCAGTTTCAAAAGGGGTTCCCATATTCTTAAGACTTAAAACTTGCAACTTCACTCACTAGTATGAAATGAAATACATTTCAAACCTTCTGCTTTCGATTTGGTTGTCGCATGATTTCCTTACTTACAAGTGCTCATATCTCCTTGAACAAACGATGGTTGTGATCAAGCGATAACACATAACACAATGTTTCAACGGAGATACGTACCCAAGTTGAAAAAAAAAACACGGATCAAGGATAATACGTACAAAGGGCTGAAATAACCCATTTCCTTTCAAGATATTTGCAAATATATTTTTGTACTTAAACTGTATTTAGGGGTTACCATGCCTGTGTTTTACAAAAACTGACAGGGTATCGGCGAATCCCCTGTCAGAAATTGAGTTTTACCGCGAGGCGTCAGCCGAGCGGTAAAACGGATATTTCTGACAGGGGATTCGCCGATACCCTGTCAGTTTTTGTAAAACATCAGTATGGTAACCCTATTCTAATGCTTTGGTCAGTAAGAAGCTAGAAAACGTCTGCTTTTAACGACGTCGCCATAGCAACGCACGACGTCATAACAAAAACTGCAGTGAAACGTGAATCCCCTTGCAGTTTTTTAATCGCTCAGCCAATCAGAATGCGCGTTACAAACGAAGTGCATTAGAATATATGGTACATGCTGTAAATTTATCTGTACTAAAATGATGCTAATGAATTTCAAGACGTTAAACAATTATATCTGCAGCTTGAAGTCTGTATTTGCGATATAAAGAAATGTATGCAGAAAGTTTACACTTTTGGTTTTATTCCTATAACCTCATGTACATATTTGATAATCAAAGAACAACTTACTATTCTATACAAAGTTTTATTCCATCTACCACTCGCCTTTGGAATAATCTCCCAAACAGAGATAAAGAAGTTAATTCACTTTCAAAATTTGAAACACCTCTTTCTCCAAAAAAATCAGTTCCAAAATATTACAGTGTAACTTATAGACAAGGTCAAATCCTTCATATCCGTTTACGGTTGAAATCCCAGCACTTAGCCCCCAATGACATGCAGAGCAATATAATCTAACGGACACTTTCAACTTCACTGTAATGAATATACTCTGAGTCATAAAAACCGATATATACATTCTCTACATTTGATATTAAGAAAATTCTATTGCTGTTTGGGCATGGAATTAAACGTTAAAGGTACACTTGTTCTAGTCATCAAACCATGAATCGACTATTTTTGTCAATTTCTTAATGGAAGCGATCGAATCTATCATGCTTAGACATTAGAAACTAGCAGGTTACAACAGTCACATATGCCCTCGCTACCGAGCTATGATCATTTATTGCTCAAATGGGTACCCTAATATAACCTACTTTTCTCCATAGAAGGCCGAATGCGAACACGTGTATTAAAGCACTTATTTGCATGAGATCATAGTATACAGTTTTCTCCCTTGATTCGTTGACCACCTGTATATTCCCTATGAAAATTCTGTATGCAACCTTTGGTAATTTATTTTTGCATGTTATAATGTGAAATTAAACATGTTGAGTATGTAAGTTTTCTAAATAAAGGTTGAGAAAAATTATAAAAATATTTTTATTGATGTGTGATTCCTACATGTTGACATTAGTATGTGACACAGTTGGCGGAAGAATACACAAGTTCATGACCCCGAGCTGAGGCCACATGAGTTGTTTTGTTTATTGGCTAAATAAGGGTGTCAAAATATTAAATTTTTACGACACTCAAGTACTTTATAGGAAAACGGTCATTTATTGGATGTGTGAAGTCTCATTGCAAAATAACTGGCGGAATTATTTCTGTGGACCTTTGAGCTACAATGAACTATGAAGGAAAAAACTGTGTACTACAACATGGCGGACGGATGACACGTGGGACGAAAAGAATCGACAATAGGTGTTATCAAAATCTGACAAGAGAAATGTCTCACTCCCATATCGGGAGTTCGCTTCTTTTCATATGGTGGAGGGTTTTGTTTGTTTGCTTTGGTTCCTGCTTTATCCTGATTTTGTATGCCTTCGGTTTCTGATTTTCTGAATTATCGATTTTGTGCTGTATACAGGGATACGGTCATCATCCATATTTGTCATGTTATAAACGATGAAAGAAAAGAAAAAGTATTTGGCTTGGCATTGGATATAGACCGTAGAGGACGACCGTCAAATAAGAAGAGGAGATATTAACCAAAGGGAGCAACAATATGAATGTATATGTACATATGTAGTTATCGTTTCCGTATTTATGAGATGTATAGATATAAGGCACGGTCCATTTGATATTCTGGGGGGGGGGGGGGGGGGGGCTTGGGTTTTTTTCGAAAAAGAATAATTTTGCTCTGAATTTTGATGAAAAAAATAAATTTGCTTATGGTGGGACAGAAAAAAAATAATCTTGCTCTTACAAGTAATCTGAATTTGAAGAATAACCATAAAATTCCCGAAAAATTTTCGGCTTGCTTCGCTCGCTGCAGTTTTTACTTTCTATAAAAAAAAGTATGGCTCGCTTCGCTCGCCATAGTTTTCTTCTGTAGAGTCAAGTTCATATTTGAAAATGTCAAAGAATGCATGCGACTGAAGCAATTAAAATTATGCTTAAATACATTATCAATATAATTTATTACTATTAAATTAATAGATACATGTATCACCATAGTGTCTAATTTTATATACCGGTACAAGCTTGGAAGGAAAATTTAAATAAGTTTTCATTTCTACATGCTAAAACATGCATCAGGCCCTCTTACATGTTACATGACCTAACATACATTTTGTTTACTGAATATTATATATCGCATATTGAAGAAATCTTTCATCTCTTTCAGTTTAGAAGTGAATACAAGTTTTACAGAAAAATAAAGTAATGTTTGGAGAAATTTAGGTAAAAATAAAGAATTTCTTATGAAAAAAACACAAACAAAAAATATTTCTTAATATTCACATCAATTAATTGTTATAAAAAATTTCCTTGCTCCAACTTTGCAAGAAAAAAATAATTTTTCCCCGGTACTGGGCGAAAAAAAATAATCTTGCTCCGACAAAAAACCCAAGCCCCCCACCCCCCACCCCCCCCCCCCCCCCCCAGAATATCAAATGGACCGTGCCTAAGTTTGATGGAAAATCTAATGATTTAGGCTTGCCTTCTAGACTATGAGTTTGAATAACTGATAGATACTTCTGTTGTGTTTATTTGATGTGTATATATATACACAACATTTTTATATGTGTTTGTATACTATATATATTCATAGTCTATATCAAATATTGAAAAGAATTAACATTATAGCTAAATAAAGACTTACATTTGTATCTTCATTCAGGATTTTGTAAACAAACACACATGTACATAGCAGACTACACCTGCCTTCCATTCCAGCATTCATACACGCTGTAAGTCATTTATTTGAAAGTGTTCGATTGTCCACGTTCGACATTGTTATTTTAACGCAACATGATACCTATACATGTTGCAATTAATGAAATACATGTATTAATACGACCTAAAGTAATTGTGTGTGTGTGTGTGTGTGTGTGTGTGTGTGTGTGTGTGTGTGTGTGTGTGTGTGTGTGTGTGTGTGTGTGTGTGTGTGTGTGTGTGTGTGTGTGTGTGTGTGTGTGTGTGTGTGTGTGTGTGTGTGTGTGTGTGTGTGTGTGTGTGTGTGTGTGTGTGTGTGTGTGTGTGTGTGTGTGTGTGTGTGTGTGTGTGTGTGTGTGTGTGTGTGTGTGTGTGTGTGTGGGTGTGTGTGTGTGTGTGTGTGTGTGTGTGGTGTGTGTGTGTGTGTGTGTGTGTGTGTGTGTGTGTGTGTGTGTGTGTGTGTGTGTGTGTGTGTGTGTGTGTGTGTGTGTGTGTGTGTGTGTGTGTGTGTGTGTGTGTGTGTGTGTGTGTGTGTGTGTGTGTGTGGGTGTGTGTGGTGTGTGTGTGTGTGTGTGTGTGTGTGTGTGTGTGTGTGTGTGTGTGTGTGTGTGTGTGTGTGTGGTGTGTGTGTGTGTGTGTGTGTGTGTGTGTGTGTGTGTGTGTGTGTGTGTGTGTGTGTGTGTGTGTGTGTGTGTGTGTGTGTGTGTGTGTGTGTGTGTGTGTGTGTGGTGTGTGTGTGTGTGTGTGTGTGGGTGTGTGTGAGGGTGTGTGTGTGTGGTGGTGTGTGTGTGAGGGTGTGTGAGGGTGTGTGTGTGTGTGTGTGAGGGTGTGTGTGTGTGTGAGGGTGTGTGTGAGGGTGTGTGTGAGGGTGTGTGTGAGGGTGTGTGTGTGTGTGTGTGTGTGTGTGAGGGTGTGTGTGTGAGGGTGTGTGTGTGTGTGTGTGAGGCTGTTTGAGGGTGTGTGTGTGTGTGTGAGAGAGAAAATTTTAAAAAGACAGTGAATAAGCAAATGTTTACACGTGGTTTACTACATGTTTCGTAGTAATCCCGCCATGTAATTAAAATTCCTTCAAGCGATTGGCTGATCGTGGTAACGTGCTCACTCTGACCCTAGTTTACGTGACATATTTCTACATACTGTATATGCAAAAACAAGTTCCGAAATATACCGAAATCGTGTGTAACCGAGAAAAAAGAAACGTCTATAAAACAAAAACGTGAGAAATGATATATGTAATGTCGAAAGGTTCCAACTCTATACCTTCTTGAAGAAAATTCCAAACCAGTTTCCATTCACCAGACACGCTGTTTCGAATATTCTTATTTAAAAATTCACATCAGTGATGCTTCTAGCGGAGCCATCAAAAATCATTTCAGTAGCGCCCTCATTAACTTTTTAATTTCAATATGTAAGTAATATGTTAGATGTTCAAGTAGAGGTCGGACATTCAAAACGTATCCGTAAAAGTATCGTATCGAGTAAAGAATCGTGACTACTTTTATGGTTGTAACGGTGCATAGATCCGGATTTTCACGGGTTTACTGACAGGCTATAAAAATAATCGTTGTTTTCGTGTTCGATAAGTGGATGAGAGTGTTCGAATCATTTCGTCTAAATAATGAGTGCAATTAATACATTTCTCTATCAGTTTGAAAAACTGAATATTTTAAATTGTATACAAAAATATCATGAAATCATCGTGTCTGCAATCACAGGAAGCCGAAAAAATCATACATGTCTTTGTCTTTCTTTAAAAAGAGACAAAGACCTCAATGTGTATAATATTTTACTAAAATGACATTTTTCGGCCTCCTGTGTCTATGATGATTAAACACAGTATATGTATAAATGATCAAGACATTTAATTTGCAAAAATTCGTCTCGCTATGCTCGCCTGATACTGAATGAGTGATGTTCTCGAAATTCTTAGATAATTATCCTTGTAACGTACCGATAATAGCTATGATATTCCCCTCCCTCAAACTTCAAAATGTTAACAAATTTTCCCATATTTTAATGCAGTGGTCCACTGGGCCCACATTCAGACATGATTTCAAGTGCAAGTGCAAAATGTAATCTAGTGATTTTACACTATTGATGTCGTCAATAGTAGCTTTCTTTCGTCGAGATTGTTGGATTAAATAATATAGAAAATGGACATGAATATTTTCCTCTCAGTTCAACAAGAGAATCATCTCTGTCTCTTCAACGCATTCGAAAATTTCCGTTATCAAAAATCTTGAAATTCTAGCATCATATCTCATCCATCCTGCTACGTAATTTTTTTTTTTTTTTTTTTTTTTTTTTTTTTTTTTTTTTCTTTTTGGGGGGGGGGTATAATTTGGACATAATAATTTTCATACACTTTGGCCATATTACATTGTTTAGACTGAGGATCACTGACGAGGGTTAAGTACCCAAAACGTGCATGTCTGGTCCATGCAGTAAATTTATTTGTTCTTAAATGGTGCTATTGGATTTGAAGACGTTTAACATTTGAACACATTGTTTTTATGGTATAAATGTTTTATTTGAGTCAGATCGACTTTCTCATGTTACACAAAACGTTCTTGGGACATCCATAATAGGCTATTTCTAGTTAAATAACGCTTGCTATTTTGAACAATAGATTTTATTTGGATATTATACCGAATCGACCCTACAGGAAACTTTGATCCGCGCTTTCTCTGTAAAGTAAATGTAGAAGTTTAAATTCAAAAAATATCACCAGAGGGCGCTAGTGAAATTAATTTGGGCTGCTTATGAAAAACACTTTGGCTGGAAGCATCACTAATGAGAATCTAATATTCGAAACACGTGTCTGGTGCATGCAAATTGGTTTGAAATTTCTACATTAAGGTATAGAGTTGGAATCCTTCCGCATTGTTACTTTAGCAAAAAACGATGTTTTCTATTAGATATTCCTGAAATTCAAAGTACAAGTTTCAAAAAGTGAAAAATTAGTGAATATTTCGTAAATCAAATAAAAATTAATATTCTACAATATATGCAATATAATGGCAATGCCATTAAATGATACCGCAAATGACATTTTAGAACCTCTTTATTTAAATAAACAAGAAAGAATTTGAAGGTTTGAATAAATCAATCCCTCAGAATCTCTTAAGAGGGGAGAAAAATAACTTTTTTTCCAACAGAGTTCAATGTTAACTCTAAGGGTCCATAACACTTGAAGTGACTCATTTAAAAACTAATTTGTCCAAAACTTTTATTTCCTTTTTACATCATAACTATGCTCCAGACTATCTGGATTTTAGAGATCCAGATACAATAAATGGGTGCCCCAGATTACTTCTCATTACTTATTCCATACCTTAAGTCAGGATAAGTAGTTTTGTGTGTTTAATGAGTTGACTATAAAAACGACAAATCAAAATATAAAAATCAAATTTACCGAAATCAGACAAGATTATTAATAATATTAATAATAATAGTAATAATAATAATAATACTTTAATCAATCAGTTCCCCTATTTGAATGAATGTATTTAATCATTGAGTTTTTGAACGCATTTATATTATCAGAAGTCCTTATTTCTGTAGGTAAGTTATTCCAAAGTCGAGCACCCGAGAACTGAAAACTGCGTTTATATTTCTCAATATGAGGCCTGGGCATATCAAAATTATCACATGTTTCGGATCTCAAAGAATATGTTGATGGTCTCGTTTGCGGAAATAATTCGTTATGATAAGTAGCACATGGCAGGTTTTTGATTTTATATTAGAGAATACTTTTTTGATATTCAACTTTTTCAAAGATATTCAACCAATTCAGTTCTTCGAATAGTGGCTTAGAGGGGGCATCTGATGGTACATCTAAAATAATTCGCGCTGCATACTGTTGAAGTTTGTGTATTCTCAGAAGATTATGATTAGTTGTATTGCTCCAAATTACAATGCAGTAGTCTATCAATGGGAGAATGTATCCATTATAAAATATTTTACGATAGTGAAGTGTTACGTAGTGCTTTATTCTTTTAAGAAGAGAAAGTTTGGATGCTATGTTTTTAATTAGAAAAATGCATCATAGACAAGCAAAACAGTGCTTGAAAATGAAATTTATTGTTGATCTAAGGATCAATGATACCCCCGCTGGGCATATGTTGCATATAAGCTACTGAAACCATGACTATACATATGACAGTTTTAAAGGGCATGAGTATGCACATAAATGAGCAACATAACCCATATTTAAAATTGTCCTGCTTCACATGGTGTAAAATCTATAAAAATGAATTGATTTTTCTGAGGTAGTTTTTCTTTAACATGTTGAAATGCCAGGAAACCACAAAATATTTATACAAGGGACATAAGACCTCACAAAATTGAGCAACATAGCCTACATAGGTTCTTGACCTAATTTCTGTGTATAAAATCTAAATTTTAGAAATCAATTCATTCCCTGTGAGGGTTTTCTTTTAATTGTTTTGAAACACAAAATCTTAGCTTCAAGGGGCAAACCTCTGCATATGATTGAGCGACATGACCCATATTTGAACATGTCACATGTACTCAGCCTTACATACATTCACATTCAAACACATTCTTTCATCTCTCAACATTATTTCTTGGTGTAAAAGTTATATCCAACAAATTAATTGATTCCCTTTGATAGTTTTCCCTTAAGTGTCTGGAAACCTCAGAGTATTGAATTTTTCTAAGTTTCAAGCGACATTATTCTGCACATAATTGACCAACATGACCCATACTTAAAGCTGATATCTATTTCTTAATGTAAAATGTATATCATTTAATTTCCATTGTCATTTTAAAGAAACAAAGATTCTGATTGGCTGAGAAATTTTGTTGATACATCACTCAAATTAACGGCGCATGTAGAATTTGCTAAAACTGGTCCTTATTCCAAAGATATAGAGAGACGATCGTTCACTGTTTAAATAATTGCGGCTGCCATAACTTGTTCTGGCAGACGTATCAATGCGAAACCCTCCGAACTTACGAATATAGTGCGGTGATTGATTCTTTTTAGATCCAAGAAAACAGTCTGTTCTCCATAAGTAGATGATAATAAAATGATAAGAAATGAATCTCATATTTTTTCTGTTGATGCAGATATCAACAGAAAATTGGACAGAAAACTTTTGCATCAACGCGCCACACGCATTGATGCAGTTTTCTGTCCAATTTTTCGGGTGAGACCTGCATCAACAGAAAAATATAAGATTCATTTCTTAAATCCAAGAAATCAATTGATTATCTGTATCAATGTCCGAAAACCACAAAGTTTTATAATTTCCTTAGAGTCAAGGGGCATAACTCTGCAGGAAATTGAGGGACATGACCCATATTCGATCTGTATTTCTTGGTGTAAAAGCTATATCCAAGAAATGGGAAAAAAAATATCTGTAACGGTTTTCCTTCCAATGAGTTAAAGAAGATCCTTACGATAATCTCAACAGCACTCACAATAGAGCACCAAATTGAGCATCGCATCGGCGGATCCCTAGCTAGAGGTGGGACCAGGTGCCCGGGAGGAGTAAGCATACCCTGTTCTCTAGCCGTACCCGCCGTTTATGTTCAAGCACGAAAATGAAAACAATATATAAAATACATGCACTGTCTGAGGTTATGTCTTTATAGAAAGTGCTATGGCGACTACTTCAGGGAAAAATATTCAAAACACTGTCAAATCCCTCGCGAGGAACTTTTTTACGAGCTCCACACGGCAAAGGGCATAAATGTGACTCCTCCCGGGCACCTGATCCCACCTCTGGCTTGCTAGGGGTCCGTCGATGCTCAATTTGTTGCTCTATTGTGAGTGCTATAGAGATTATCATCAGGATCTTCTTTAACTCACAAATGAGTCAAAGAATCTCAACAGCACTCACAATAAAGCACCAAATTGAGCATCGGCAGACCCCTAGCAAGCTAGAGGTGGGACCAGGTGCTTAGATACGGGTCACGCTGGCGGATTCAGGAGGGGGCGTAGGGGTATATACCAGTAAATAACACTATTGTAATATTTCTATATTTTTCAGTTTTCTTCGATGCTTTGTTATGACCTCTAATCTTTAATCTTCAGCTTCGCCATTGTTATATCTCAATCCTCATCTGTCCTCCGTTTCACATTTTATTTCATATGAATCTGAATAAATTAGGGGACAACCATTTGAGGAGGGGGGGATCTGGCATTTTATTTCAGTCAGATTATTTATTTTCAACGATTTTAAGGTCAGAATAATTATTCTAGGCTAGCCCTCCCCCCCCCCCCTTCGGGATCATCATATGGTCGTCCTCTTACGTCCGAGGAGGAAAACCTGATTCAGATTAAAATTCATTTCATAACTTGACATTTTACACATCAACAAAAATAATCCAGACGGAGGTCCACCAAATGATTTGGTAAATTCTAGAGAAGGGGGCTGACCGCCTAGCCCCCCCCCCCCTTGAAAGCTGGATTTTTTTAACAGGCGGATATATATATTTTTTTATTTTTTCGAATTCATATGGTTTTATGCTCCCGATTATATTAATTCCACTCTGTCGATCAATTTTCAAAACGAAGAATAAATAAATAAATGAAATAAAAATACTGGCTGAATACAGCGACATGAGTTTCCATGCAGTGGTTTTATATCATAGTGTAATTCCATCGTTTTGCTTGCTTTTTTATTTTTCTAAAGTCTGATTTTTATAAACTTGTGTAAAATGTCAATTTACCTGGGCGGATCCATAGTTAGTGTGTGGGGGGGGGGGGGGGATAACAAAGGCGCCGCATCGCTGGCAAGTATTGCCACTACTGTTGGTTGAATTCCTTCAATAAAGAGTTTATTAAATAAAATTTTTCATGTTATTACAGTACGTTTATTATGACCGTTTCTATAAAAATGTAGTTTTAATTTTAAAAAGTCCATTGTCGATTCTCCCCTGATGTTGTGTTTTGTTTTTTTTTTTTCACTGTTAAGTTTACATTTCCTTTATGAGAAAACAAAGACGAGTTAGGGATAAGAAAGACTTTTAAAATCTTTACTTTCCAAGACTAATTTATGTTTTCTATTCTTCTAAACTGACTTTCTTCAATTCCATCTTTGTTTCACCAGTAAAGTTTATAATCACTTGCATGCATGTGTACATTCGCTTTCGTTTATTTCGTTTTCTTCTACAAAAGTTCTATTATCTATAAAAATATGGACTTTGGTTGTATTTTCATACTATACATCTATATGAAATGTTTGTTACTGGGTCAAAAACTGATGTAACATAATTCAAAAATCGAAGATAAAAAGATTGTTTAACAATAACGAAATCTGAAATACGTTTGGCAGTTTCTGCACCATTTGAATTTTAAGCAAATTCGTGTAAACAAAAAAAAAACCCGAACCAACCAAGCAAAAAGACAACAACAGCACTAAAACAAATAAAAAAAATAGTAGAAGAAATGAGAAACCTGGGTGTCTTCTCGAGCCCCTCCCTCTAAATCTGCCCATAATTTATACATGATCCATTTCCATTACAAGTACATGTATTATGGCATTGTTTCCTCAAGTAATATATATCATGAGGACAAACAGATAAAATAGTTTTCTCTGTAAAACAGATAAAATAGTTTTCTGTGTATTACAGATAAAATAGTTTTCTGTGTATAACAGATAAAATAGTTTTCTAAGTATAACAGATAAGATAGTTTTCTAAGTATAACAGATAAAATAGATAAAATAGTTTTCTGTGTATAACAAATAAAATAGTTTTCTGTGTGTAACAGATAAAATAGTTTTCTGTGTATAACAGACAAAATAGTTTTCTGTGTATAAAAACATATTTTATCACATTGTAATGAAATAAGCTATTTCGCTTATTGAACACTCTTTTTCATACCGTAAATGAAAACACAATACATATGTATTGCATGTAACAGTGTATATATGCATATATCTTGTCCTGGAAAACATTTCATAGACGTGAGTAACTTTTTCCGAGTATTATTTTACTATTTTTTCTGTGTGTTATGATGATATATAGTATATACTGTATGTCCCATGTATTCATTTCTGATATTCATGTATCATTACATTTGTATATTAGAGCAAAGATGGGATGGGGTGTATGAATTCTGGTGCTTATATTTCAACAGTGTAACGACGAACATTTCTAAAAAGCTGGAAATAAAAGATGTCTTTACAACCTTTGCCTGAATTTTTAGGCGAGTTTCGCGAAGCGAGCTCGACTGTATCGATCGCAGGTATCACGTGACTTGAGATTTGTGACAAGATTACGCCCAAAAATGTATAAATCGAGTGAATATGATAAAAAGAATCAACATATCCTCACAAATTTCAACAATTACAATTCTAAGACTCTTGGAACTTTTGTGCTATGCATTGAACCTGTTCTTGCAATTTACAAAGTTTTACTTACTCAGTCATGTTAACTCCTATCGTGTGGCACCGTTACCCTTGCCCTCATTCTTCGGCAGTGTTTATTTCGCGTTATCATCGCATTCCGCGTTTTAACAGTTGTTTCATAATGTTTAAAAAACAATTTCAAAAATGCAATGATCGCTGTGCGATATAAGTCCCCTACCGGCGGCAGAAATTTATGACTTGCATCTCTGTTCATCAGTTCATCTTCTGCAACAACAGCCAGGAAAAGTCTGGGAAACTGAATTCACGAAAGGGGTAGGACCACGAAGCCCGATATTGGCCCTAATTTTGATAAATTTTGAACATTGTACTTCATAGAATCTTTAACTGTTATTTGACATTTTGAAAGTCTCTACTGAATCACGAATCTACTTTTTGTAAACATTGCTTTTATCAACACCTTTTAGCCCTTTGAAAACACCAAAATAGGTCATATTCGGCGAAATTGATGCAAAAACTCAATATTTCTATTAAATTAGCAATGGCCGCATGCATTAACTATGATGGAAAATTTATATGTGAAAGATTATCATTATATCCTTTTGACAATAACGTTTTATCTCAGTTAACGCATGCGGCCACATTGAATTCTACGACAAAAGACAAAATTCCCAGCAATTTTCGCCATATTTTGTCAATAACATCAAAATGACGTCACTTCATGACGTCATTACAGTTAAATGGCACATTGTTTGGCGAAATTATTCTTTTCATGAATTCGTGTATTTTCATGAGAGATATCAAGTATTCCTCATAAAATTTATTTTAAGAGAAAAATCAAGGGCCGATTTAGGGGTCTCGTGGCCCTACCCCTTTGCTAAGTCCAAGTTAAAGTCAAATCTGCATCACACTATAATGTATTCACATACAAAAAAATCAGCTCATTATCTGCAATAACAGGCATGAAAAAGTCCGGAAAACTGCAAATTTCATGAAATTTGCTAAGTCCAAGGGCCATAACTCTTGTAAAAATAGGTCAATGGAAATCAAACTCAAACTTGGTCTGATTCATACTGAGATGTATTCATTTACCAAAAATCAGTGCATTATTTGCAATAGAACCAAAGAAAAGTCCGTAAAACTGAAATTTTCATAAAATTTGCTAAGTTCAAGGGCCATAACTCTTGTAAAAATAGGTTAATCTAAAGCAAACTCAAACTTGATCTGTATCCCATTGAGATATATCCACACACCAAAAATGAGTTCAATATATGCAACAACAGCGGAAAAAAGTCCGGAAAACTGAAAATTTTAATAAAATTTGCTAAGTCCAAGGGCCATAACTCTTGTAAAATTAGGTCAATCGAAAGCAAACTCAAACTTGATCTGTATCCCATTGAGATATATCCACATACCAAAAATGAGTTCAATATATGCAACAACAGCGAAAAAAAGTCCGGATAACTGAAAATGGGACAGACGGACAGACAGACAGACGGACAGACAGACAGACAGACAGACAGACAGACCGAGAGGAAACTAAGAGTCCCCTTCGGCGTTGCCGGTAGGGGACTAAATATGATACTTTAGGTTGTAGTAAACATTAGCTGTATCAAACGTGTGCACGAAGAAGCAAGTGTGTAGAGATTTCTTAGTTTATCGACAATACCACGTGACATGATCCTGTAGGTGCTTACCGAGACGTCCGCATGCAAACTAAAATTGTTCTCGTTGGGCTAGGCAACGCAGACCGTTCAGTTTTTCTATAACTTCGTGCAATGTAGATAATATATCACAAAAAAGGGCATATGATGCAGTGTAGGGATGCCTTAGCTATGAGTTTTATCCAAATTCAGAGAAATAATATCTTTTTCGTAAAGCTGAAAAACGATCGGCGTGATCCAGGCCATGTCCATGAATATGGAAATGAAAGAATGCCGATCGTGTTTGTGCGTTATAAAAAGCTAATATTCGCTTTACTTTTGTTTTCTCTTTCTTTTTTATATCCGTTGTAGTGGATACATGCATATTTCTTGTCAGAAAATCTACGGTACCTGGAAATTCGTTGATTCTCAGACAAGAAATATGCATGAATCCACTGCTACGGAGAAGACAGCAAAATATCACTTCTCCGCGCTGTAACTAGTAAACCTTGATTAAAACAATCTGATTGACATACAAGACACAAGATTTTAGAACAGTTTCAACCTGAACATATATACAGATCTGTACATGAAGAAAAAATAAACGTCTGTACTATAGTAGTCATGCTGACATAGGTTCATGAATGTTCTATTCCCGAACATTGGAAAATGGATTTGTTCTAGCTTCTATTAATTCAATATTTAAAAATACCATAAATCATATTGATATCATTCATTCCTTGTCAGACATTACTGGAATATATGACGGTAAAACGGTTTCCATAAAAAAATCTACACTCGCCGGGACACCTCATCTATCTCTCTCACACCTTGTCCTTCGTGTGTCAGTGATGCGTTGTTATTTTAATCGTTTCCTCCGTCGTGCTGTTTTCATAATTCTCGTGTGTTCCGCTATTATTACAACAGAAGTCGCCATGTTGGTAATCGTCGCCTTATCACTCCCAGTGAGAGTATATCTTAACCTTTCAAATGTCTTCGATTCCGTTTCAATGATTTTCTCGATTTTCATGATTAAAGACGAATTGAGGTTAAACAAGCATCATTTAAGAACAGATAAATATACAGTATGGACTGACATACACGTTTCGGTAACTTAATCCACGTCAGTGATCCTCAATCAAAGCAATGTAATACGGCCAAAGAGTGTGAAAGTTTTTATGTCCAAAAATGTACCGAAAGACGTAGCAGGATGGGTTGGATTTGATGGTACAGGACCCGCGTTTAAGAATTTTCAAAAACTTTTGATAACGGAAATTGTCGAATGCGTTAACGAAACAAATAACCGAAGATGATCGAACTTGGTTATACATGTGCCCTCGGTGAATCATGGTCTACCAGCATTACATGGATTACAGATTTGAGGGATTTTCATCAACCTACTTCCCATATTACATCACACTTATTAGTTCTTATATCTTTGTCTTCAGGTCCAAATAATCTTGTAAACAACTAATGCAAATACATGTATGTGGTCACTACCGTGTGGCTTTATTGGGCACTTTCTATGGGTTTTTTTTACATTGTTATACATCATAGTCCTTACCGTCCGCTCGGCTCACTTCAGAAACTGAATAAACGCGATTTTGACTACTTTATGATGCAAAAATTTAAATGAAGTTGATACCATTCAATAGATCTTGCTAAGTCGTAAATTTTGATATATATTATATGATAATGATTACACCAAATCAAACTATATAGACAAAACAAGTTTCAGATGGGCCATTTTCCTGTGACGTCGAGACGCTTTCCATAGGCGCAATGTTAAACTCGGCGACATCACCCTGAAATTTAACATTGAAAACGCCCCATCTAAAACTTAATTTGTCTGTATGATATGAGTGCATGAACCCTCAACCATGTAACATATACCACAATTTACGACTAAGCGAGATCTGTTCAATAAGATTTTATTTTATTTCAATGGCTGCATGACAAAGTTACCAAAATCTCGTTTATCCAGTTTCCGAAGTGCATGAACCCTCAACCATGTAACATATACCACAATTTACGACTAAGCGAGATCTGTTCAATAAGATTTTATTTTATTTCAATGGCTGCATGACAAAGTTACCAAAATCTCGTTTATCCAGTTTCCGAAGTGCATGAACCCTCAACCATGTAACATATACCACAATTTACGACTAAGCGAGATCTGTTCAATAAGATAGATTTTATTTCAATGGCTGCATGACAAAGTTACCAAAATCTCGTTTATCCAGTTTCCGAAGTGGGCCGCCCGGACAGTAAGTTTTGTCATTATCTTGTTTCCGTTCCGTATCTCCATATTTGCATCTGAATCCGCATTGACCGTAGAAACACGCTAACCTTTCGTAGATTTTCTGTAATAGAGGTCTTAGATCCTTTTACAAGATTGTAAACGGCGAACGTGCCTATCCCTATATCCAGCACTGCAGATAGAGGACCAAGTATGGTGGCACATATTACTGCTACACGACTTGCAGACCGCAGTACCATAACTGGTAAGATGGTGAATGCCTTTATCATTCTGAGTAAACCTGGTAACGCTTGGGCTTCTATAGCATGGAGCTCATCGAAAGACGGCGGTTTTATATCATCTTGGCATTTCTCAATGGATTCTTCCAAGTTTGAGAGGCAGGTTCTCAGTTCTACTGCTCTTTCTGCTAGAACCATTTCTCTTCTTGTCAGTTGGTCCATAGGTTTTTTATTGAGCGCCACCTCAGTAAATTTTGATCCTACGGAAGTCAGTCCCCCGGCTCCGCCAATGACTCCACCAGCTATTGTTAAACCCAGAGATGTTCCGAAGGTAAATGGAGCAGCAATTACACCAGCAAGTGCGAGAGATGCTCCTATAAATCCAACAGATGATCCTACAATTGATGCAATATTGACATTATGACGTACTTGTTCGAGTTCGACAATGACTCCTTCACAAAAAGCTTCAAGTGTTATGACACTTCTGTTCCATTTATCAAGGGCAATTTCCACAGCTCTTAGACGGCTTTCGATTTCCCTATATCTCGTCGTGAATTGAATTGCTGAAATGTTTATACAATATCTTTAGATTTGTTCCCATTTCAAAAATATTATATGGATCTATTATTTATATTCAACGTCATAAATAAATGAATATTGTCTTGAATTCACTCTATCAGTTCATGAAAGAGAATACAATGAAAGGGTATGATATATAGAAGTTTACCATCGTTATCCTGTCTGACATATAGGGTTTCTATCTGAACCTCCAGTTCTGTAGGTTTCTCTAGCAAACAGTTGCAGTTGGCATTCATAGGGACTATTCTATGGTATTGTCCGAAAGAAGTTCTGAACATTGTCACAAAATATAGCTTACGCTGGCATTTACTCTGAAACTTCCTTTGTTCAAGGTGAACTGGTCTTCTGATCCTCCGTGTTTGGGTATATTCAATCCATCTTGATGTCCCGTTGTCGTCAATAATGAGGACAAATATCGGGGTCTGTAGAAAGGTTGCTACGGCGAATAGCTCTAGGTCTTCGAGATTCAACCCATCTTCAATTCTGTCAGCATAGTAGTCTGCGTTTTCCTTTTCAATTGTAGAATCGAACTTGAAGACATCTTTCAGTTTGCTCCTACCCTCCTTCTGATATAGTTTCCCATAATGCTCTGGATTACTACGAACTTCAGTAACGACGTATTCGACCAGACTGTAAAAGTGTTTCTCTGTTCCGAATATCTCTTTACTTATACACCTATACAATGAATAAGTGTAGTCACTTGAAGCGTCAATGCACCTTTCCTTCATGTCAAACCGACCACCTATATGCCTTATTTCTGATAAAGGAGAGTATATTGGCAGTCGCCGTTTTTCGTCCTCAAAGTCGTCCTCACATGGATCGGATGGTACAAATGTGACCATTGGTAAATGTCGCTCCTCCTTTGGTATGACAAGTTTGTTGGTGATATTCTGAGGTTCTGAAAATAATAATACGAATTCAAAGATAAAATAATATACGTTTTGTGGATTATCTTAAGGCAAATTTGAACTACAAATGGTGAAAAAAATATCTTCAGTCATTGGCTCATTGTTTTAAAAATGAAAAAAAAAGTATGAATGTATGCTGAAAACTGCCTTCGACTGTTCTTAAGTCTGGAAATCTTTTCAAAACTTTAGCTGTGAAAATGAATTTTATTGAACATAATTGTACATGCACAATATATAAGTGTACAAATTACATTATTTCCTGTGTAAAATCTAATGATTTTGCCTTGCCTTCTCGACTATGAGACTGAATAACTGATGAGTACTTCTGTAATGTTTATTATTCTAATTGTTCAATAACCGCACCATTTACAACTTACATAGGAAATGCACCTCCTTTCTTACATACTTTAGGAAATAACTGTCCTAAGGTCACTTTTTAATAAGTCTCGTTGGTTTATGTGTAGTCTTTTGTGTGTTTTGATACCTTCTTTGGTGTTTCGTCTTCCTTTGCCACTGACGTATCTTGTTCTCGTCCATTCTGTGTTTTCGCTATCGGCTTCTTCAGTTGTTGATGTGAGTGTTGCAAGTGTGTCACGTTGAACCCTTCCTTTCTTCTAGAAGATTGTATTTAAAAGGGGCATTATTATACAATATACGTAATATATGTACCTTGAGTCATGTCAAAGAGGGGAGATGCCAATTGACAATTACATCCTCGTTTAGGGATGACCCTGTCGAAGTAACGACCATGCTTCAAGATGGTTATGTAGTACCGACATCTCTTATCAGAGTGTTCTGTTGGGTTGGTGGCTTGCCATGAGTAGTATCCATCACAATCTGCAGACAACAGGTACACGGTTATCTTTGTCCAGTCTGAAACCCTCTGTAGATAGCATAGTACGTTATCGTCAGTGCTTTCCATGTTTACATGCTCCCTTGAAAACAAAATGTAGATTTGCAATATTATTAATCTCAAAACTGTTTGTGAAAAGTATGTACCTCATGTAGCAGATAACAGTCTCGGGCATTACTGAATAGACATTTCATACGCTGGACTTTGAAGAATAAAGACAGAAATTTCAATTATAGTTAGAAAAATAGTTTTTTCTTTTCTCTCAGATCACAACATAACTCAGTGTGTCAACCAAACCACATGAAAACGTACATATTATTAAAATAGAACATATAATTTAATGTTGATGATTCGTTTGGATTTTAGGTTCAAACCAAATTTTTATCCAAACATTTTAAAGATCAAAGAAAATTAAGATAAGTAACGGCTTTTGATTTCATTTTCCTTTATGACCGTGTTGTGAACACAATATTCTTGGAGTATTTGAAAAATCTGTTTAAATCCACATTGTTTCTGAAATATCTGAAATGCAGATGAAGGTAGTTTCGAACTCTTGCTAACTTGCTTGTTAATTTTCCTTTAGAAACATATCTTCCAAAATCTTTTGAAGGAAGCATAGGTACATAAAGTATACCTTTTCTTCAAAAGTGGCCAAAACGACTTACAATGTACATCCATGTCAAACTGTGAATTCATAATTCGAAGATGATATTAGAGAGATTAATGCCTTTTAAAGGATTTTTTAAAAATAATTTGTGTACAGGAGAATTCGACAGATAATTTTTTTTTTATTTAAAATTGAAGAAGATTGGAGTGAAACACTGAACAATTTATATGAACTTCTTCTACTTAAATCGACTTACTGAAAGTATTTATTTTTTTTTAATAACAAAACATGAAGAAAAAGTATGCCAAAATCATATATGCACTTTTTGCTTCAGCCGAAACGAAGAGGACAGAGATAAATGGGGTGATATGATAAAGCAAATGCTGTGTCAATGTGAATTTGATTATTGATAAGGAATTATTTCTAATTAAAGTGTAATAATTAATTATTTCCCACCGTTCTCATAAAATCAATCTTAGAAAATCTAAAGTTCAAAACCGGCGTCCGACACTAACCATTAACTTCCTATTTTCTTCTTAGTTATACTAACTTTCTAATCCCCGAATTTATAAGTATCATAAATTTAGTAAGACGTTTCTCATGTGAGTAGAAAGTTAATTTCGCCTCGACAAAAATTCAAGATTCCATTTTCGTTTTCTGAAATATTATATGAACATTCTAGAAATAATTGTCTTTTCCATCGAAGTCTATGGAGCACCCACCTCTGTATAAATGTGTCCCACGTCTCTCACAACATCCACCCGGTAGTTCATTAAAAGTTATATACGCAAAGGTTTATGGTACATGTACCGAAAAAATAATAACTAGAGAAAAGTTTACAACGAAGTCTGAAAAAAATCTAGCCACTTGAAGATTTGGTCCAATTCTCTTAACTTAAAATTGATTTTTTAATTCACAGGACCCCTTATAAATCAACCTTTCAACCACAGCTAAAGTTGATAAATCAACGAATATTTTACATTCAATAAACATCAAAGAAGTACCTAACAGTTATTCAAGTCTCAAAGTCGAGAAGGCAGGGCAAAATCGTGAGAATTCCCAACGGAACGTTTGCGAACCCCGGAATTAGTATTCCGAAGTGAGACCAAATGCCCGGGGAGAGTCAGCGTCTCCTGATTGCATGCAACACCCGTCGCAAAAGCTCCATGGAAACCTGTCGAATTCGGTGATTTTCTCGATGTACATTTTGATGTACAGATCAGGTACATGTACTAAAGTATCAAATAACTGTTTTAATTTCCTATTCATTGACCTTTTATGTGATAATCATTAAATTATTTCACGTCTTTATACTGATTTAAAGTCAGTTTTTAAAGTGGGAAACAAGATTTCAAAGGCAGTCATTGTTTTATCGATAAGCGTCATAATAAGATTCAAATGAAAGAAATAAGATACAAAATATTTTGTTGTGCGAGGGTGGAAAAAAAGTATCATTAAAATAAAAAAAAATATTCTTTTACACGAGGACGGTTCATCAAATCTTTGTGTTGGATCAGTGCCAAAAAGAAAGGATAGCTTAGGGCGAGTCGGAACAGAATTTTTTAAATCATACATATATATATATATATTTTTTTTTGGCCTTGACTGGTAGGTATGGGGGAAGGGGGGTCCAGTCTGTGATAGCTGATTACGATAATCCCCTTACCGGTTCCAATGAAAATTATTATATTATTCTAAATTCATGTAGTACATTTATCAATATCAGCTCCAAACCATATGTGATGGCATCTATAAATCTGGACAATATCCCTATGAATTGTATACTAGAATCATACATAACGTATCAAAATATGTCAACGTATCTATGAAAATTTTCCCGCCTTTTCTGGTATAGAAATATCTTTGGAAGTTGTCTTCATAATGTGATTTTAAATCTGTGATGCTATCTGTAAATCTTTTGATAACCTTCAATCACGTAATATTAATTAATTAACTGATTAAACCCCCTGTTAACATCTTTAAAAGTATACTGAATAGAAATATATACTGCTCTTTTGTCAGTGACACAAATCTTATGAGATATGCATTGACTCTAGATAGTATTAGATAAACTGATTTTTTGCGATTGTTACGTAACGGAGAGAGGTTAAGAACGATGTTACACGTCTTCAAATTCATAACATCATTTAAGAACAGGTAAATTTGCAGCATGGACTATACATGCACGTTTCGGATACTTAATCCTCGTCAGTGATCATCACACCAAACAATGAAATATAGCCAAAGACTGCGAAAGTTATGTCCAAAAATACCGAAAGAAGTAGTAGGATGGGTGTTATTGATGTTACAGAACCCGCTTTTGAAAATTTCGAGCAAATCTTGTGAACAAAATTTTTCCTATGCGTTTGAAGAAACGATCACATGAAGTTAATCGGACTATAACTAATATTCACTAGACAGCTAGAATAAGGCGAGGTGTGTAAGGGCCGAGCTTTGTTCTTTCCTGTAAATATTGGATCGCCTCGAGGCCTTTCTCCGACTTAAAACATGACTCAGTTGAACAATCAAACAATCATTGACGAACAATTTTAAACTAATCATTGATCTTTACTGGTCAACTGAATATTTGCACGTGACACGGCACGTGAGTACCTGTCAATTCAAACCTTTTCTTTTCTGACGATCGAGGTTGATACACGTTCTACGATAATTGTCCTTTTTTCTAGTGATTTATTTTGAATCCTTATTCCTTTTTTTTTTTTACAAAAAGACGAATTCCATGCGAGTTTTACGTAACTTTTGTGTGGGAAAAACGAGAAATACTGCTAAAAAGTAACCGATTTTATATCGTGTGTAATTGTGAAAGGTGAACTAATATACCAGTAGTATTACTTGATTTTTTATCACTAAAGAAATCTTATCAAGAATCGAGGAAGACAAATCGATCAAATAAAGGAATTATCAGTGTCAAAGTTTCATAATGGAAAAGTTGATAAACGGATTCTAAGTAGTTTACAAGATATCTAATTGTTCACCATGGGCAGATTCGAATCTTCAATTCTTATTTTTGTGGGATTCTTTTAAAGTGCGTGTATTTATGCAGTTGATTGTTCTTTTCGACTCGTGGTCACTCATGTAGAACAAACAGTACATTCTTTTAAGAAAGTATTGTCTATTCTTAAATGAATTGACAATCTATCCTTCAAGAAGTGGATCTTTTTTTCCACCCGAGTGACCAACAACTGTTAACTTCCAGCGGCAATAGTACAATACTCATCTGAAAGTACTGAAAGAGCAAAAGAGTGACGTCATAGGAATGTTTTAAATGTAAATGCGTTATATGTCGGTCTGACAAAATATCTAGAACCTATACATTTGCCGTCTTTGTCTTATCTTTTCTGATACTTAGCCTCCTTTTTGTCGAAAGAAAATATAATTAAAATTTAATCATTTATTGTATGAGAGTGGAAAGGTCAAGCACAAAAGCAAAAAGTAGAGTACAATAAACGGGTTTTCAAAATAATGAAAAACAACTGAAATACTCAAAATGCATTCTACTACGGAGCAAAGGTGAATTTCCAATGAAATCCAAAACCTGGAAATGAGGTCGGGCCCTGACAAAGGGGTTTGCAACACCCATCATTTCAGATACTTCGGATATGTATCCATTGATGACATGATGAACCAAGATCTGACACATTAACTTTAGTATAATGCATTCATCATCTAACAAAAGCAAGTTTTGTCCTTATATCAGTTGTCTTAATTTTACATTCATATTATAAAAGAATATCAGATCCCCCTTTCCAGAATGATCAGTGATATTCTGGCTTGTGATTGGATGTCGTCATCAACAAACAAGAAATATTTACCTGATATGTACATCGAGACAACCACCTTTGACAAGTTTTCATGGAACTGTTGCGACGGGTGTTGCATGCAATCAGGAGACACTGACTCTCCCCGGGCACTTGGTCACAGTTCGGAATATTATTCATACCGAGGTTCGAAACCATTCGAATGGAAATTCTAATGGTCTTGCCTTGTCTTTACGACTTTGAGACTGAATAATGAAAGGTACTTATTTGATGTTTTTTTTTCAATAAAGACCAAAGCCCCAAATCATTTTAATATGAATAATTGATAGGTACTTCTTTTGTGTTTATTCATTACAGACCAGTCTTACAACATTTTAATAAAAGTAAATAAATTTGAAAACGAAAATGGATTATATATTACATTATAAGGTCTGTCTTGGTCTCATCTCCATAGACCTCCTTGGCCAGGCATTGTACAAGTGTCCCCTCTCCTCCTCCAACCTGATCGATCCTTCTACATTCTATGTGAAGTCTGTCATTCTGTATCGCTTCCACTTCATGTACCCGAACCAAGTAGTCTACTGGTTGGGTTACATTGGTTTTGGAGTCTGGGATGTGTTTGTAATGTCCATGAAATGCTCTTCTTGTCGATGGGCAACAAGTTTCACTCCCTTTCAAAGGAAAAAGGCGTTAATGGAGCATTTACATAATATGAAAAACACCAAATCGAAGGACCAAAATAAGTGCAAACCACTGATTTTTAAAACTAAAATAATATATACCCGACAATATTATATAGTGATTTTTATCAATTGATCATAAATAGTTAGTAAGACATTTGATTATACTTTTCTTTTTCTAAAACTCGAGTTTCGAAGTACTGAAAACATTTCGATCATTTTTTTTTGCAACATATAACAATGATAATGCTGAATGAAGCGTGGTGATTCTAGCTCCTGGTGCATTGCCGCTGGTTTTGGTATCCTTCTGAAATTTTGTTGTTTGACCAAATTCAGCAAATGTTCAGTAAAATTACAGATGAATACTGGTTTCTTTATTCACATCTAGTGAATAAATGAATCTGAAAATTAAATGTCTCAAAGGAAATTTACGTATATCGGGGTATGTTTTACAATAAAGGGTATCATTATCTTGCATTTCGGATTCCAAAGGAACATTAATTTTGTATTCAGCCATTCTTATTTATCTGTTGTAGATTAAGATTCAACATCCAATTGAAAAAATCAAATGAAATACCAGAAAAGCTTAAAACTCACGTTCAAAACCATTGGAAATTCACTTAAAACATGACCTGCCAAGATCGAGGTATTGTTTCTGAAAACTGTGCTTGTGGGAAAGGTCAGACTCTAGCTGTAATATGGTAATTTTTGTGCTTTGCTACACTTTAAAGAGCGAAAATATCAAACCACGGACTTCCTTTTCAAAAGATTTGATGTTTGGGATGTTTTTATCACATTTAGATTTTCTGTTGGATGACGTCATTTGAATCAATTAAATGAATTTGTAGTCAAGGAAAATTGTTAATAAGCAATGAAAAAACAAATGGCAATGCCTGATAGACCAATTTGGATAGGTTTAACAGCTTGAATCATTTGCAAAAAGTGAACGGAATTCTTAAAAGCCACTTTGTGACATTGTGTTTTGAACCAAGTGTCTTTATCATGGCGCTGTATATGATCATGAGGACGGATTCATTTGGCGTTTGACAGAATAAGTCACTCATTTTTTCGAACATAGATTTTATTTTGATATGCTACTTAATCGACCCAAAAGGAATTTTGGAGCCGCGCACTGTCTGAAAAGTAAATGCAGAAATTTAAATTCTAAAAATAATGCAAGAGGGCGCTAGTGAAATTAATTTGGACTGCTTATGAAAAGCTCTTCGGCTGGAAGCATCACTGATGGGAATTTAATATTCGAAACACGTGTTTGGTGCTCTAAAATTGGTTTGAAATTTTCTTCAAGAAGGTATAGAGTTGGAACCCTTCCGCTTTATTCTTATGATGGAAAGGAATTGAATACCTATACTTTACATAATACATTTTATAGAATGAAGATTAATTAATTCGTTGAGTCTTTTTGTCGGGTATACGTTTACAGCGATATATAATATTGTTTCCACTTACCAATTCTCTTCATGACTTCTTCAAAAAACTCATCTTTGAAGATTCCAAATTTTCCCTTAACGGTGGGTTTCTTCTGTTCACACAAACATCCCTTACCAAAATGAATTCTTTGCCGCAAGCTTGCCGCAAGGTTGCGGCAAGCTTGCGGCAAACAAATCCATGCACCACAACTGTGCGCCAGAACTGTACAGCAAAAACCGCTAGCGGCGCAGTATAAACCAGTAGCGGCACACTGTGTGCCAATAGCGGCACATACATTTTTGAGTTGGGATTGTGTGCCAGAAATGTACCAGAAATATTACTTTCTCAGCATAGACTTAGATTGCTTATACTATGAGCCACAGGTGCACCAGAAAAGAGTCTTTTCATTTCACCAATTACTCTTATACATGTATATACCAGAAGTGTGCCAGAAGTGTTGTAAGTATGAAAGAGAAATAGGATGACTTGTCCACAGGTGATTTAATCAGCCAATCAGATTTCAGAAATTGCTCTGTGCGCCCATTTTGAAGAGAACAAAGAGATGCCCAGGATTAACAGTGCCATAAGTATAATGGTTTATAGGAGTGACATTAGCAATAACAACTTATCCTATAAAATGCCAAAAGGTAAGAGACTTTCATTCTAACTCATTAAAAAGAAATAACCTATGAACCAAATGCAAATCAAACATTTATGTTGTCTATCAGAGGAAATTTGAACTAAAACTTTTACTTAAATAGTGCTGATAGAAGTTTGCTACGCAGAATTCCTAAATTTCCTATTCTGAAGAGCTGAATATTTACATTGTAGATCAGATCACCTAGTAGGAGTTGCCATAAAAAGTCTCTTTGGGAGGAAGAAGGAATTCAAGCTGCACAGCCACTAGCTCTGAGGAATTATAATATCTTTCAATTTGTGTAACTTAAGTGACATGCTGCAAGATGCTGTGGACTTGACGAGACAAGTTGAATTGGAGGCCCTGCTCTGCGTATTATGATTTATATAAACATATACACGTTTTCTTTGGAAAAGGCGACTTCATTGGGTTTTACAGTATAAAGCCTATAAAGAATTGGATTAATCCTCTGTGTATCGATAAGGTCAATATTCCTTATGCATGCAGATTTGTATACAGAAGGTTGGATAATGCACTCTGAGTCAGATGTTTGGAAGACAAAAAGAAGAGGACTTTTGTGGTTTAAAGTGCATTGTCATATGTTGGATATTTTAGACAACAGTTTAATAATTAATTCTCAGATAATTACTGTGCTTAAAGTGGAATTAATGAATGAAAACCAACAACAGTTCATGAAGAAAATTGGAAAAAACAACAAAATTGAAAATTGTAATGTAAATTTTGGTGTTTTGTTTGTATTATATATAAATAAATTTAAAGTTTTATGATTTAATGGTATTTCAAGTTCAAGCAGAATACCAATAAATGATTACATTGATATGAATTGAGTTTGGAAATTTTGTACAATTATTTGTATGATGCTGAAAAATACCAATACCAGTACTTCAAAAATAATCTCTAAATCTTGACCTATATTATGCACCACATTAAATATGCAGGAATGTATGCGCCAGAAATGCACCAGAAATGTATGTGCCAGAACCTTGCCGCAACTGTGCCACAAGTGTGCCAGAAATACAAACAATTCCTATACCAATTTTGCATTGAAATATTGTATGCCAGAACTGTGCCAGAACTTTGCCGCAAGCTTGCCGCAAACTATGCGCCAGAAGCCTAATTTACATACGAAAAATCCATTTGCGGCAACTTTGCCGCAAGCAATTGCGGCAACCTTGCGGCAAGCATATGCCAGAGAGCATTTATTTTGGTAAGGGATTGTCCTTGGCAGTTGTTGACTATTTTGTATTTGAAATCTTTGTTTCTTTCGAGCATCACTGGGTTGTCAAATAAAACATTACAACTGCTTGCTAAGGGCATGTATAATGACCAATGTTCACCCCCACCTGTAGTATCTACGAACACTGGAACATTAAATATGCTTGCTAGTGCAAACAGTTCTGGCTCGTAAGGTTTAGCATCATCCCATCGTAGATCTCTCACATGTTTTTCTATAATTTTCTCGTCTTTCATCTCTTTTTGGTCGTCGTTACCTGATGTTTTGAGGAGACTAGCTATCATATTTACATTTTCTTCGTTGCTTTCAAAGGCGCATATCATTTCCTTCACTCTGTCTCTATACTCCATATCGTCGTAAAAGATCAAGGAAAACGCACAGTACAAGTCCAAGTAATCACTTGGTATCACACAAACCCCATCACTAAGAAGATTTGTCCATGTATTCTGATATCTGACAATACAGCAGTTCTTGTGTTTTTCATTAGAGACTGAAAATGAGTTCCTTAACATGTGAAAGTTACCTGAAATCTCGGCAAATTTGTCGATTCCATTTTCATCTTTGAAACGGAAAACGATCAGCGGTGTCTTATCATCAGAATCTTTCTCTGTTGTCATATTCGTCAGAACTGAGGGTGCAAAAACAGCATGTGAAAATGATGAAGATGGAGGACGGATGTTTACTTCTTTATTCAATTCGATGATATGAATCTCTTTCTGTAAAATTTCCGTTGCAGCAAAGATCTCTCTTGGTGAAGGGGACAGCGATTTGAGTTTTTTAACATCTTTTTGTAAGTCATCTGTAGCATTCACTGTCCAGTCAACAGAATCAGGCAGATAAACTTGAAAATGACTTTTATTTCTCTGTAAGAAGTCCTCGACTTTTCTCCTGGCCTTGGTACCCTTTATTTTATCCGGCAAAACGTATCTTCCTATTATCTCAAAGAAATCGAAACTTCCTTCCTCTGAACTCTCAATGTGACATCCATAACTCTCTATCACTTTTGTGCCAATTTCAAACGTTGTTCCCATTGTTTTTAGACGTGAGCTTGCCACTATCAAAACGTATGAATTAAAATACATATGAATCCTTCTACTTTCGTTTTAGCTGTCTTACAAATTCATACGACTTACAAGTGCTCTTCTGTGAGTGTAATGAACCGATCACACATGGTAATGTTTTAACTAGGGCAGGTATTATATTTCTTTAGGACTGTAGACTGCAGATACGTGCAATGCATTTAAATGTTTTGTTTTGAAATAACCTCCTCAGAATCAGGGATGTCACGTAAAGCGCAAAGGCCTTAAGAAATATCCAAGTATTTCCTTTCAAGATATTTGCAAATACACGTTTGTACTTGTAGATAAATATGTTGTTTGTAGTCTGCATTTGTGATATAAAGAAAGTGTGTACTTTTTGTCTAGAATTGACTCTAAACAAGGCTGACGTTTCAAACACAGAAACACCACTTTTGGACCTAAATATCAAAATTGTTAATGGAGAAATTCATACAAGTGTGTATAACAAAAGAGATGATTTTGGATTCAACAGTAAATTTTCCCTAGCTTGACGGTGATGTTCATAGATTACCGTCATTTCACAGCTCATCCAGTGTGCTAGAGCATGTGCTGATGTTTTGGAAATTTTACAAAAATTATTGTCAACTACTTCTGAAATTCGGACTCATACAGGCAACAGAGTTTATCACGCCTTAGACAAAAATGTTTGAATCCGATTGGTCAGATCATGGTCACATGACGCCGTGAAAAAAGCCGTATCAGGCTTGTAAATCCGTATCGGGCGAGTAGTTTATTATGACGTCGTGAATTATATGATACAGAGACCCCCACACATACAGTTAGAGGTCTTCGACGTGATAAATTCGTTACACGGTTAGTTAGTGACCTGATACGGAAAAATACATGGTGTGAAAAGAAAACCGGTATCGGGCTCGGTTTTCGCCTCGCCCGATACGGGTTTTCTTTTCACACCATGTATTTTTCCGTATCAGGTCACTAACTAACCTTGTAACTAATAATGTTAATTACTTTGGGTATTTCACAACCTGCATTTTATGGTGACATAATTAACAAAATAAGAGAGATCAGAGGTTTGAATACCAGAATTACCATCGAAGTTGCGTTAGAATAACCAAACGCCTATATACCGTGGATATGACACTTGGCTTGGTACTTGACCAATCTACAGCCTTGTACTTGGACATAATAACTATCACACCCTTTGGCCATATTTCATTGTTTAGATATAGGATCACTGACGAGGGTAAAGTACCCGAAATGTGCATGTTTGGTCCATGCTGAAAATTTATCTCTACTTAAATGATGCTATGAATTTGAAGACGTAACACATATACATAGGGATAAAAAAATTAACACAAACATGTTGATTACTAGTATATAGGATGCTTGACTGTTTATGATACATGTACAAAATGTATGTAGTACTAGTATTTCATGAATATATAATGCATGTATGTTTTAAATCGTTGTTTATTACCAATATAATAAGCTAGAATGACATTAGATTCCTTCAAGCTTCTTTTTCACACTGAATTCATTCAATCTATATATGTACTGTAGGGACGAACGTTTCATTTAGAAATAAGCACAAATCAATTATAATTATAGATGATTCATTCTGAAGCACACAGTTTTACTTTACTTCTCATATTCACCTTTTCTTTGTATACAAGTATGAAAATATAAAAGTGGTATACTACATGACAGGAGAATTGCATCATTACATCATTATCAAAATCATTGAAGGATCTAAAAGTTTCATTTTGAATTATTATATTGATTAAAATGTCCATATCAATATATTTTATTATATTACTCTCTAATATTCAAATATAATATTACATAAAATACATTACTATGTACAAGAACTGTTCATAATACTGACTAGAATAGAAATAAAAATTCATTTCATAAAACTGTCAACATGTAACATGAAGTTGAACATTCTATTTCAGAGAAAAAATGATTTCTTGGTCATTCTCAGTTACCATGGATACATGTAAACACAAAATCACATCAATGTCAAAGCACTAAAGCGAGGAAGGTTGGTTATTGTACTGTTTTTCATTAAGTATTACAAACGCATACATGTGCTGACGGTCTTTCAAAGTAATATTCATACTTCAACCTTCATTTTGCCTAAATCAATTACGTATGATACAAATATCGATAAATAAGTAACATTTCGTTGCAATATCTTTGAACTGGTCAAAATTCCTGTCTGATGGACGCGTCCACGAGTTCATTTGGCAGATCTTCCGGTTGTTCTCTGTGTTAATAGCGTCCTATATGAGGGTAGACGTTTTAATGGAACAGACTACGTTGGTTATTTTGGCACATTCAGGTTACTATAGCACCAGTATGAAGCTGATATCAGGTCACTAAAAGCTGTCGCTGTCACAACTGAAACGAAATTACATGTCCAATGTTAAACTTTGAATATTTTTTTATATATATATATAAGAGAATATCAACAAGCAAATAAAAGCGAAATGAAAAATTTCAAACTTCAATAAGTGATAAATTTTAAAGAGTTTTTAAGGCGCAAACCGGACTTCCGTATTTTGCACCAATGAATACATACGACATTCCCCGCCATAATATCTGACTTCAATTTTAAAAATATACAATTCAAATATAGTATCAGGTAGCTTCCGAGTTATTTAGGAGCAAAGAAGATTTTTTAAAGATTTTTGTACACAATTATATATACTACGTAACTATGCACTTTCAAGAAAAACTTCGTGAATTTTACACTCAATTGCAAAAGTTTGCCACAGTGAATGCTTTTAGTATGTCAAAGAGAGAAAGGTGATATTGGAAATCGTGCAAATGACATTGGCACGAACGACAACTCTACATAGAGATACAGGAACGAACGACAACTCTAGATAGAGACTATATTCAACTGTTGGAAATACAATGTACGATATCAAAAGAAAGGTAGAGAAATAAAGAAGATCAAGCCACATGCAGGCATGACAGCGTTCTATCAATATGTACAGCGACATTTATGTAGATTAGACATATTTCGTAGAATTGATTGAATCTAATAGGATCATCCATTGTTTCATTTACTTTCATTCAGTTGATGAGGAAATTGTTACAGGTTCGGTAGTGGTTAGCGCTAATATCAACAAAATTCTATTAAGCGTAAAATAAAAGATGACAAAATTAGAATGGTATCACACAAAATTTAAAGCTGTCATGCACACGCATGTACCTGACAATGGGAGCCTGACGTATAGTGTTATGGTTATGTCTGTTCTGGTAGGTGTATCTTGTGTGACACTGGTTATGCTGCCTTACACCAGAACTCCCCCTGTTACTAGCACCATTGTTATTTCTGCCCCTGTAGGGTGGGGCCGGTGTGTAGGGAGGGGGTCCGTCCTCATCCAGAAGGCTTCGGTGGTATATCACATATCACTCGTCTACCATTTTCACCAGTTGTAAACGAATAGAGTCCTTCATTGGCGTCGTAAGAAAAGTCCCTGGCTCTGCTCCTGTTTTGGAAGTAAGGCGAGTGGACACGCACAGGGCGGCGCATATTCTCTGAACCTCCTAACCCACCACTGTCTCCGCGATCGCTATGGTTACTTGTCCGCGGACTTTGCCTAGACATGTGTGGGCTTTGAACGTCACACAGGGAATGAGCTGTTTGAGAGTTTTGTGTCTGTCCGTCATTATGTCCACATGTACGTCTGTCACTAGCCGTTTCTGCTGTTTGTGTCTTTCCGTAGTGCCTCGTTCACCTATGTTGTTCACGACACTGTTACTGCTAGACGTTACTGTCACAACATGAGATGTGACTTCACTGGACAAAGAATTTTGTGCAGGTACATGTAAAGGTGCAATAGATTGTGAATTAGTACTAACCGGTGGAAGACTGCGTAGGCTGCGACTCACTGATGTAGAGGAAGTTCTGCCAGAGGGCGCCACAGAAAGGGCACGTGTTCAGATGGTGTCGATATCGCCACACTGTAAGGAGGTGGCTGCATGTTCTCTGTGATTATATTACTTGATGTTGTTGTGAACACTCTGGAATCAGGTCCTGCTCTAGTGCACGTGTCCCCACCTCCCCGGATAATTGGTATCCACGTCCATATATCGTCGTAATTAGAGTAGCCATGATTGTCTCTGCCGTCACGTGGCATGTGGCTTCTGTCTATGATCCGGAGCACATTTCTTTCTCTGTAAAATTCATAGAACTAACTCAATCGAGATAATAATAATAAACTTCAAAGATGAAATTTACATACTGGTATAGTTTACGTTCATTATCAAACAATATTTCTGACAAGCTTTGTGGGTCGTACAACTCGTATCAGACTAAGAAAGTTCCTCTTCTGATATTTCATTTCAGTCCTACAAAACAGGCATCTGATTTCTTGAAATTGAATAAACCTTCAAAAATCAAATTCTCTTCCTTCTTATCAGAACTATTGAAAATGGCGTTTGAGATATAGGTTCTACCAAGGACTTATAAACACTCAGGAATCGGAAAAATCATAAAGTTACAAGAGACTAATATGAAAAGGGATCGAATCAAGGGTTCAAATTCCTGTGTTTAAACTATAAGGAAGTGATACTTACCTAGGAACACAGATTCCAGATGACTTTTTGTTGTTTTTCAGTATACATACAAGTAATATTAACAAGATCATCAGGAGGACACCGCCAGCAGCCCACAGTATGATGATAACGGTCTCAATACGCATCTCATCGTGAGCAGTGACGTCAGTTCCGTTTGTCTGAATCAAGGGAGCACCTGAAATTCAAATGTGAATGTTTTCATATTTAAATCTGCAGTAAAATTCTATAGAAAGAGGAAAAAATTGGTGTTTTCAGCATTAATGCTTAAACACTCTTGCTTTTGCATTTGACGAAGATCAAGGGACGGTCGTCCGGTACATTTGTGTGAAAGACAATTTGTACTCTTCAAATTTCATTTCCTGATATCGGGAAGAGTCAGGTAAAACAGAGGAAATTCTATTTTCAATTTTGTGTAGGGTACATGCGAGCCTGTAAATAATTATGTTTCTGATGTTCTGATTGGACAATAATAACAAAATTGGTCTTTTTAGAATAGAAACATTTCTTGCTTTACATTAATACAGAAATAATTCCTGAAAACTCATTCATTTTAAATATCTAAAATCTGTAGAAATTATGCTATTTTAGAGGCAAAAATAACTGCTCCATTTAGTGCAGATTTTAGGGTGACCTTGAACTACACTTCCTGTCTTCAGATTCTAATAATAAAAAGTTTTTATTCTGACATATTTTTGACTCGTTGGCATTGACGGTTAATTTCATGTATAGATTGCAAGCATTGCAAGCATGTGAAATGCGACAAGATTTCGTTAACATTGCGGCCTATGGGAAAATGGACAAAAAAAGAATTACTGGACTCTCCCCTATCAGCATCTAATAGTTGTATATGTAGTAACTGTATCGATTTTATTTCTTTTTTAATATAAATGCAAATTACATATGTACTGACTTCGAAGTTAATACAACCTCTATAGACACATCTGTATACGGACAATGAGTAAATTAAGCCGAATATCTATGAACATAAAAAGAATCAAGTCTTCATATATTTTCTTTTTTGTATAATGCTTTTTCTATCGTCGAATTTTTGTATTATACGGTATTGTGATAAATAACAGAACTCACCGGGAAACATAAGTCTATTCCAAGGCATTGTGAATTAATAGTATTTTCCAAATTATGATTTTCACTTATACTTCCAGTATCCAGTATATCGACCTACACATGCAGGTAACAGACCGACTGCTTGCAGGTCCCCGGACCACTATAATGTAATCCCCGGGGTAATGTACCAAACACCAGAACACGGGTCTCACCCTAGGCCCTGTGATTTATCATATTGTCGCAATACATACACGTTCCGATGAGCAAACAACCCTAGGCTAGTAGATAAAAGCAGATCATCATTTTACTTTGTTTTATTTCACTAAATAGCTATTTTTTCACTTAATCATAACTGTCACTTCTAGAGTGTCCAGTGAATTAAATGCAGTAAATTTAACATTTCCTCCGCTCTCGTTGTCCTTTTGAAGCCGTGTTTCGTCACGGAGAAGATTAGCTTGTTACCTCGATGCGGTCTTTGATCGTAACGTTGTTTGTACAACGTAATATTGTGTCAGGTCTGGCTTCAAATTACGTATACACGGAAAAACATTTCAAATCACATTCAATTATTCAACAAGTCCACTGTCTGGTATTGGTTATTCTGTAGTAGTGGTGTAAATTAGTGACTTTCAACTAGCACTAGTATACTTGCTGTAAATGATAAGATATTGAATGGCACAGACTGTTTTAATACCTATATATATACACATAATTGTGTGGCCCAAGTTCAAATTTTGTACGGTCATTGCATATTGACAGCTTTATAATACCTGGTACGAATAGTGCAATAAGCAATGTCATCTTCTTGGTGTTTTGGTCAGTGACATACACATGTATATTCTAATGCTGGTTAGTGACACTTTTATTCACGGGTAAATGACACCTTTTGGTGAAGAATTTAAAGTGACAATATATGCAAGGCCAATAATCCGAGGGGTTGGTCAATGACCCTCAATCAGTGTCCAACGCTTGACCACGTACCGCTATAAAGTTGCTATGCATATATAGTAATTATAGTATTTTTGCAGTAATAAAAGTCCGAATATATGTAGTTACGGGTAAAGCCATTGTGATCGGGTGGAAGTACAAGTACTATATATGATACGAGAGACTGTTATCTTATCTTCACAGAATAGAGGAAGTGGAGAGCATGTTGTAGGGTCAGATAATCCGATTAACACTATCAGACGAGTAGCATATCAAACGGGAAGTGTTATCATGGAAAGAAAGGACATTTTCCAATAATCAGTTATACAAACGTCATACTTTATCCGTACATCCTCATCGTGTTCTCTAAATGCCCAAAGATATGAAGGGAAAATTCGAAAATATAGATAGATCTAAATCTAGCACATTCAACAAAACAGTGTTTCAAATTCATATTGTACTAATCTTTGTGCTTCTCTTTGTTACAGAATAGCATAAGTCAGAAAAGTAGGTTGTAAAAATTTTGACAAACAATTCAACCCCACCCACCTTCATCCAGAAAAGTCGGCTTCTGTATTTCAAGTTCTCGAGATGTCCTTCAAATTCTATGAACTGGTGAAAACCTTATGAATAGGTGGATCTACATAATCTTCCAGTCCCTCAGTCCACCTTTAGAAAGTGGGGACATTTTGGGCGGGGGGGGGAGAGTTTGGAGTGTTATCATTTTTGTTTGTTTTTGTTCTTTATCTATTTCTTTATCTAGTTTTATTTTTGGTTTGTTTTATTTTTTGGTCTTATTTTGTCCTTGTTTTTATGCCCTTAATTGCATTTGTTCCATAGCTTTGAAGTTCAGAAAATCTGCTTTGATGTTCTTGTATTCCAAGCGATCTTGCTCAACTTAATTCAGATGAACGCCTTAATTCAATCTCTTTCCGAACAAATGTAATTTATGCTGAGTGCCAGATGTGAAATAGCTTCGGCTATCCATGTTTAAATAGGCATGAAATCATCGATGTCACGCTGGCTTTGTTATAGATGTGGTCGATAAACAAACGGCTAGACGAAAACTTACCCGACAGACGAAGGGAGAGAGAACAAAAATAGAGAGAGAAGAGAGAAAGATGGAGAAGAGAGAGCCATGATTCGGGCTTGGTACCCACTTTGTTAACCATCCTTTGATATTGTTTCCCCAGATGTTAATGCCATGCATATCCGAGAAGCCGTCTGTCCAATGCCTTAAACAAAGAAAGTCCTCCTAGAAACCCTTATCTGAATGTGGACAGATGTTAATTAATGCATCAATGATTCATTAGATTAATGGTGCAGAAAAAAGGCGGCACCCATCTTAGTTGAGTCCTTTCATTATACATGACAAATGCTTGCCGGAAAGCGAGGACAATGCAAATTGTCTGCAATTCTTTGAATCAATTTAGAGAACAAAGTTTCATGAAAAGTTAATAAATTCGAACAATTAAAAAAAAAAAAAGATTAAAATTCGTTCTTGATGCTGACAGCAATTTCATACTGTCAGATTTACTTAAAATTCAGACACACAATCACTAACATACGTACATACACATTGTATCAAACACGTAGGAAAAGGTGCGGATGGACATTAATAAAATCTCTATTTTGAGAGCAAATAATTCTATAATACCCCAAATCCTCATAGCCCTTTACATACAAATTAGAGAACATTAATTTCCGATAAAAGTGGTAATTTGGTTTCAATGTGGTCGCGCGCCTTAATAAAATACCTGTAATTTGTTACGGATCATCGATTCCGTTAGAGACCGTCGGCATTTAGGGTAACGTGCGCTCAGGTGAGTTGTATGACGTGTGATCGATTGGCCTTATTAGGTCTGTGTAGGAAGTTATTACGGCTAATTATAAACAAATAATTTACTCAGGTGTGGCGATCGCCGTGATGAAAGGAAGTGCAGATTCAGCAAAATGCACAAGTTGCAAGATTGGATTTTAATTCAAAAAAATTAATAATAATGAGGTTACAGGAATTATTTTAAAGAAGACTTGATAAACTTTCTATATAACTTTATATATTTGTTTTTATTTGATTACATTCAAAAAAGAATAATATCATTGTGCAAAATTATTTTTTCAGTTAGGGAAAAAACCTATAGCCATGAGTCAGATTCACTCTAGGCCTTGGATTGGCATCATTAAGAGAATTGTTAATTAAATAATAATTATGTTTTCCCATCAGTTCAGCATGTACACTGGGTGTCTGTTATGTATTGATCCTTCCCCATGCCATTCACACAGATGTTACAGTTACCCTGGTAATATTATGATAGGGAAATACAAGATATGGTCTGTATGTAATCAATACACAATCTCACTGTATCTGTCGTCACCTAGTCGTCCTTTTCCGTCTTTACTTTGCTATTTGTCTTAATATTCATTCTTTTAGTATAATTTGCAGTCTAATTTTATCGTAGACCTTTTTTTTTTTTTTGTTTTTTTTTTCATAATCCTCGAAGTCAAAATCATGTAGATAAATCATAAACATTTACAACAGAGTGGTCACTAGGTGACCCGGGAATGTCCGGCAGATTTATGGCCAGAGATGACCATAAACGGCGGGGACTGCCTTGTTACGAGACTCGTCAACACTAATTACAACTATGTATATGGATATATTATTATTTACTTTACGTTTTCTTTCTCACCTGGTGAACTGCCATAAAATGATAGATGACCAATGTAATTGTTGTGTTCCCACTATAGAATAATGAATTCTATAAATACCACCTTAATTATCTCTAAATCTTGTTTTTATTTGTATGTTTATCTATTTTAGTCTGTATAGTTATATAATGACAATCATAAGGAATCAAAGCAGGATGTCCGCATCCTCTTTTGAAAATTCGATACATGTCGAAATGACGTGATGCAAAATAAACAAACTATAGTGAAATATAGATGATCAAAGAACTCTCAACCAAGCAAATATCTCGTAGAGATACAATTAGTGCAAGATACAACATATAGGGGAAAATTAGAGAGGGTTTAATTTGAGTAAAATCATCTTTTTATTTTATCAATCTGAGAAAAATAAATATCAGAGATTATAATACTAAGCGAGGTTACAGTATATACTTTTTATTCACCAAACTTTTTCTAATGCATCCAAAACAGAAAGTTTAACAAAGATGCACAAAATACACATACCTTGTGAAACCGTTTCTGTCATTCTTTCATATATTCTGCAAATTCATATGTTCTGCAACATCGATACTTCTTCGTTTTATCTTCTTATGTCGTTACTACACTGTTTACTACGCCATGTGGATGGCTGACCTCTGACCCTGCAGACTCATAAAAGAAGGTTTATGATTGGTGAACTCTTACGCACGTGACAATGTGACTCAAAATTTCAGCCTCTTTGATTTGGTTTCAGGAATGGACCAGGCGTTGTAGCTAATTAACACCCCGGAGGGGTCTGTGCATCACACTGAGATCATGCAGCTATGAGGGATGCGGGGTACGCGGCTCAGCCCAGATTTCCTGTCTTAATCCGGGAAAGGAAATCGATAATTTGAGCTGTATAGCTGACAGATGGAGGGATAACTTCACAAAGGATATATCACTATATGATGATATTGTCATTGTGCTGATCTCATCTCCATTATCCTCAGTTTTCTTAATGAGGAGTCTACGTCAGCAGATGATCTCTCGGCAAAACTCATCTCGTCATCATCCATTAATACACACTTTGTACTTCTTATGTTTAGCTGATGTGGTTTTAAATTTGAGGAAAATTTATACCGTATATTAACTCCTTCTTTAATGTCTTGAGGACATTTTTAATCATCGAATCTATTTTCGTCATTAAAGTGTACAAGTTACAAATTTAATTCATACTTGTACATGTATCTTTTGTAAATAGTGTTGAATACATGTATAATGGCACAAATCAATTCTGAAATAACCATTTTTGAATTGAGAAGTTTCGACTTTGAATATTTGACGGTTTGAATAAATCAATAAAAATATTAACGAAATAGTTATGGGAAACGCCGATTTATCTCGTGATAATACTCACACATTTTTTGGACAAAATAAAATAAGACAAACTTTGACAGAAGAGTTGGAAACACTTTATTCTGTCTTTGAGAAAATCGATTGTGAAAATAGCGGCACGTGTAGCGCATGTGATTTAACTGCACCTGCATTCCCCTCTATCATTAAACGCCGTTTCTATGAATATAAATTAGGAAGAGAAAGCATGTGACATTGTCAGCCTTCCGAAATTTGATCTTAAGTGTTTGAACTAGTCAAAGAAATGAGTAATTATTCATGGAAAATTGACGACCAATTGTCATCAAATCTGAACTGTCCATTTGGCCTCAAGCTCTGGAGTATTATATTCATTTGTCGCATCAACGTAAAAGATTTCCTTTGCTGCAAAAAAAGTTTCCAAACGCATACTTTTAGAACTAGCATAGAAGCCATATGCAAAACGTGAACAATCGGTGAAGGAAGCGGAGGGTCCAGGCGAAGTACATGACAGCAAAATTGCGAGAATGTGCTTTAACATGTTAAACAAATCCCTATATTGTTCCCGGCGGACGCGCATGCCATCTTTAATGATATTACATGCATGTGCTTTTTTGTTTGAATTTCGCCATTCCATTTCTATGACAAAAACAGAAACACTAAAAAAAACCTGACATATTCTTGGAACCGACGGTACATGTTTCGACTTGGAAATAACATATCATGCTAGTCCGAAAAATTTTACCCAAACCCAGCCTTTGACCGTTATTTGGACGGTGGCAAATATATAAACGTCAAAGGCTGGCTTTGGGTCAGGTTTTTCGGACTAATATCATGCATGCCTATGGTTACATGTACACTTTCTTGTTTTCTCCCCCCACCCTTTGCTTTTGTGTACTTGATTTATTTTTCATTTTTTCATGTTATATAAAATCAATAAATCTATCATAGGAACACATGTTTAAAGATTTATATCTAATTAATGTTTATCTATATACCCTAGGGTATTTTTGACATATACATGAAGTGCTCTCGTTAAGAACGGGTCTGTGTACATAACTACTTCATGTATGATTTGTTTTAGTCCCAGCGTAATTTACGAAGACGCTATTTTCAGAAAAATATCACTTCTCTGTTGCAGCTGCAACTAGATTTGTATGAAAAGCAAAAATGAGAACATTCAAGATTGATAAAATCTATAGATAGATACATAAATATATTCTGAATAAATTCCTGAAAATAAATAAATAAATAAATAAATAAATAAATAAATAAATAAATAAATAAATAAATAAATAAATAAATAAATAAATAAATAAATAAATATGATGACAAGAATACAGACGTCAAAGGAAATCATTGATATTATTCGTAATTAAACAACGAAAAAAAAGCCCGTGCATTTATAAAGTTGTGACTTTAATAAAAAGACACTCAGGTCTAAGAATTTTTAATCTTGATTTTTAAAAAAGAAAGCCATTGTAATTGTAATGATATATTAATTGGGAAACCTGTCTCCCTTCCCAGAAGCCGGTGATGATCGGATCAAATACCACTATTATTAAGAAAGTGATGGAATATGTCCTTCTCAAATTGTACAGTGGTATTTGCATTTAACTTGATCCAACTTATTAAATCTCCCCAAAATTTACTAACAATAGTACAATGAAAAAACGGTGAAGTAAGCGATATTGGAACCAACACAGTTTTGGAGCTTTAGTAACAATAAAGGGTAATTTATCAATAAAGATATAACTAATACCATCTTTTTCAATATTTATATCTAAGCACCATTTATCAATATAATTTTGCTTGATAGTAGTAGAGTTCAAGAAAACATCATATACAGATACATTATTACTCTAATTTTTAATAATTATCATAATATATTCACTATAATTAGGAAGTAATATATCGTTGTTGTTTACTCTAGGCCAATATTTGGTAAGATTTTTTTTAAATGTGGAAATTGTTTAAATCTGATTCTTCTTTTTGCAAAACAATTCATCTTTACTCAAAAAATCAGAAACAGATCACTTTATAGTTTTGTTAAGAAAAATATTTTATTATAGAAAAATACATCTTTTAAAAAAAAAAGTTATGTTTATAATAGATGGGAAATTTTGAAACACAATTCTGAGTAATGTATTACTTTTTTTTATTATGAAAAATTTTAATTATTATGATAATATGAAACGAGACATACTTTGTATTAATATTTTCATGTATGAGTCTGTGAGTGAAAGCTGTCCTTTGTCTTTACATGTATGTTGCATAAAATGTAAAAATGTTTGTATAAATAAAAGTGATGAGTGATGGTCAAGTTGAAATCGTCAAGTGTGCCATGTCTTGTTTCATGCACGTTGTATTACAGATAAGTTCCTTTGAATGTGTTTGTGAAATTATCTCTGTGTCATCATTTACACTGAGATTAATAAAAAATTGAATTGAAATTGAATTAAATTAAATTGAAGTAGAAAGAGATTGGTTCATGGTAGCCAATTTCATACATGAAAAAGATTGACGCTCTTTGTTGGTTGCGGGTTCAGAAATGCCCAAGATTCTCGAGATTTCCCTCAAAGTTGAGATATCATCACTGTTAGAATCTTAGATAGAAGACAAACATAGGAATATGATATAGATTTGTTCTAGAAGAGTACAACACAATTGTCCAATATGTCACTGAGCTTTTCAATAGGATGCCGAAATTGATTCTTTCTATTTTTTTTTTTTTTTTTGTTGAATTCCCTAACTACATTTATCACATGATACACCCGTTATGCAGTTTCATAAAGCCATCTCATAATCAAATGTTATGATAACATGTTACATATTGCTCTGCTCGAATACGATTGGTCAAGTTTGGAGCCTCATCACCTACACTGTGACAAGTGTGACCTTTCAAATATCGGTCATATGTTAAATTAAGACGCAAATTCAATATCAATGATTAAAACTGTTGTTGGTGAAATAATTATTGCATTTAAGTACTACACAAAATTGAAATATTTTTCTCTTAACGCACAGAACATCTATACGATGAGGAACTACTTCTCATAGCGTAGCAGACGACTACCAGGTCATGGCGTGGTTCGCCTCTAGTTCCCAGAATCATTGATTTCATGTTGGAAATAAACATATTTTGGGCAATGGCTGAATCATGTGATAAAAAGAATTTCAAATGAATTTTCATTTCATACGATGTATTATGAAAGTCGTTGTGCGTTTTATATCCCCTCGCCAAGGCACGGGATATAAAACGCACGCCGACATTCATAATTTACATCGTATGAAATGAAAATTCATTTGAGATCCTATATGTATATCTGTAACATACAAATTGGAAGATGTGCTCTCTCACCGAAAACTTATACTTATTTCATTATCCTCGCAGAGTTTTACTTTTGTTCACCATGTACATGGGATATTAAGGCTTCACTTTTATTGCTTTAACCCTGTTTTATTATTTCATAAGCTGTTTTCGTGATTTTTAAATGAATTTTGGGCGTCTGTTTAGAAATGGATTTCATCCCCTTTATTTAAATGCTGCCTTTTATGATTTTCCAGTGATCCAGTCAAACAGATACACAGCAGATATCGCAAAACTTAGCAATACTTGTACATGTACTTTGATGATACAACAAGAAAGATGACAACGCATCAAGACGGTGCTATCAAATATGACGTCACAATCAACCATATTTAAGATTGAATGCGTCTAGGGGACGGGTGAAATTCATCCCACTCGGAACGTTTTCTGGATTGAGTTCCGAACATAATAAAGAGTGCGCATGCGCAAAAAAAGTAAAACGCGGGTCTGTTACGGATGAACTCGGAATCTTATTCTTTAGAGATATTAATATTTGAATAATCGCGGTTTGTACAACTTATTATCGATATTCCGGAATCGCGGAATCCGATTTGGTTATATAAATAGTAAGTACGTCGGAATGCGCATGCGCCGCTTATGGTGAATTTCACCCGTCCCCTAGACGCATTCTTTAAGATTTTGCTATATGATATAATGTCTGATGTATAATATCTAGGTTTAGAGCTGTCATCAAGTTAACTTGGCTGGAAAATGAACTATTGAATATTGACAAAGGATTGAAGATTTGTCATGGTACATTTAAAAAATGAAAGCATGAACATGTGTTAGCTCCATTGCTTTAGAATTTGATAAAAAAAATGAAGCAAAACCCACGAAATAAACATCAAAACGATATTCTATTACACGACAAGTTTAACTATGTTCTAATTCCAAAAATGAAAGAAAGGTTTAGGAATATAACATCCACCACTAATAGCATCTCTATTAAGGCACGGTCCATTTGATATTCTGGGGGGGGGGGGAGGGCTTGGGTTTTTTTTTCGAAAAAAATAATTTTGCTCTGAATTTTGATGAAAAAAATAAATTTGCTTATGGTGTGACAGAAAAAAATAATCTTGCTCTTACAAATAATCTGAATTTGAAGAATTACCATAAAATTTTGCTTAAATTCTTGAAATTTGTCCGGCTCGCTTCGCTCGCCACAGTTTTCAGTCTATCAAAATATTTTTAGCTCGCTTCGCTCGCCATAGTTTTCTATCAATCATTACTTGCTAATGTCAAAATTCATATATTTGAAGATATCAAAAGTGTTAACAATGCTTATGTATAACTATTAATACATGTTGCATGTATCCCATAGAGTCTCAATTTTATGTTCTTGTGAGCCTAATTGGAAGGAGAACTTCATTATTCACTATTTTACAATTCTGCATTTTAAAATTTGTCTGCAAGACCTTCCCCAAAGACCCTCTTATATTCATGTACCTTATATAAATTTTGTTTATTTAGAATTGTATTGTAGAAATCTTTTGTCTCTCTATTTAGAATTGAATTGAATACTTGCATAAAAATAAAGTACATATTAATATTTAGAGTTTTGAGTAAAAATATTAATAATATCTATTGATAAAACACAAACATTCTTAATATATATGCACATCACTTTGTTAAAAAAAAATTCCTTGCTCCGACTTTGCAAGAAAAAAATAATTTTGCCCCGGTCCGAGGCGAAAAAAATAATCTTGCTCCGACAAAAAACCCAAGCCCCCCCCCCCCAGAATATCAAATGGACCGTGCCTAAGTATTCTATTAAATATTACAAACTGTCATACAATCTGCCTTTGACCTTAGTATAGCCGACGAGGACTTGCATCCTCTATAGTAGAAACTGTAACATTTCATTTTATCAGGGTCATAGTAATAAGTCTTGGTGACCTGGGAACATCGGCTCTTGTCTCTCCTGATATCACACACAGAAGGCCTCTTTTTCCACTTCCTGACGCTACGAGCAGGACCGGAAGGCACCTTGACCAACTTCCGCTCACGACGAACATTACCGGAAGACAATCCTCCTCGTATTCTTTACGCGACGAACACCGATAGACTTCGTCCTCATTTTCTTTCCACGCCGCACAACACCGCTTGGAACACTCCAAGGTCCTGTAAATGTAAATTTTGTTGGTTTCAAGTCCTCAATGACCTCATCCGATACTATGAACGGTTTAACTGAATCAGTACCTTTCTCTATCAGAATCACGCCTTCGGGCTGGGGTCTTCCTGTTGATACTCTGAATATCCTGGTTTTCCTCCTTGGTGTAGAAGCTAAATATAGGAATTTTTCTTCCTCCTGTTCTCGATGTAGGCCTCCTCCTATTTGTACTCTTTGTACTTTGAAATTCATTATTGAGATTTTGTGAAGATCTCCTCTTTGTTCCTGATGAGGTCTTTTTTGTGACTCTTGAGCTAGACATGTTTGTTTACAGGTCGTCGTTTACCTGTTGTTTTCGAGGGTAGTCTTTTTCGACTCGATTCCCCGTTCCTAATCAAAACGACCCCTGGAGGCATAGGTCTTCCTTTAGTACGAGATAAAGACTTTCCAGTAGGTACCCGATGTAGGCTTAGACTCTTCATTGACAGTGTTTCGCGAAGAACTCCATTTTGGGGGTTTATCTGAATCAACCCTCCAAGATGAAACTCTCGATGATTTTCTACTCGGTGATGATGGAGTAATTTTTGTGCCAGTTGAGACTCTTTCACGAGATGATACTCTTGTTCTTGTCGGGACAAGTTTTGTTCTAGATGAAACTCTCGCAGTGGATGATTTTCTGCGTGGTTTTGGAGTGATTTTTGTCCGAGATGAGACTCTCTCACGGGACGATACTCTACTCGCGAGTTGGGACAACTTTTGCACGAGTCCAGACTCGAGTACCAGACGATACTCTTGTTCTTGTCGGGACAACTTTATGTTCGAGATGAAACTCTCGTGGGGGATGATTTTCTACTTGACGTTGGAGTAATTTTTGTACGAGACGACATTCTTGTTCGTGTCGGAACTACTTTCGTTCGAGATGAAGCTCTTGTACGAGATGTAGTATCCTTCCGAGAAGATTTTAAGTTCTGAAGACGTTGATATAAAGCCTCTTGTTACAGGGGGTCTTTTCAGCTCTTCCCTCCTGAAGCCTTTTCTGTTTGTCCAAGTGGACCCTTTTTGCTTTCTAATATCTTTTCCATCAATTCCACGGACAGTTTTTATTTTCCTTGATACGCTTGTGTGAAATTTTTTGAATATTTTTGTTCCTTTTCCTCGCTTTGAATCAATAGTTTCCTTTAACTGAAAAACAAAAGGTTTTATTACATGAATGGGAATTTCCCCTTTTCTGATTGGCTACATGTAAAACAGGCGCTAAGACGTCACCCCGGGTAGATATAAGATTCCGACAGCTCTACGTGTGCTAAAATAGATCAGAGAAGCTTTTTATAGTCTGAAATTAATGTAATGTCAACTTTGAAATTCTCAAAAGAGGAAGATCTCCCTCTTGACAGTTGAAAAAGAGGGAGATTACGAGTGAACCAATTGCGCGAAATTTATAATTGTGACATTCGAACAATTTGATTGAATGTTAACCTTGTAAAATGTTAAATAATGAATATATGATGCATACACATTTTATAATTGTACTGGGTGGCCACATTGCTGACAGCAATGTTTTTTATGGAAATATTGATAGGTGGAGATGTAGCCCAAAAGAGGGAGTCTTGGAGGGAGGTTGTAATTTTAGGAGTAAAGAGGGAGAGTTGACAGGTATGACAGACTGCTGTGACTGACAATCATTCTCAAAATAAGCCCTTTTGAAATTGTTGTAAACTATACGTCACATATTTTGTCATAGTAAAGTTTTCCTACCTCCAACTAGACATGTTTTCCTGCAATCTTCTATTGTTTTGAAGCGATTAGTATTACCACCACAGCCCTTGTAGACGAATTTCTGACACTGTTTTAGCTCTGCGTCATAGTAGTACCTTGTATGTCTCTCGTTACAGTCACCAGCCTCCATCTCAAACCAGCACTGCAGGGGACGCGCCATTGTATCTAACAAGATAAATTTTGAATTTTTAAAATATGATACAGATCTACAACTAAAAGAATGGACTAAAAAGAGAGTCTCTTCAAAGTGTTTCAAACGATTGAACTTATAGTCATTCTAATTTTTCTTTATTTTTTCTTGTTTTTTCAACAATATGATTCCCTTTTTTAAGGTTCTCGGACCTTAAGAGCTGTAAAAATAGAGTTTAAGAATTTTCTCAAAATACTGAAATAGCCTACCGGTATTTTATCAAATCGAAAGACCTATGTCTTAACTCTTTATGTTCAGGTCCATGTATGTTCGTTCAGAAATAACCTTAAACGACAGCAATATCAGTCAAAACTACACCACTCTTTGCGAGCTTTGGTTGAAATATGCAAGAAAAATTAATTTACATCATGAGCGCATGCATGTATGACTAATTCAGAAAAGATGGAAGATGGATAGATATGAGACATATCTCATGTCAAAGAGAATAAGCCATATGCGTATGCGTTTATCCTCATGCAAGTCAAAAAGAAGAAAAAAGATATCTGAAACAGTCATCTCTACATCCATGACGCGCTCAAAATATGACGTAACGGACAGTATCGATTTATTAGCACGTATTGATTTTTACATGAGTGGCCGTGTTCTCTCAATTTGGGATCATATGACAATATGATCGACCTCTCTCATGCATATGCATAGTATAACGTAACAATGTAATGTTCAAAGCCTGAATCGATCGCGTATTATCCGCATATACCGAAAACCCCTTTCCAGATACAACTAGACATCAAACAGTTTTATCTTTCAATAAAGTGGAACTTCAATCATGGAAGGCCAATTTGTCGTTTTATATAGAAAGTAATACAGGTTACCTTTAATTCTTCGTTTTGTAAGTGATGAACAAGAGGCCCAAGGGGTTGAAGGTTGATAATGACTAATTTGGTAGAGGCCCTTGAGTTTTGAGAAATTCTGTTCATTATATAATTAGTTTCGGAGATGTCGAAAATGCGTTGGTCAATCAGAGCCCTCGCCGGTCATATTTGTTGACCGATCAGCTCGAAAGACACCGACTTGGTAGTATTAGAGAACAGTGATTCCTGTGAAGGTTTCGTGAAGTTCTGTGCAGCGGTTGCAGAGGGGATTTCGAAAATGAATCAGCCAATCAGAGCCCTCGGTGACCATATCTGTTGACCGATCAGTTTGAAAAACACAAACTTGATAGAGGACCTAGAGTGCTTGCTTCCTGTAATGTTTCGTGAAATTCTGTTCAGCGGTAGCAGAGGAGACATCGGAAATTGTAAAAAGTTAACGCCAGAAGGACGCCGGACTTCCGCACAATTACAATACACTCATGTGAGCTAAACGGGGGACTTAAGGTCTGGGATCATTTGTATCTTTCTACACTTGAAGAAAATAGAATACAATTTTATCAAACCGAATACAAATTATTTACTACATAATTTCTAAGAAGTACCATCTATCGCTGTTTTGAAATCCTTGCAGACATTTTTACCACAAGTCGTGGGACAACACTTCTTTCCTGAAAAAAAAGAAAAAAATCCAGTGAAATCGACACACACAACAAACTAATAAAGAGATATATAGAGAATAAGTGTCTTGATTTGTGTTTTGTCACGGGTATGCAACACACAGCAAGTGCATTTATCGTACATGTAATGCGCGTTTTTTAGCTATTGATGACGTCATTTGAAGCAATCAAATTAATTTGTATTCAGGGAAAACTGTTTATCATCACTGGAAAAACAAATCGCAATGCCTGATATACTAGTATCAATTTGGAGAGGATCATTTCTAAAATGTGAACGGACTTCTTAAAAGCCATTTTGTGACATTGCGTTTCGAAGCAAGTGCTGTGTCTGATCGTTTGGCGTTTGACAGAATAAGTCACTTGTATACCTACGATTCATGATAGAAAAGAAAAGAATACCTATAGATTACACAATATATCTTATAGAATAAAGATTCAGTGGTGCGTTTCTTTTTTTTTTCTTTTTGTTGTTGTTGTTTGTTGTTGTTGGGTACATGATTACAAAGAAAAATCAATATATAAAAACATGTTACATGACAAGATAAGCGGATTTAAAAGTTGCAATTTACTGAAGTTTGTTTTAGAGAACATTTTTTTTAACTGCAGATGGTTTTACAGAGTTATACAAGGGTAGAATAATTTTCAATCTGTAAAATTTTACAAGTAAATTATCATATAGCATGTACAAACAGAAGGCACAAACATTTGTTTTATACATAAGTGGATTAATATAATTTTGCAAGGATAGAGCAGTTTAAATATGATTATAAAAGCAGATACATGTATATGAATGTACAGTGCATGATCACATTTGCAGGTACATGAAATGAATTTAAGTTTAAAAAGCTTTCTTAAGATTAGAGCACGAGGACGCAAATCAGAAAATAAAGAAATGGCCTAACAACATTTTCATTTGTATTCCGTATTCTTACACGATGCGCATTTACTGTCGCTTAAATTGACTATTGCTGCTTGGTCTGCCTTGTTGCAAATTTCGTGTTGTTTTTTGTTTAAATTGATTGTATTAGTAGCTGGTTTGTTTCGTCTTTTGTTATACCAATAGATAGAATGTATTTTCGTATATGTTTATGCTAATGTCACCAATTGCCTTATGTTTAAGTAATGCTTCTTGTTTTAATGTGTCGATGCATCGCGAATATTGTTTGATTTCATCAGCAAAGAAAGGATGCATGGCGTGTATTGCATAGTTATACCAGTATAAAATGAAGAGCCACATAAGACGGTGTTGCAATGATCACAGCGGAAGAAAAACGCACGAGACAAGAAAAGTGGGTAAAGCATTACATAAACAAAGGAGGGGATCTCCAACAACACTAGGTTGCAGCAACCTCAGCAAAACTTCAAAACACCCAATGCAAAAACACAGAGCAGACACGCACAGAAAGAGACGTAAAAGAGGCAATGAACACCAACCAACAATAAAGAAACATCAAACACAAAAGAACATATGCATAAACCAACGAGACCAATGAGCAACCGGTGCCGACTTTGGACGGCCATCTGCCACGCAAGTAGCAGAGGGTCCGGTTATCCTGATTACGTGCGCATAATCCTCCCAATTCTCCGATTACCCAGAAGTCTCGAAGAACGCACAATTGTGGTGTGAAATAACCTCCTCACTGCAAGATGAACATACAAGCAGACAGCATGACGCAGGGGCCCAAGAAACACACAGATGGATATGTAAATGGATATAAAAAACAGAAGGCATGCGAAATACAGTCCATGCTCTGCGGGCTGTAGTGAGCCAACGTACATGATCACCCGAGGAGTCCGACTGACATTCAGAAAGAACAGGTGACCGGGGCCGTCTTCTCTAAAGAGGTTTGGACAGGGCTGGTCATAAACTCCTGTCGTCAGTCAGTCAGAGTATAATTCTTTTAAAGAATGCGCTGTTACAAGGCTGTGGTCCAGTGCCAAGTCAAGTGTCCGTCCGGCGACAGAAGGATCATATCCACGGTATAAAAGGCGTTTAATGATTCTAACCCAATTTCGATGGTAATTCTGTCTACCTTTGAACCTTCTTATTTTGTTAATTATGTCACCATAAAATGCAGGTTGTGAACACTACGAGGAATAAATATAAAAATAAGTGTAAAAACACAATGTGAACAGACGTCATTCAAAATTCAGTTAAACCAGAGGCCCAGAAAATGAACAGAACAGAAAGCAACTCAATGTGCATATAATCCATGCATCAAGCTATCTCCTACACAATGTGATCATATCAGGTGCACAGGGAAAAGAAGGTACATCCTGCCTAAAGCCAATATCCCTCACTCTATTTAATGTATTATGTAAATTCACAGATTTCCCAAACTGAAATAAGGAAAATCTGGTATTTCATGGTTCAAGTTTTATTCCAGAATGTGTTATAGTAGCATTTTATTATACCTTTACTTGTTTTTTCCTATATAATAAGATACCCATTAAAACTAGCTGTAACCCGCCTGATGAGACTATTTCCCTGCAAAAAGAAGCCTATTTCCATAGGGATATAGCTTCGAAATGGGGCGGAGCTACAGAGCGTGACTTCGAAATGGGGCGGAGCTACAGCGCGTGACGGTATAATAAAACAGTTACAGTACTCGGCTTCGCCTCGGGAAATAGGTCTAGTCTCGGGAAACCAGAATCATGCTAACTCCCTCAATGGTATACTTTAACTGTATAGTATAGATGATAGGAGGTCGTATGGTAAAGTTTTATATTGTATATGCAAAGGAAATTGTCTTGTACCGGTACATTAGAACATAAATAATTATTACCTTTTGTTTGATTTAAATAACTACCGTGCTGTTGTGACGATGTCTCTACCTACCTACTTCACATTGGTAGTCACTTTCACAAGGATAACCCCTGCCAAAAAGGCACACGTGTAAGCCGATATCGTGCGCACATATTCCATGTACTAGTTCTGTATTTCGAACAAAGGTCCTCGATGTCTGACAGCGAAATATAAATCACAGAATTAGTTATGTTGAATTATAGCTATAGGACCTTTTATCTTTAACATGCCTTATTACATCTATTTCAGAAATAATAAAACTATTTTTCTGACTTACATGTACCTCTCCATAGCAATTGTCATTTTCGAAATGGAATACTTACAATTTGAGATGTTATTCTCAAAGGAAATGGACACGTCAACAGAAAATATAATATAAACTTTTCCATTCCGATATATTTTTGGCAATCATACACGATCGAATGCCGAAATATATAAAAGTCTGATGGAAAGGAATATTTTGTTTTAATATTTTATCATTGGTCGGTTTTGAATAATGACGTTATGGAGATAAGCTGGACTTAAAACTGTTTTGTATATAAGCCTCCATTGAATCCTCGTAGATATTAGGCAAATGAAGAATTGCCTGCTGGTTTATGTTATAGTCTAAGGTCCTACTGACCTTTATTGCGTTTTTCTTAACCTCTTTTTACTCCGAGTTTGAATACATTACGTGCGTTTATTGCAGATGTTGCTTTCTCAACAATTTTTCATAAATTTGCAAAATAAAATTGTAATTCATCATACTTAGCACTTTTTCTATTTTTCCTATAATCTAAAGACTTTTGACCTTGTTTTTCGAATATCAACGATTTATAAATTGTATCTGCACTGTAATGTTGATTATATACACGGTGAACAAAGGGTAGTTGCGTTTTTTTTTAAAGAAGAACGAAAAGATCTCCAACATTACATATGTGCATGTACGAGCGAAACACTCAATAACAGATCAAAGAGGGATGTCCGCGGTATAACACACATATACATATATGTACAAAGTGATCATAAAACTGCACTGTCCATAAGCAAACCAAATCGAACGAGAAACCTATAAACATTACATATTGTAGGTGGCGCCATTGAGCATGTTGAGACGGAATGAAGCGAATATCTGAAAGGTGGTTGTTTAGAAAATCTGTACCCTGATTAAGGTAATGAATTAAGGTATCATAGTAGACACCATTCAAGGCAACTACAAACGAAATGCACCGAAATATCATCTTCTCGAGACAAGTGTACGTAAAGATATTACGTACATTTGTCTCGAGAAGATGTCAAATATACACTGACTCCTAAATTATATATCTCAAACCCTGTTTCTCATTGAATGATAAAACATTCATCGAAAAGGCCCACGAAGCAGTCTTACCAATACAATGTACATGCAGTCGCAAAAGGGCAATCCGTCAACGGCAGCATAATGAACTGACCCTTGCCCGCATCGCAGTATGCTACATTAATACCAAATGATGTAGTAAAGCGGGTTAAGTTCACACAACCTTCAAGTTATCCGGAAGCGCAAGGGTCTTTACTGATATCATTATGTTGGAATGATAGAATAGTGGTTTAATTAAATATTAGTGTCTTACTTGCAAATACATTAAAGAGGCAAATATTAACACCAGTTGTGTTTCTTGAAATATCCAGACAGTTACAAAGTAAAATGGGAGATGCTAATGGTACCTTTTTATTTTGAGCTTTACCATTGAAATTTCAGAAAACACACCCCTTTGAAGAGATTACCAAAACATCAGGTCGCTGGCTCATGTCTCCTTTTCAATGCCTGCCTGGATTGGACCCCTTGATAAATGGACAAGAGTTATGATACACCAATACGTTGTATTTTATTATCAAGACTGAACTGAGTGCCTACCATGTTAAAATTTACCTGCGCACAATATGTTTATATTTATATGTTTACTGCACCAATAGGGTAATACATAAAAGTGGTTTTGGTTTGACAAATATTAAAATCGTAAAATGACAACGTAGAACTCCCTGGGAAGGAATGGCATATCCTACATGTATTTTGACTTCAATATAATGCACTTGTAAATATTATGTTTAACCACAGTAATAATTTAAGTGCTTGTATCCTGGAACTTCACTATATAAAAGAAGCGACGAAGAGATTACATTGACAATCGCAGAATCAGGCCAAAATGAAGTCTCTATCAATTTTGGCTATTGTAAATGGTTTGCTGATGGTAAGTAAAATTCTCATATTATTTTTTATATCTCATTTTATACTTTTTTTCACCTGATTGTACAAAATACTACGAAAGTAAGGGGAAAAAACCTTTCAAATCAATTCAAGGAATTGTGGTCCCCAGCTTTTGGGTGTTTGTTTTTAAAAAAAATGCTTACAGCCCCCCCCCCCCCCCCCCCATTCTTAAGTTTTCATAATATATCTCATATATTATCAACATTCTAAAAATGAAAGATTAAACTCCCAAAAAAGGTCAAAGGGTCCAAACTTTTGTTTTGTTACCAAGGGACAGGGTTTATGAAAAGGTATGCAAATGTGGAATATTAAAGTCCTATCATTTAAATTACCATCCCAAGTTGAAGTTTTTAAATGTGGGTCAACCTCCAAGGATGAGTTTTTGACGTCACAAGGTCAGAATGTTGTTACCAACAGAAAGGTCTTGTCACAAGGAATACATACGTGAAATGTGAAAGCCCCATCACTTTCCGTTTAAAAGTTATGGTCAAGGTAAAAGTTGTTGAAAAGTATGTCAAACTCCAAGGTCAAGGTCACAAGGTCAAATGTTGGTATCCATGAAAAGGTCTTGTCAAAAGGAATACACATGTGATATATCAAAGCCCTTTCACTTTCCATTAAAAGTTAGGGACAAGGTTAAAGTTTTTTGAAAAGTAGGTCAAAGTCCAAGGTCAAGATCAGAAGGTAAAAAATTTTGGTATCCATGGAAAGGTCTTGTCCATCAGTTTTACCTTGTCTTTGTAATACTTTTTTTTCACTGACATTGTATATGTATTACATCGAATATAAAGAGTATTGAATCTACTTTAATTTATCCCAGCATGAAGTTGTTGGTGTTTTTAGTTTTAGTTGTCACCAGCTTTTAAATAATAAAAGGAGCTTGATTCTCGAACTTTTCAGGATATCTATAGGTTTCATGGCTCTAACATTGCACGAGGCGAATCCTGGTCATCATTTTCAGGTTTGAAAAATATGGTTCCTTTTTCCTTCCATATTTCTGAAGTCTTATTATACAGATCAAAGAATAAGCTGATGTTTTTTTCTTAACGATTTCTTCATACATTATAATGCAAAGTAGGTACAAAATTTTGAACTGATTGTTTTTTAGACCTCAAAATCACATTCTGGTCTTGATTTACAGTTCAGCTTGGCCAGAGAAATCGACATACCAGCCTACCGAAAAAGAATGCCGGTTAAATATGCCAACTCACCTTATGAAGTTTTCTTCTAAGTAGGTCAAAGTCCAAGGTCAAGGTCACAAGGTCAATTTTTTTTATATCCATGGAAAGGTCTTGTCACAAGGAATACACATGTGAAATATCAAAGCCCTATCACTTACCATTGAAAAGTTATACACAAGGTTAAAGTTTTTGTGACTGACGGACAAACGAACCGGTTTTAATGTCCCCGCGCTTTTGCGAAAGCGGAGGACAAAAAAGATGGTCAGAAGGTAAAAACTTTTGGTTTCCATGGAAAGGTCTTGTCACAAGGAATTCACATATGTAAAATGAACGCCCTATCACTTTCAATTCAAAAGTTATGGTCAAGGTTAAAGTTTTTGATAAGTAGATTAAAGTCCAAGGTTAAGGTCAGAAGGTAAAAAAAAATTTGGTATCCATGGAAAGGTCTTGTCACAAGGAATACACACGTGAAATATCAAAACCCTATCACTTACCATTCAAAAGTTATGCACAAGGTTAATTAAAGTTTTTGTGACTGACGGACAGACGAACCGGTTTTATTGTCCCCGCGCTTTCGCGAAAGCGGGGGACAAAAATTCCATTAAATGGAGCCTGGTTTTTTGTGTGGTAATTTTTACATAAGCAGTCAATGAATTATTGAATTCATTCCCATTTGATTTATGATTACATAACTATACAGTTTATATCTATTTCCTTTTTCTATGTCTCTGTATACAATTTGTGGCAGCGAAACTGTCTTTTATCCATCGCAGAGTCTGAACTTGAATAACATATGTGTACTTGTTTCAGATAAGCTATGTACAGGCCTTACCGGAGACCTGTCCAGAGTCTGAGGGAATAATCACAGACTGTAGAGAGGCTCCCCCAAATCCTGGCCAGTGTAAGACTGACGCCGACTGTCAGGATGACAATAAACGATGCTGTAGTTATGGCTGCGGAGGTAGAACCGCATGTTTTACAAAGAAAAAGGACTCTGGTATGTTAATTCCTTCGTTAGAAACCCGGCGAATTCTTTACTCCTGAAGGACTAACTTTCAAAAATTACTTTTGTTAGATAAAATCCTCACTAAGTTTTGCTTCAATCGGAATCGGGATATGAATCATCGAGGTTACATTTCTGTTCCTATACATTTCATTCATTCATTCAAGCGTCCAGTTTAAAAAAGCGTCTCTTAAAAAACCCACGAGTTTAAGCTATATTTTCCTAATGTGACAACAATTGCCATAAAAGTAGGTCAAGAGCAACAACAGAACATCACAGCAAGACTGAACTCATCGTATGTGCAATGTGACCTTGCATGCATGCCATTTGGTGGGCTTAAAAGTCTTTGTGGTCATTCTATGCGTTCGTTATTCTTGTGGGCATGAACAATGCTACTTTATGCAAAATTGTTTACGCCTACCTTTGTGCATCATCGAGTCATATCAAAACATCAAGATTATACCAAATAATTTGTAAGAGCTCTGCTGACTGCAGCGAGCTCAAGTCTCGATAGATAATTTGCCCTTTAAATTTCAGTTCTTCATCCACTTCATTTCTAAACCAAGGCATTACCCATTATAAGTTATAACAACTAACATTACAGAGTTGCCGACATGTTGGCAGTCTATGAACGTTGGCAGTGAGTGCCCCTACTGGGTGTACTCTCAGACTAGATGGTACTACGACAAATCCTCCAGGAGATGTCTGTCCTTTATGTACACAGGCTGTGGAGGAAATCAAAACAACTTTGTCACCTACTTATCTTGTATGCAGGAATGTATGATGAAATGTAAGTACAAATCATAACGGCTATATAAGCTAAGTCTGTGATACCAGAAATTCTTATCGTTATGAATATTCGACTTTAATTCAGTTAAAGACCCAAGACTGGATTGCAACGTGAAGTACATCATTCATAGAAAACAGCCATAACACATAATTTGTAAAAAAAGTATTGATTTAATTGATTTCAATGTATAGTTTCTTTTGTAGTAATCATCACAGGGTGTTAAATACTCTTTTTATGTTACAGATGTACCAGGAGGACCCACGATATCAAATCCTTGGGAACCACCTACTATTCATGTGTAAAATAGATATTAAGTTATATATGTGTAAATCCCATGAATTTATTATAACGGAAAGAATACGCATAATACATGAATAACAATTTGTCTGTACAGTTTTCATCGGAGTTTTTGATGGTTCAGTATGGACCGATCATTGTTACTATAATATCCATTTCTTGTACTGCTCCAATTATTCCATAAAACAATTCAGTCTATATTTACTGTGAACATATTTAGTCGAATCAAGTCCCTCAATAACCTTTGAAAATACATTTAGATATATTTGTTCATTATATTGAGAAATAAATCCGTAAAACCCTTTAAATAATATGGCCTTATTAATGACTTTATCTTTAATACATGTAGATAATGATCTTCCAATATAGAAGGCACAGAGTATGTTAAAATACAACTCAAGTGTCATCAAAATACATTAATTTTATCCTGGAATTATATATTCGGCAGTGGTTAAAGGTGACAGTTTCTTCCATGAAAAAATAGCAATGTGTCGCCTGCGAAGCGGCTTATTCTAGGAGGTGGATGATTACATGGTTCAAAATTACTGGTATCACTAAGAAAGTCTTGTCTAATGAAATTCATATGTGAAATATCAGACCTATTACTTACCAGTTGAAAGATATGGTCAATCTCAAATAGTATGGTGACCAAACTTCAAAAAGGGCTCTATTTTAGGAGTTTAAAGGTCATGAAAGGCATATGGCTATATTATATATCAAATGAAAGCTTAAAGTTTCTTCTTTCAATCTAGCTTGGTCGTCACAACCCAAAGTGGTGCAAAATACGTTTAAAGTGACGTCATCTGACGTCACCCCAAAATTCTTTATTTCTGTAGAAAGAAATATGCTATATTGCAATGTCGCAAACAGTAACAAAAAATAAGTGAACTTGATATAAAGTTGTTTAAAAGTAAAGAGGATATAACCCTTATTGAATATGGATAAACATCGAAATCAATGCGATTGCCCATCATAAGAGTGCTCTAAATGACGTTAAATCACGTATCCATTCCTTTCCAACAGAATCATTCAATTCAAGATAATTTTATTTAAAACTCGATCTTTTTCTGATATACATCGTGAACTGTTATAAAAAATAAAGCTAAAATATCTCTGACTAATTATGTGTAATTTTTGGCAAGCTATTCGGTTCAGTGTCGGAGAAGAAGGACGTCAATGAACGTCACCCTTCAATATTTAGTAGTAGGCAATTATGTGTTTGAAAAGTTATGTTATCATACATTACACTATTTATTCGTTCACATTATGATATTTTGTAATGAATTGGTTCTACACATTCGAAATAGATTTCGGAAGAATGTCATTAGTAAAAAACATCACGATCGACGATGACGTCACAATTAAAATGGCGACGTTAATTCGTAACTTGAGCAAAGAAATGTAAAAATCTACCATTTTTACGGCTATTTTTCCCGTTATTTTGTAAATTATATGATGTTTAGAATCTCAAGTGCTGATTCTATATCATACAGAATTCGTGAAATTTCTTTTGTAGTGAAGATCCCCTAGCAAAGGCTCGTTGACGTAATTTGTTCGATAGAACTATTTTACGTCGAAAATCATTTTGTATCCTCTTCTGATCACATCAAATACCCTATCTCCATATAATAAAGTTATTTCAGAATGATTCATATGACACAAATCCTATATAACTTTGAAACTTTCTCATTGAAGTTGCATATAAAATCGACAATGACGTCACAATTAAAATGGCGTCGTAGGTTCGTGATTTTAGCAAAGAAAGGTAGGCCTATTATTTGAGCAAAACTGTTCAAAATTTCGATTTTACGTTATTTTTCCATTATGTAAATTGCATACAATAAGATATAAAGAATCCTAAATGCTTTTTGTTTAATTCATACATAATTCATTTAAGTAGTTTCGTTGTGAAGGTTCCCTGGTTAAGGCTCATTGACGTAAAATCACACCTGTTTGATAGATACCGTTTGACATCGAACACTATTTGAGACCCCCTTTTGATCACATCAGGTTCCCTATATTCAATCTAATAATGTTATTTCAGAATGACACACAACCCAGGTCATCGTAAAGCTTGTTCGTAAGATGTAGGACTTTAATTGACAATGACGTCATGGCTGATAAAGTCTTCGGTGCGTTTCCAACATATAGTTAGAATTTATGTTTGACGTTACATGTATATCTTCGAATTACAAGAAGAAGTTATAAATTTCGTATGAAATAGAAAATAAATTGATTCTATCTTCTTCATGCTTTATTTGTTTATTTTTATACATGCTTATTTGTGTTCTTTTGCAAAGACCTTTGAATAAAAGTTATGGACGTGATACAGGTTTTTTTTTAATGAAAGTTGATTGAAATTATATATAATAAAGAATGTAAAAAAATCTTTGAAGTCAAGACGTTAATTTGAAAAATCTTGTTTCGTGTCATGGACTTTCAAAAAAAGTTGATATATACATGTACGCGTTCATGGCGTATGTTCTTCGATCATTCAATTATATAATCTGTATTGAACTGACGTATCATTGACGTTCTATACGTGCTTATAGTAATCTATGCGTTTCGACAGCCTTATTTTGACGTCAATGAGGAGTTTTGCTTCGTAAAATTAGCGCTAACGTGGCTCCTGTCCCATCATGCTACGTCTTTCGGTAAATTTTGGACATGATAATAATTTTCACACTCATTGGCCATATAAAATTGTTAAGATTGAGAATCAGAAGCGAGGGTTAAGTACCCGAAACGTGCATGTCTGGTCCATGCTGCAGATTTAAATGATGCTATGAATTTGAAGACATGTAATGTGCAAACGGATATCAAAAGCATAAGGGCGTACAAAAATCACTTAACGTAGCAATTACGTAGTTTGTACTCTGAATATACTCGTACTCAAGAGACAATTAACGAAATGATGTACGCTTTCACGATAAGGTTCACTCACTTGTGTCTTTTCGCGTGACGTTTCATACACTGAAGACAATGAAATGACGTCATATCGCTCTAAACCGTGACATGGTCTGTTGCATTCGGATCCCCTCCCCCTTTATTTGTAACGGCATAAAAGAAGAAAAAGGTCGAGGCTAATCCGAATGGGATTGCTGCTCCATGTCACGGTTTTGAGTAGATCAAATGCCGTAAGAAGAGACAAAAGGGATCCGAGCGAACCTAGCGTGAAAAATTCTATACGCTGTTTTATGTTAGTCATATCAGCATTTTTGTTTCTCAAAATATGATCAAACGTCGAAATTTTGGATGTGACGTCATTTTCGAAATTGAATCCTGCATCTTTTAAAAAAATCTAATTTGTATCATACCAAGTCATCATGAAATAACATAATTATATCAAATAGAGGAAGATTTGATCAAAAGAGGATCTTAATGCTGTCTGGTGTCGAACGGTATCTATCAAAACAGGTGACGTGATTTTACGTCCATCAGACTATGCTAAGGGACCTTCACTTCAAGACAATTTGCATGAATTCCGTATGAAATAGAATATTAAGCATTTATTAATATTATTCTCTATAACTTATAATATGCAATGAAATGGAAAAAATGACGTAAAATTGAACGATTTCAACCGATTTTGCTCAAACAACACGTCTACGTTGCCATTTTTATTGTGACGTCATTTTCGAATTGAATTCTACATCTTTAAAGAAAGATACAAAGTGTAATCGAATTTGTGTCATATAAATTTACCATGATATGACATAACATAACAAAATTGAATAAAGTGAGTTTGATGTGAACAAAGGATTATTTCAAATGATGTTCTTTGTCGAAGGTATCTATCAAGCAAGTGTAATATTTTACGTCCATGAATCTTTGCTACAGGAAGTTCACTACAACACGAGTTGCCTGAATTCCGATGGAAATGTTACCATTCATAATTCTTCATATCTTAAAAAGTACAATGAAATTGAAAATTTATCGTAAAATTGAATGATTTCGACCATTATTGTCCAAAAAAAAAAGTGCCAACGTCGCCATTTTGATTTTGACGTCATTTTTAGATTTTGAATGCTACATCTTGTAAGAAAGATTCAAAGTGAGATCGAATTTGTCATATTGTATATCATATTTCATGTATCATGAAATGATATCGTAACTAGATCGAAAATAGGAAGTTTGATGTGATCAAAAGAGGATGATTTGTAATGATTTCGAAAAATAGATAACATCTTAAACTAAATGAATTGTTCTATATCGATCGATCATGGTTTTACGTCCATGAGTCTTTGCTCGGGGGACCTTCACTTCAATATGACTTGTATGTATTAGTATGAAATAAAAGAAAAACCATTTATGGTATTCATTATATCTCATAAAACGCAATGTACATAATGGAAAAAATGACGTAATATTGAAGATGTTGGTCGTATTTCTCAAAAACTGCGCCTACGTCGCCATTTTGATTGCGACGCATGGTCAATTTTAAATACTACATTTAATGAGGTAGCTTAAAATTCAATTTGGAGATGTATCATATAATTCTTTATGAAATAACATCATAAGATCGAGCATAGGCAATTTGATGTGATCAAAGGACGGTATAAATTGATTTTCGGAGTAAAATAGTATATTCAACGATTTGAGTGATGTTACGTCCATGAGTCCTTGCTAGGGAATTTTAACTTTAAAAAAAGAGTTGGACGAATTCTGTATGATATAGTAGCCGCGTTTGAAATTCTTAACATTATATAATTTGCAATTCAATGGGAAAAATTAATATTTTTCAAATTGGAAGAATTCAACATTTCTCGCTTAAACATGAACTTACGTCGCCATTTTATTGTGACGTCATCATCAATCGAGATGTTTTTGACCAGTGGCATTTATCCGAAATCTATTCTTGAACATGAGTGAACCAAAGAATGACTAAATATCGCAATATAAACGAATAAATAGGGTATCATAGTGTAAAAACGTTTTTAAACACATAATTGCCTACTACCAATATTGAAGGGTGACGTTTATTGGCGTCCTTCTTTCCTGACACTGACCCGACTAGCTTACCAAAAATTACACATAATTAGTAAAAGAGAGTTTAACTTTATTTTGTATAACAGATCACCGTGTATAACAGGAAAAAATCGAGTTTTAAAGACAGTTATCTAGAAATAAATGATTCTGGTGAAAAGAATTGGATACGTGATTTGACGTCATTTGTAACAGCTTTGTGACGCTAAATCACATTCGATGTTTATCCGTATTCAAGGAGGGTTATATCCTCTTTACTTTAGAATATGTTTTGTTTCAAGTTCACAAATACTGTAACAGCTTGCGATATTGAAAAATAGCATATTTATTTCTACAGAAATTAAACATCCTGGGGGTAACGTCATATGACGTCATTTTAAACGTATTTTGCACCACTTTTGGTTTTGACGACCAAGCTAGATTGAAAGAAGAAACTTCAAGCTTTCATTTGATATATAATATAGCCATATGCCTTTCATGACCTTTAAACTCAGAAATTTGGCTTGTTGGTCACCGTACTAAAAATTTCAGAAAAGAGTGTAAATCATCTAGGTCAACGTCACTACATAAAATTTTTGGTAACAAAACAAAGGTCACATCATAAGAAATAATATATGTGTGAAATATCAAAGCCCTATCACTTACCAATCAAAAGATATACGCAATTCTTAGAAAAGGTCAAATATCTAGGTCAAGGTCACTAGGTTAAAAAATTATGGTATGTTTCGTCTTGTTACAAAGAATACACATGTGAAATATCAAAGCCTGATCACTAACCTATCAAAGATATAGGGAATCTCAACTTTTTTTAAAAGAAGGTCAAATATCTATGTCAAGGTCACACGGTCTAAAATTATGATATGTGCAGAAAGCTCTTCTTACAAGGAATACACAAGTGAAATTTCAAAGCCCTATCCCTTACCAGTCAAAAGATATATACCATCTTCCTTATTTTTAAAAGTAGGTCAAATATGTAGGTCAAGGTCACTAGGTCAAAAATTATGGTATGTGTAGAAAGGACTTGTCACAAGCAATACACATGTGAAATATCAAAGCCCTATCACTATTCTATCAAAACATAAAGCAGATCTTAACTGTTTTTAAAAGTAGGTCAAATATCTAGGTCAAGGTCACCAGGTTAAAAATTATGGTATGTGTACAAAGGTCTAGTTACAAGGAGTACATGTGTAAAATATCAAAGCGCTATCAATTACCAATCAAAATATATAAGCAATCTTAATTTTTTTGAAAAATAAGTCAAATAAGTAGGTCAAGGTCACTAGGTCAAAAATTATGGTATGTGTAGAAAGGTCTGGTCACAAGGAATACACATGTGAAATATCAAAGCCCTATCACTTACCATTCAAAAGTTATGGGCTGTGACACCCAAAGTGTGACAGACAGACGGACTGACTGACAGACGGACAGACAACGGACAAAGTGATCCCTAAGTGTCGCTATGCTTCGCAGGCGACACAAAAAGTACCCCTAACATCTGAGAATTCTTCTTGTAACGCCTTTTTGAACAGATATTTCAACTGTGCCAGTTGAACCTGTTTTGACACTGTTTGAAGCATCCGAGTCTCTTTTGAAAGATAAAAGTTTAGTTTTTCCTGTCACCAGAATACATATCGAGTGCTTTTCATATTGCTTTCAATCAATCCTAATGTGACAGATAAAAGTGTGTGCCAGAATATGAAGTACTTGATAAGTATTGAGTCATTTATAACACAAATTATACAAAATATGTACCCCTGCACCTAACATGACCTGCATCTCCTAATGGTACATTTGTATATACATGTACCATAAATCATTTGGATCATCAAATCTTCAAGGAGAAAATGCCTAAAAAAGCCATTTTCAACAGTTTTTAGTTCAAGTCATGACTCCTCGTATAATTGTCTGATTCCACCTTTATTGCACTTCATCTATATCACACAATTATCATTCAGCTCCATCGAACCTTAAAGAGAAAATACAAGGAAACAAAATGATAACAGATGGAATGTCAGAAGAGAATGCAACACTATATGCCCCTCCGTGAAATGGCACTGCATCAGTGCATGGAAAGATACCATGTTCCAACTTTCTGTATTTTGCCAAAATCGAAAAGAAACTTGTGCCTTCTCATCTAGTTACTGGGATTAACATCAATAATATGGCAATATCCTTGGTTCCCTCTCATTTCAAACTAGCATCAAATGTATTTCTCAATTTACATTGTAGTACAGTAAATGAACAAAGCTCAAAACCATCGAGTATAAAATGTATTCTGAATGTCACTGATATCTTCTCAAATCAACAAAAAATTATCATTCTAAAATGTATCATAATTCAGTAAGGACACATGAAATTCATAATTACAGGCAAAATTTTTGATTTTCTTAGAAACCAAATTTCACATGATGTTTGGGGAAAATGTGTTAGTGAAACACCTACCAAAAAAAAAAAACTGAATGGCATAGAAGGAATTGAATTTGTATTCTCATCAATCGGAAGTATTGGTACCAATATGAAGATCTTGCACAAAGAACAAACATACATGTATTTAAGATGAAGCCGTATCATTCAAGATTTAAAAGGTATTCACAGACCTGCCTACCTGTTTCAAACGTACAGTGTAAAATATTGCTAAAGAAGTGTAATTTAGGGATGTTAAGCGTATTATAAACAATTGATTATAATTTTGAGAAAAAACCCATCGCCTTTTCCCTACTTTGACATTTGTACAAATCTTAATCATTTACACTATTGCTTATACGATATATCAAACCCTCAAATAACAATGAATTATATAGTCAAGTCTATATGTCTGTTTTAAATATTTTAAATGGTAATTCTGAATGAAAACATGTTTTCGGAGTAAAAATGAGCAGCAAATTTGAAGATCAAAAATCGTAAAAGTAATGCCAAAATCGTAAAAGTAGGCAGGTCTGTATTCAACATGTAACTGATATCTAAAAGGTCAAACATAGAAGATCAAAGTATTTAGTGCAAATATAAATGTATTTGTCAGATAGGATGATGTGCTTGACTTTATAATTAACACAAAACAGCTGTAATGTGAAATTTAATGCAAAATATTATTACATGTATAAAGTTAATCCAGATTAAAAAATTTTGCCACAGACAAAATAAACAGTTGACAAACCAAAAACTCATTGCATGACATTGATTCCAGGTGCACAAAAAGAAAGTACCGTAACTGATGACAATTAATTCCTTATGGAAACTTACTCTCAAATCATCAAGAATAAAACAGACAAAGGCATACTCTTACAGCAATTTGTATTACTAAATCATCATTAAATAACAAAGTTAACATAAACAGCCATGTCCTAACAAAAGTCTTAAAGCTTTTCTTATCTTGAAAGACCAGAAAATGAAAGCATTCAACCATTGTTACAATTTAATGACATAAAAAGAATCGCAATGTTTCATAAAACAGGGGATCAGAAAATATTTTTTTAATTTCATACAGACCTTGTATAGATGTGAAATTGTGACTATCACAATTCAATGTATCGTATACATGGAAATTTTCATCCCTGTTTATTTTCGCCCACTGCCATAAGGGGAAATTAAGGCAGGGCAAATACAGTAAAAGTTCACTTATAGGATTTCTTAACAAAATGTGTGTATGGGTGAATTCAAATACTGGGCAAATCACTCTCCTATCTGAATAGGGCGAAAATCAAAGCTGAATACAGTATATAAAAGTGACTTGTAGGATACATACATATTTCCAACATGCTATCGTTGGTAAATATCATAATTGAAAGGCAACAATCAATTAAATTCCATATAATATCTAATACACCTAGCTCCAATGTCTTTCCATGTTTAGACCAAAATAGCCCGATGAACAAAGACGATGAAATACTGTTTATAGTACAAACGTCAAACTGTCAGACTTACACATACAATAATCTGTTCAGTCAGGATGTTTTGATATCTTTTTATGTTTTTTAAAGTACATTATTCTGAACATCTGCTGGTTTCATTCATTCATGACGTTACAAAACTGACCAGATTTAAAACAAAATGCTATGAATCCTGGGAATTCCAGTCAGGCATACCTTTCATGTACTAACTGTTTTCCTATATTCACATCCTGAAAAATCAATGTAAGCATTTTTTACAATAAATACATAATCATACATAGAATCTGATACATAGATACATGGATCATAAATGCTGAAAAGATCACATATTTTACTTCAAATACAATTATCCAATATTGTAAGTACTAGGGTGATACATGTATAATCGGATAAAATTTACTACAATTGATTATTGGACACAATCGGAGGAGTACTTAAATTTTTCAGACTTTTAACCTTTAAACCTTACTTCAACAGGTCAGTACCTTTATTTCCATAGACTTAAAATAAACTTTATCTCATACCAGGCATATCTCTATTTGCCTGGTTAGAGATAAAGTTTCTCTTCTTACATGTATGTGTTAACATTCGTTAGCCAGTCACATCTCCATTCTGATATACATGTATATATGTACATGTATCCAAGTCATTTTTCGTGAGGAGAGAACATATTGCAAAGAAGTATATTAACTCAGATTGATCGATTCTCAAAAATAGAATCGATTGTCAGCAACTTGGATGTCTTTATAGCGACAATAGCACAGATGTCGGCAACTATCGTTACAACACTAGTCAGTACTAACTATTAGCAATTATTTTTTATCATAGTTCATGCAAAATTTCAGTTATAATTAGTTCCATTTCTATTCATGATTTTTTTGTGTGTTTATCATTCCTGTACAAAAACACAAACCATAACATATATTCTATCTTTTTGATGCTATAGGAATATGTTTCATTTGTGACGTAAAGGCAAAGTGACATCAAACTTGTAGCACAGTTTCCCTTAATTTAACACTGCTTTCCACAGAATTTGATAAAATCAAAATTAGTTGAAGTCAGTAATATGTATCTTCACAAATGGTAAGTTACTTAGTATTTGGATAAGACAGAATTAGAAAGTTTGTCATTGCGAGCTTAGATCACAGGTCGAGACAGCCATGTCTATGATTGCACCATCCCATCATGCATTACTATATATGTAAGCTATGGTGCTACAACATAGTGCTTACATTGCTTTTAAAAATCATGAAATATGTAACCTAGAAGTTCATGTACATTCGTTATGCGAAGAAATAAACTGAATTCATACCTTCTCAGAATTAGTGTCAATAAGTTCCACTATCTGTACCACATCACCACTGGCAAGTTTCTTTGCTCCTACCCTTTTTGCCATTAAGACCTTCCATTTGGCACTATATGTTAATTCTTCAAACCTATCCACTGCAGCCTCTGACCAATCATTATCTGTATAAAGCCATGAACCATATACATAAACAAATCATCAACAAATATGCACATTGCATAGTACTGTTTATACCTATCTTAATATTAACTTTTTAACAGAAATATCTTTAAAATATTGCATACAAAAGCATTTTATCAATGCTTAGAATATTCTTCATGTAGAACCCTGCTTGCAAATCTTTCTATATCAAACAATTTCTTAGATTTACATTGTAATTTTTCACTACTTGTTTAATCAATATCTATTCACATACATGTACTTACTTGCACCTGATCCAGTAGGTATAATCCCTGATAATTCACACTCTATAGCTTGGAATGGAAGTTTTAAAAAGTTGGGGCTACAATGACAAAAATAAGAGTTTAATATTTATGAAATAGTTTGCAATTTAAACCTTTGTTTCTGATAAAATTTCAAACTCTTTTTATGAATCAATCCCTGAATTGCATGCTTTTTAATGAACAGCAATTTCCTTAAGAAAAATTCACTCTTTCATCTTTACAACATTTAACCTACTAGTGCACAAGATGATCATGAGATTTGTCAAAGTATATACTGTTGCTAACTTAAAATACATAACCATATGTAAGTCCATGGACATAAAGATGGGATATTTGCAAAATATTTTTTGCAACCTACTGTACATGACATCCTGTAAAAGTGCAATCTACTGTACATTAAGGCTGGGTATCGAAACCAAATTTTCGATACAATACAATGCAATACAAAAAGTACCGATATCCAATATATATCATATCAAATTTCATATTTTGTAAAACACACAAACTAACAATTTTAATCGCTTAAATAACTACCCCTCCCCCATCACAAAGTCAAACAGGTTCCTGGAGGTTAGGTCTAACTTATAGTTCTTGTGCATTCCTTTATATTTGATATACGATTACATTCCCTGATGGGTCCTTTTTTAGCTATATTTTGTCTGAAGTCATAGATCAATCCTATTCTTATTCGGTCACAAATTTACCGTCAAACCCTTTTCAGACACTTCAGAAATGTGATTTAGAGAAAACAAACACATATGGTCAGCTCATATTCGAAAGTTTCTGGATTAAAAACTTAAAATTAAGTCGATATTACTTCGACGTTTCAATGAATCATGTTGAATGACAAAAATATGACCTAAATGCTGACCTACTATTTAAAATTACATGTAATATTCCTTAATCATTGTCGTTATTAGTAGACTTCGAATCATAAAATGATTTGAATAGCCAGCATGAAAGGCAAGCATGATTGATAAAATCGAGAACATATCTGCCTTTTGCAAATTAAAAAATCTTAATGATCAAACATACATTTTCATGCAAATGCTTGAGATTTCACAAGAAAAGCATGTTTTGTACTAAAATTAACTGTATCTAAATGTATCTGAGCAAAAATATTGATACTCGTATTGATGACTAATATCGATATGTACCAGTATATATTTTTTGATATATTGACCCAGCCCTACTGTACATGACATACTGTATAAGTGCAATCTACTGTACATGACAAACTCACTGTGTAGCATCACGTGACTTAAGTTGGTGAAACCACGAACACAAAATGGAGGCATACTGCTCATTTGGGGGAAAGAAAACAGGTACTGTTATGATTGTTTTGATTCAATTTTATCTTTTCATAGCCGATGTCCTAGTAAAAATGATATTTTGATGATTCTTTGTTTGTCAATCAAAAAAATCATTGTAGTTTTTACAAACATTCTGACGAAAGGAATGGCGTGGTCTAAATTTGTTAAACACAATGTTGTGGTGGTTTCCACACACATATCTACAACTTTTGTCACAATGTTTGGAAAAACAACGGCGTTTTATTTACCCGAAATGTCCCGTATTTCAGTACAAAGTCATTTTTTTCTTTCATCGTTCAAAGAGAGTCATGTAATTGTCGGCTAAACAGCTGATCAAAGGATCTAACTTACGGTGTACCCGAGATTATAGGTGTGAAAACATGTTTTGATAGTGATTAATGTTAGCTTACACGTCTTTATTGACACCGCCCCCGCTATGATTTTACACCGACAAGACTTTTTTTTCAGATAAAATATCCGTCCTGCCTCATCGCAGGTTAAATTTATAAGTATTGATTTATTGAAAGGAAATTACATTATCCTATTAGACATTTCAGTAATCACAGGGCGTCCAGTATTAAAAAAAAACTAGAACTGCCCTAAAGTGACGAATTATACCCCCCCACGGGACGTTAAATTTCTCTACACGGATTCATGTATGAAATAGGAATCTATCTATATATATACAAGGTCAAAGTTCAAGGTCAAGGACACTAGATCAAATGTCTTGGTATCAAAATGTAGTACTTATTATGGTGAATGCATGTATGAAATATGAAAGCCCTATCACTTATACTTAAAGAGTTATCTGCTTTAAGAACTTCTTAACCAGACGAATGGACAGACGGACAGACAGACAGATGGACAGGGTGTTTCCTATATACCCCCCCCCCTAAACTTCGTTTGCGGGGGTATAATAGTGTGACGTTACAAATAATTTTACAATTAGGCATGCAATAGAATATGCTTACGTCCAGACTTCATTCACGCATTGTAAATATTTTTAAAGATAATGTCAAACAGTTGTACCCGTTGACGACTCAGCCATGTGCCCCTCTTCCTACGTAGTAATGGCTCGCGAAGATGCCACATACTGCTGACAAATTAAAAGAACAGTCTTCACCGACAACCGCTACAGAAACGTAAGTAAGCTATCTTGAATAACCGCAAGTACATTAAATACGACTAAGAAGTGCTCTAATTAATGCTAACCTAAATCTTTCGATTTTTAATGCTGTAAAATATTGATTCCACTCTCCGGGAGACAAACGTTATGTGTCATAATTTAAGACCAACTTATTGGACCCACCCGGAAAATAAAACAACAAGTCCTTGTCATGTGAAACAAGAGGAGTAAGGGACTAGATTGTGTACATGACAGTATGATAACATTTTGTTTATAAGTCAGAAAAATGTCTCGGAATGTGTCCCAGAATTGTAAAATTTTTGTCCCAGAATTTTGTTATTTGTCCCGGAAAATTTTCATCAATGTCCCAGAATGGCTGAAAAAAAATCTGGTATGGATGTACTGTATAAGTAGAATCATTTGCTGGTACACATACTTTCTTTAACAGTTTTATAACAGTGAACCCTTTGGCATGGACAATGATTCCCAAATCTGTTCCTGGTGCAACTGAATCATACATTAGGTATTTTTATTCACTGAGACAAACTTCCAAGGTAAGAGACTGACCATGAAATTAATACACAGTGAATGATTCTAAGTATACAGTACATGTACTTGCTTTTACAAAGATGAAATTTGGCTGGGCATGTGTGCGCACTATCATTACTATGTCATACCTGGGTGTACAAAGAGGAGATTTGTCTATGTATGTGACATCACCTATTTGACATACCTGAGTGTACAGAGCCGAGATTTGTCTAGGTATGTACTATCACCATAGTCCAGGTATAGTACATCAGCATTGCTGTCCTGTATGCCCATAACCTTTGCCCTGTACCATGACGAGTCCATGTCAAATGGAGCCGCTACAATATCACCCACCGACACTGTATCTGGGAGGTTCTGATAAAATATAATTCTATGAACTTAGTTCACTTTCTGATCAGTTCTCTTTAATGACATAGAAAAACAGATTTATTTGTATAAACAAAAAACTTAAGTATGTACAGTTTAGACAATGATTTGTAGATTAGTTCTTTCATCTTTAAAATATTTAGAACATAAACTCATGAATTTCCTCAATCAAGAGAAGTTCTAAATAATTTGATAAGTAAACTTAGTCTATCAAAAAGTTTTGAAAAGTTTGTTAAGAACAGAAAATTCAATAAGGAAAATTTAAAGAAAACAAAATTTTTTTTTGCTTTCATCATACTAACTTGTTCATCTTCTGATGAGTAGAATAAAGTCATTTGGGCAACAAGCTCGTCTAACTGTACAGAGTTAGAGGAGAGTATCTGTACCCAGAATGTGGAGGGATTGGCTACAGAGGACACATACACCTCAACGTACTCCCGCCCTGATGGCCAGGGGAGGCTACCACTGTTGTTTGAAGATGAGGATAAATTTTCAGTAGAATTCTGACTGACTTTATCTGACATAAAGGGAGGGAGTATATTCAAGGGATCTGAAAACAAATATGTAAGAAAATGTAAAGAGAGTAGTGTTCATTTTTATGTTTTGACTAAGTTTATTTCTTATTTTACAAATTTGCATGCTGAATTCTTCTTTCAAATAAGGTAAATTACAGAATCAACACTGACAGCTGATTTTTCACATCATATACAGCATAGAATTAGAGTTACAGTGTCCCTGAAAATGAATTTTACTGAAAACGTAAAATTTATTCCAAAGGGTCTAGATAGAGAAAAACAAAGGAGCCATAAAAAGTTTTATTTGAAAACATGCAGTAATGACCATAATATAGTTGAATTTGTAAAATTAAATATACCTTTATTGTAAAAACTCAATACATTGTAGGTGGCGCTAGTGGAATGAATCAGAGCTGCGCACCCCAAATTCAAAATGACGTTTTTAAACGGCTATAACTGCGAATGTATGCATTAGATTCGCCTGAAAATTTGAATTTATACAAATAAGAATGTATACTTTCATATGAAAAAGGTTTTGCATTATACAACTTTGTAAAATTACCTAATTTTCAGGGACACCGTACCTTTGAACTAGAAGTCCCTGACCAGACTGAAGCTCTCCTGGTTGTTTAGTAAAATACAGAGCTAAATGACACTACTATTTTCTAAGACCCAAGGATAAGGGGCTAAAAAAGTATATCAGATGTCCCAGCGTAACATTAAGCGTAAGCCTGAACATAATGCAAAAATCTTTTTATAAGTCATACTTTCTAAGTAATGGTGTTCAGAAGATTACATAGAGTTGTATACTAGAAAATGACCTCATCCATTTTCAAAGAACCTGGAGGTCAGGGGCTAAAACTAATTATCATGTGGGTTATCAAATCAGATACCCTTTACATATGTATTATACAAAAAGAATGTATACTCTATCAATTATGCACTCTGAGAATTGGTTTTCACAAGAATGCTTATTAATATATATAATATATACATGTATATGAGAAAATGACCACACCCATTTTCCAAGACCCTTGGGGTCTGAATCTCACGCAAAACATCAGGTACATGTACACAACTAGACCATAGACTCATCATGTTGCAAAAAGAATTGACTTTGTATCCTTTGTACTTTCTGAAAAAAGATGATCACAAAATTACAGTAAGTTATATATATAGGAGAAAATGACCACATCCATTTCCTAAGACCCTGGGGGTCGGGGGACTCAGATGATATATCAGGTGCACACCTAGATCAGAAACCTTTTACAGTATATTGCAAAAAGAATTAACTTTCTATCAGTTATACTTTCTGAGAAATGGTGTCCACAAGATTACATAGAATTACATAGGAGAAAATGATTAGACCCAATTTCTAAGACCCTGGGGTCAGGGGCTCAAACAAAATATCTTGTGTACAGATTGATGATAGATCTATAATATAAAAAGAATTAACTTTCTATTATCTATACTTTCTGAGAAATTGTGACCACAAGATTACATTGAGTTATATATAAAGAAGAAAGTGACCCCACCAAATGTCTAAGACCCTGGGGTAAAGGGCTCAAACAAAACTTAAGGTGCACAACTAGCTAATAGACCTTGAACATTGCAAAAAGAATTAACTTTCTATCATTTACAATTTCTGAGAAATGGTGACCACAAGATTATATAGGGTTATATAAGAGAAATGACCACACCCATTTTCTACGACCCTGGGGGTCAGGGGCTCTAACAAAATATCTTGTGATCAACACAATCATGGACATATAATATAGCAAAAAGAATCAATTTTCTATTATTTATACTTTATGAGAAATGGTTACCACAAGATTACATTGAGGTCTATAGGAGATAATGACCACACCTATTTCCTTAGACCCCAGGGGTCAGGGGCTCAGATGAAATATCAGGTGCACAACTAGATCATAGATCTTTAATATTGCAAAAAGAACTAACTTTCTATCTATTACAATTTCTGAGAAATGGTGACAACAAGATTACATAGAGTTAAAAAGGACCACATCCGTTACCTCAGACCCAAGGAGTCAGGAGCTCGGATGAAATATCAGGTGAACAACTAGATCATAGACCATTAATATTGCAAAAAAAAAGAGAAAACTTTCTATCATTTACACTTTTTGAGAAATGGTGATCACAAGATTACATAGAGTTATTTAGGAGAAAATGACCACACCCATTTCCTGAGACCCCAGGGGTCAGGGGCTCAGATGAAATATCAGGGGCACAACTAGATAATCAACCTTTAATATTGCAAAAAGAATAAACTTTCTATCATTTATACTTTTTGAGAAATGGTCACCACAATATTACATACAGTTACATAGGAAAACATAGTGCAATCAAAGATTACGAAGCTCACCTCGCGGCAGCAAAGTTCTATTTAAACATAACTCTTAGTACATGTATATTGGCTTTAAAAAGAAAAATCACACAAGTGGAAAAAAGTAGGTCACGGTCATTTTATGAAAATTTGATCAAAGATACATCCAATATGCAAGTTTGATACATGTAGCACTTAAACTTTGCTCAATATTGGCCTTTAAAGGCAAAATCGCTCAAGTGGAAAAAGTAGGTCAAGGTCATTTTATGAAAGTTTGATCAAAGATACATCCAATATGCAAGTTTGGTACATGTAACACTTATACTTTGCTCAATATTGGCCTTTAAAGGCAAAATCACTCAAGCGGAAGAAGTAGGTCAAGGTCATTTTATGAACATTTGATCAAAGATACATCCAATATACAAGTTTGGTACATGTAACACTTATACTTTGCTCAATATTGACCTTTAAAGGCAAAATCACTCAAGCGGAAAAAGTAGGTCAAGGTCATTTTATGAAAGTTTGATCAAAGATACATCCAATATACAAGTTTGGTACATGTAACACTTATACTTTGCTCAATATTGGCCTTTAAAGGCAAAATCACTCAAGCGGAAAAAGTAGGTCAAGGTCATTTTATGAAAGTTTGATCAAAGATACATTCAATATGCAAGTTTGGTACAAGTAACACTTATACTTTGTTCAATATTGGCCTCAAAAGGCGGAATCACTCAAGCGGAAAAAGTAGGTCAAGGTCATTTTATGAAAGTTTGATCAAAGATACATCCAATATGCAAGTTTGGTAAATGTAGCACTTATACTTCGCTCAATATTTGCCTTTAAAGGCTGAATCACTCAAGCGGAAAAAGTAGGTCAAGGTCATTTAATGAAAATTTGATCAAAGATACATCCAATATGCAAGTTTGGTACATGTAGCACTTATACTTTGCTCAATATTGGCCTTTAAAGGCAAAATCACTCAAGAGGAAAAAGTAGGTCAAGGTCATTTTATGAAAGTTTGATCAAAGATACGTCCAGTATGCAAGTTTGGTACATGTAGCACTTATACTTTGCTCAATATTAGCCTTAAAAGGCTGAATCACTCAAGCGGAAAAAGTAGGTCAAGGTCATTTTATGAAAGTTTGATCAAAGATACATCCAATATGCAAGTTTGGTAAATGTAGCACTTATACTTTGCTCAATATTGGCCTTTAAAGGCAAAATCACTCAAGCGAAAAAAAAGTAGGTAAGATGCTGCATCCCATGCATGGGTTCACCTCAGCATTTAAAAGATGAATCACTGGTGCAAGTTTGGTTACTGTAGCATCAGTACTTTGTCAGATACTGAGCTACCCCAAAAACTTTAACCAGAAATTGACAAAGTCATTCAACCGGAAAATGTAGGTCAGATGCAGCATCCGATGCTTGGGTTCACCTCAGCATCCAAAGATGAATCACTTGTGCAAGTTTGGTTACTGTAGCATTAGTACTTTGTCAGATACTGAGTTACCCTAAAAACTTTAACCGGACGCGGACGGGGACGCGGACGCGGATGCGGACACCGGGGTTATAGCATAAGCTCATCTCAACTTCGTCGAGGTGAGCTAAAAATGACCACACCCATTTCCTAAGACCCTGGGGGTCAGGGGCTTAGATGAAATATCAGGTGCTCACCTAGATCATAGACCTTTAATATTGCAAAAAGAAGTAACTTTCTATCATTTATACTTTCTGAGAAATGGTGACCACAAGATTATGTATACATAGTTATATAGGAGAAAATGACCACACCCATTTTCTTTTTTTCACGGACGCCAGATGCCGGACACAGGGGGATCGCAAAAGTTCGACTGGTCATAGACCAGTAGAGCTAAAAATGTTTATCAGAATAAAACCAGATAACTCCCCATCCCTCTAAATTACTTTGACCTTGGTCACATGACCTTTGGCCAAGATGATAAGAAACCTTTGAGTAATGGGTAACATCATACTAAAACATGAAAGTGATTTATTATATTGTTTTAAAGAGGTATAGCCCTTAAATGATTAGCATATACAACTTTATTATAAGCATACTGGGTGACCTTGACCCTGGTCACATGACCTTGGATAATGGTGATCTGAAACCTATGGACCATGAGCAACATTGGATACACAATTCCAAAGATATAGCCTGGACATGATTAGCATATACAATTTCAGCCTGGACATGATTAGCATATACAATTTTTTTTTTATTAAAAATGCTGAAGAAAAATGCAATGATCGCTGTGCGATATAAGTCCCCTACCGGCGGCATAAATTTATGACTTGCATCTCTGTTCATCAGTTCATCATCTCCAACAACAGCCAAGAAAAGTCTGGGAAACTGAATTCACGAAATTTGCTAAGTCCAAGGACCATAACTCTTGTGAAAATTAGTCAATCTAAATTAAGCTCAAATCTGCATCACACTATAATGTATTCACATACAAAAAACCAGTTCATTATCTGCAATAACAGGCAAGAAAAAGTCCGGAATACTGCAAATTTCATGAAATTTGCTAAGTCCAAGGGCCATAACTCTTGTAAAAATAGGCCAATGGAAACCAAACTCAAACTTGGTCTGTTACTATCACACTGAGATGTATTCATTACCAAAAATCAGTGCATTACTTGCAATAGAACTGAAGAAAAGTCCGGAAAACTGAAATTTTCATAAAATTTGCTAAGTCCAAGGGCCATAACTCTTGTAAAAATAGGTGAATCTAAAGCAAACTCAAACTTGATCTGTATCCCATTGAGATATATCCACATACCAAAAATGAGTTCAATTTATCCAACAACAGCGGAAAAAAGTCCGGAAAACTGAAATTTTCATAAAATTTGCTAAGTCCAAGGGCCATAACTCTTGTAAAATTAGGTGAATCTAAAGCAAACTCAAACTTGATCTGTATCCCATTGAGATATATCCACATACCAAAAATGAGTTCAATTGATCCAACAACAGCGGAAAAAAGTCCGGAAAACTGAAATTTTCATAAAATTTGCTAAGTCCAAAATTTTCAAAAGTAGGTCAATATCCAAGGTCAAGGTCACAAGGTCAAAACTTTTGGTATCCATGGTGAGGACTTGTGACAAGGAATACATTTGTGAAATATAAAAGCCTTATCATTTACCATTCAAAAGTTATGGCCAAGGTAAAGTTTTTCAAAAGTAGGTCAAACTCAAAGGTCAAGGTCACAAGGGAAAAATTTTTGGTATCCATGGTAAGGCCTTGTCACAAGAAATATACAAGTGAAATATGAAAGCCCTATCACTTGCCATTCAAAAGCTATGACCAAAGTTAAAGTTTTTCAAAAGAAGGTCAAACTCCAAGGTCAAGGTCACTAGGTCAAATTTTGTTACTGTGTTTGATTCGTCTCATCATGGTCTATCACCATGTCAAGTTTCAAGTTGCTCCTCTTAACGGACTTTAACGCAACACTTTAACCAAAATGTTGACGCACTGATGGACGGAGGGACAGACGGACTTCGCCATTTCATAAACCGGATTTTGCTTTGCATTCCAGCCAAATATGAAAACAATTGTAAAATCTGATCAAGAAATATAGCCCAGACAGGATTAGCATGTACAGTTTCATTAAAAAGAACTAAATAGTCTTGACCTTGGACACATGACCTTGGGTCAAGGTGGTATGAAACCCTTCGATCATGAAAAACAGCATACTTAGTATCAAAATGATCAAGCACATGATTAAAGAGATACAGCCCAGACAGGATAGCATGTAAAATTTCATTAAGAAATGCAACACTTGATCTTGTATCAAGGTGGTGTGAAACATTTTGGTCATAAGCATCATCATACTAAAACCATTATATGGTGGGGGCATAAATATGAGAGTGATACGGTACACATTTTAAAAGATAAAGCCTGGACATAAAAGGATGTACAATTTCATTAAAAAATGTACTAAGTGTCTTTGACCTTGGTCAAATGACCTTGGGTCAAGGTGATGAGAAATCCTTAGATTATAAACAACAACATACTAAATCAAAGGACTGAAGGTCCTGAGAGATACTTCTAGATCTACGCAAAATTTATTATCAGCAGATATTAAAATGTTGAATAATATAATCTTAAGGCAATGATGATTTTTTTAACACAGGATGCATATGTAATTCTTATAATATCTCTAATATGAATCAAGGCAAAGCCTTTTTGTGCGAGCGGAGAGAAAATAGATATAATTATATGAAATAAAAAAAATCTTTCTTTTTTATTTTGACTATGATGGTTTATCTTATCTTACAAAACTTTCTGTTTGATGATTGCCAAAAACGGTAGTACATTTATAAGGTGAGTGGAAACACGGAAGTATTTGTAAAATTGATCTAGACCAGCAGATGAACATTTTAAGGGGGGGGGGGGGGCTTAAAATATGGTTCTTTATAATTCATTTTTATTTTGTAAGAATAATGTTTAGGCTAGCTGAAAATAAATTACTTAAGAACATAAGAAAAACCAAATATATTCCGACTTCTGACAGTAGTACGAAACCACCCGAGACGAGAAAAGCAATCAGAGCGAAACGTCTCGTTTAAAACCGGAAATGTCGGATTTCCCGTGGTTACGCCGCCTTGTTGATGCTTTATCGCTACCTGATTTAAGAAAAATATTTTCAATAAATTTAACTTATAAACAAAAATTGAGTATAACATATACGTCAACTTGGAGTCGAAAAAAAATTTAAATGGCAATATCCAGCATCTCCGCAGCAACTCTGTCTGCGAGGGGACGAAAATTTTTGAAAGCATAGTAGTACATTCTCATTCTTTGATTCAGCATATTTTCTCAATAAGATATGTGTATACGCGTTACCATAAGGGCGAGCTTCGCTCGCTATAAACAACATGTTTGTCTACCCTCAGTGTTGATATAAGAAAGATAACTTTAATGCAATTTTTGAGTTATCTTTCCCAACATTGTCATAAACAAAGTAGTATATTACTACGCCACCATTGTGCTGTGAAAACAAGAATTGCAGTTGATATTGTGAGGTGCATTTATTCTGTATGAAATTGAAACTGTTTTCAAGATGGAGAATATTCTTGTTCTTGCATTTTGTATGTGGTAGACACCAAATTCCTGAACTAGACACAGGACTATACTTTGAGGTGCAAATCGGCAGTATCTCAATTTGCATACTTTGAAGCAGTTATCATAACAGATAGATACTTCCTGAAAGGAAGTATCTCAAAAATGAAAGTGATCAAGTAAACAGTTCAAGAGATATAATGCAGACAGGATAGCTTGTACAATTTCATTTAAAATGTACTAAATGACCTTGACCTTGGTCACATTATCTTAGGTCAAGGTGATGTGAAACTTTGGGTCATAAGTAAAAAAACACTAAAATATGAAAGTTATCCAGCTATCAATTCATGATATACATTTGTAGCCTCGACAGGATAGCATGTAAAATTTCATTAAAATGTACTAACTGACCTTGAGCTTGGTCATATGACCTTGGATCAAGGTGATGTGAAACCTTTGGGTCATAAGCAACAACATACTAAATATGAACGGTTCAAGGGATATAGCTCGGACAGAAATTTCTATAAATGTACTAAGTTACCTTAAAAATGGTCACATGACCTTGGGTCAAAGTGATCTGAAACCTTTGGCTCATACATAATTGCCCTAATTTTTCTGAGTTTTGTAATTGTAAAGAGGGGCAAAAAGAGGGACAAATCATCAAAATGAGGGACAAATATAACGCCAATGAGGGACATAAAGAGGGATACTATGATAAGGCCTTTTCATTAAAATTACAATCTTTCACTTTAGAAGATAAAGATACATCCAATATGCAAGTTTGGTACATGTAGCACTTGATACTTTGCTCAATATTGGTTTTTAAAGGCAAAATCACTCAAACTGAAAAAGTAGGTCAAGGTCATTTGATGAAAGTTTGATCAAAGATACATACAATATGCAAGTTTGGTAATGTAGCACTAATACTTGTTCAATATTGGCTTTTAAAGGCAAAATCATTCAAGCAGAAAAAGTAGGTCAAGGTCATTTTATGAAAGTTTGATCAAAGATACATCCAATATGCAAGTTTGGTACATGTAACACTTATACTTTGCTCAATATTGGCCTTTAAAGGCAAAATCACTCAAGCGGAAGAAGTAGGTCAAGGTCATTTTATGAACATTTGATCAAAGATACATCCAATATACAAGTTTGGTACATGTAACACTTATACTTTGCTCAATATTGACCTTTAAAGGCAAAATCACTCAAGCGGAAAAAGTAGGTCAAGGTCATTTTATGAAAGTTTGATCAAAGATACATCCAATATACAAGTTTGGTACATGTAACACTTATACTTTGCTCAATATTGGCCTTTAAAGGCAAAATCACTCAAGCGGAAAAAGTAGGTCAAGGTCATTTTATGAAAGTTTGATCAAAGATACATTCAATATGCAAGTTTGGTACAAGTAACACTTATACTTTGTTCAATATTGGCCTCAAAAGGCGGAATCACTCAAGCGGAAAAAGTAGGTCAAGGTCATTTTATGAAAGTTTGATCAAAGATACATCCAATATGCAAGTTTGGTAAATGTAGCACTTATACTTCGCTCAATATTTGCCTTTAAAGGCTGAATCACTCAAGCGGAAAAAGTAGGTCAAGGTCATTTAATGAAAATTTGATCAAAGATACATCCAATATGCAAGTTTGGTACATGTAGCACTTATACTTTGCTCAATATTGGCCTTTAAAGGCAAAATCACTTAAGAGGAAAAAGTAGGTCAAGGTCATTTTATGAAAGTTTGATCAAAGATACGTCCAGTATGCAAGTTTGGTACATGTAGCACTTATACTTTGCTCAATATTAGCCTTAAAAGGCTGAATCACTCAAGCGGAAAAAGTAGGTCAAGGTCATTTTATGAAAGTTTGATCAAAGATACATCCAATATGCAAGTTTGGTAAATGTAGCACTTATACTTTGCTCAATATTGGCCTTTAAAGGCAAAATCACTCAAGCGAAAAAAAAGTAGGTAAGATGCTGCATCCCATGCATGGGTTCACCTCAGCATTTAAAAGATGAATCACTGGTGCAAGTTTGGTTACTGTAGCATCAGTACTTTGTCAGATACTGAGCTACCCCAAAAACTTTAACCAGAAATTGACAAAGTCATTCAACCGGAAAATGTAGGTCAGATGCAGCATCCGATGCTTGGGTTCACCTCAGCATCCAAAGATGAATCACTTGTGCAAGTTTGGTTACTGTAGCATTAGTACTTTGTCAGATACTGAGTTACCCTAAAAACTTTAACCGGACGCGGACGGGGACGCGGACGCGGATGCGGACACCGGGGTTATAGCATAAGCTCATCTCAACTTCGTCGAGGTGAGCTAAAAATGACCACACCCATTTCCTAAGACCCTGGGGGTCAGGGGCTTAGATGAAATATCAGGTGCTCACCTAGATCATAGACCTTTAATATTGCAAAAAGAAGTAACTTTCTATCATTTATACTTTCTGAGAAATGGTGACCACAAGATTATGTATACATAGTTATATAGGAGAAAATGACCACACCCATTTTCTTTTTTTCACGGACGCCAGATGCCGGACACAGGGGGATCGCAAAAGTTCGACTGGTCATAGACCAGTAGAGCTAAAAATGTTTATCAGAATAAAACCAGATAACTCCCCATCCCTCTAAATTACTTTGACCTTGGTCACATGACCTTTGGCCAAGATGATAAGAAACCTTTGAGTAATGGGTAACATCATACTAAAACATGAAAGTGATTTATTATATTGTTTTAAAGAGGTATAGCCCTTAAATGATTAGCATATACAACTTTATTATAAGCATACTGGGTGACCTTGACCCTGGTCACATGACCTTGGATAATGGTGATCTGAAACCTATGGACCATGAGCAACATTGGATACACAATTCCAAAGATATAGCCTGGACATGATTAGCATATACAATTTCAGCCTGGACATGATTAGCATATACAATTTTTTTTTATTAAAAATGCTGAAGAAAAATGCAATGATCGCTGTGCGATATAAGTCCCCTACCGGCGGCATAAATTTATGACTTGCATCTCTGTTCATCAGTTCATCATCTCCAACAACAGCCAAGAAAAGTCTGGGAAACTGAATTCACGAAATTTGCTAAGTCCAAGGACCATAACTCTTGTGAAAATTAGTCAATCTAAATTAAGCTCAAATCTGCATCACACTATAATGTATTCACATACAAAAAACCAGTTCATTATCTGCAATAACAGGCAAGAAAAAGTCCGGAATACTGCAAATTTCATGAAATTTGCTAAGTCCAAGGGCCATAACTCTTGTAAAAATAGGCCAATGGAAACCAAACTCAAACTTGGTCTGTTACTATCACACTGAGATGTATTCATTACCAAAAATCAGTGCATTATTTGCAATAGAACTGAAGAAAAGTCCGGAAAACTGAAATTTTCATAAAATTTGCTAAGTCCAAGGGCCATAACTCTTGTAAAAATAGGTGAATCTAAAGCAAACTCAAACTTGATCTGTATCCCATTGAGATATATCCACATACCAAAAATGAGTTCAATTTATCCAACAACAGCGGAAAAAAGTCCGGAAAACTGAAATTTTCATAAAATTTGCTAAGTCCAAGGGCCATAACTCTTGTAAAATTAGGTGAATCTAAAGCAAACTCAAACTTGATCTGTATCCCATTGAGATATATCCACATACCAAAAATGAGTTCAATTGATCCAACAACAGCGGAAAAAAGTCCGGAAAACTGAAATTTTCATAAAATTTGCTAAGTCCAAAATTTTCAAAAGTAGGTCAATATCCAAGGTCAAGGTCACAAGGTCAAAACTTTTGGTATCCATGGTGAGGACTTGTGACAAGGAATACATTTGTGAAATATAAAAGCCTTATCATTTACCATTCAAAGTTATGGCCAAGGTAAAGTTTTTCAAAAGTAGGTCAAACTCAAAGGTCAAGGTCACAAGGGAAAAATTTTTGGTATCCATGGTAAGGCCTTGTCACAAGAAATATACAAGTGAAATATGAAAGCCCTATCACTTGCCATTCAAAAGCTATGACCAAAGTTAAAGTTTTTCAAAAGAAGGTCAAACTCCAAGGTCAAGGTCACTAGGTCAAATTTTGTTACTGTGTTTGATTCGTCTCATCATGGTCTATCACCATGTCAAGTTTCAAGTTGCTCCTCTTAACGGACTTTAACGCAACACTTTAACCAAAATGTTGACGCACTGATGGACGGAGGGACAGACGGACTTCGCCATTTCATAAACCGGATTTTGCTTTGCATTCCAGCCAAATATGAAAACAATTGTAAAATCTGATCAAGAAATATAGCCCAGACAGGATTAGCATGTACAGTTTCATTAAAAAGAACTAAATAGTCTTGACCTTGGACACATGACCTTGAGTCAAGGTGGTATGAAACCCTTCGATCATGAAAAACAGCATACTTAGTATCAAAATGATCAAGCACATGATTAAAGAGATACAGCCCAGACAGGATAGCATGTAAAATTTCATTAAGAAATGTAACACTTGATCTTGTATCAAGGTGTTGTGAAACTTTTTGGTCATAAGCATCATCATACTAAAACCATTATATGGCGGGGGCATAAATATGAGATGATACGGTACACATTTTAAAAGATAAAGCCTGGACATAAAAAGATGTACAATTTCATTAAAAATGTACTAAGTGTCTTTGACCTTAGTCAAATGACCTTGGGTCAAGGTGATGAGAAATCCTTAGATCATAAACAACAACAAACTAAAACATAGGTAATCACAGATTACGAAGCTCACCTCGTGACAGCAAAATTCAATTCAAACATATTTCTTAGTACATGTATATTGGCTTTTAAAGATACATCCAATATGCAAGTTTGGTACATGCATCACTTATACTTTGCTCAATATTGGCTTTTAAAGGCAAAATCATTCAAGCGGAAAAAGTAGGTCAAGGTCATTTTATGAAAGTTTGATCAAAGATACATCCAATATGCAAGTTTGGTACATGTAGCAGTTATACTTTGCTCAATATTGGCTTTATGGAGCAAAATCACTCAAGCGGAAAAAGTAGGTCAAGGTCATTTTATGAAAGATTGATCAAAGATACATCCAATATGCAAGTTTGGTACATGTATCACTTATACTTTGCTCAATATTGGCTTTTAAAGGCAAAATCACTCAAGCGGAAAAAGTAGGTCGAGGTCATTTTATGAAAGTTTGATCAAAGATACATCTAATATGCAAGTTTGGAACATCTAGCACTTATACTTTGCTTCAATATTGGCTTTTAAAGGCAAAATCACTCAAGCGGAAAAAGTAGGTCAAGGTCATTTTTATGAAAGTTTGATCAAAGATACATCCAATATGCAAGTTTGGTACATGTATCACTTATACTTTGCTCAATATTGGCTTTTTAAAGGCAAAATCACTCAAGCGGAAAAAGTAGGTCGAGGTCATTTTATGAAAGTTTGATCAAAGATACATCTAATATGCAAGTTTGGAACATCTAGCACTTATACTTTGCTCAATATTGGCTTTTAAAGGCAAAATCACTCAAGCGGAAAAAGTAGGTCAAGGTCATTTTATGAAAGTTTGATCAAAGATACTATCCAATATGCAAGTTTGGTACATGTAGCACTTATACTTTGCTCAATATTGGCTTTTAAAAGCGAAATCACTCAAGTGGAAAAAGTAGGTCAGATGCTGCATCCGATGCATGGGTCCATCTCGGCATCCAAAGATGAATCACTTGTGCAAGTTTGGTTACTGTAGCATTAGTACTTTGTCAGATACTGAGCTACCCCAAACTTCTTATCCAAATCACTCAAGCGGAAAATGTAGGTCAGATGCTGCATCCGATGCATGGGTTCACCTCAGCATCCAAAGATGAATCACTTGTGCCAGTTTGGTTACTGTAGCATCAGTACTTTGTCAGATACTGAGCTACCCCAAACTTCTTAACCAAGTCACTCAAGCGGAAAATGTAGGTCAGATGCTGCATACGATGCATGGGTTCACCTCAGCATCCAAAGATGAATCACTTGTGCCAGTTTGGTAACTGTAGCATTAGTACTTTGTCAGATACTGAGCTACCCCAAACTTCTTAACCAAGTCACTAAAGCGGAAAATGTAGGTCAGATGCTGTATCCGATGCATGGGTTCACCTCAGCATCCAAAGATGAATCACTTGTGCAAGTTTGGTTACTGTAGCATCAGTACTTTGTCAGATACTGAGCTACCCCAAACTTCTTAACCAAGTCACTCAAGCGGAAAATGTAGGTCAGATGCTGCATACGATGCATGGGTTCACCTCAGCATCCAAAGATGAATCACTTGTGCCAGTTTGGTAACTGTAGCATTAGCACTTTGACAGATACTGAGCTACCCCAAACTTCTTAACCAAGTCACTCAAGCGGAAAATGTAGGTCAGATGCTGCATCCGATGCATGGGTTCACCTCAGCATCCAAAGATGAATCACTTGTGCAAGTTTGGTTACTGTAGCATTAGTACTTTGTCAGATACTTAGCTACCCCAAACTTCTTAACCGGACGCGGACGCGGACACGGACGCGGACGCGGACGCGGACGCGTGGGGTTATAGCATAAGCTCACTCAACTTCGTCGAGGTGAGCTAAAAATGAAAGTGATCAAGTAAACAGTTCAAGAGATATAATGCAGACAGGATAGCTTGCACAATTTCATTTAAAATGTACTAAATGACCTTGACCTTGGTCACATTATCTTAGGTCAAGGTGATGTGAAACTTTTTGGTCATAAGTAAAAAAACACTAAAATATGAAAGTTATCCAGCTATCAATTCATGATATACATTTGTAGCCTCGACAGGATAGCATGTAAAATTTCATTAAAATGTACTAACTGACCTTGATCTTGGTCATATGACCTTGGATCAAGGTGATGTGAAACCTTTGGGTCATAAGCAACAACATACTAAATATGAACGGTTCAAGAGATATAGCTCGGACAGAAATTTCTATAAATGTACTAAGTTACCTTAAAAATGGTCACATGACCTTGGGTCAAGGTGATCTGAAACCTTTGGCTCATACATAATTGCCATAATTTTTCTGAATTTTGTAATTGCAAAGAGGAGCAAAAAGAGGGACAAATCATCAAAATGCGGGACAAATACGTATAATGCCAATGAGGGACATAAAGAGGGACACTATGATAAGGCCTTTTCATTAAAATTACAAGCTTTCACTTTAGAAGATAAAGATACATCCAATATGCAAGTTTGGTACATGTAGCACTTTATACTTTGCTCAAAATTGGTTTTTAAAGACAAAATCATTCAAGCGGAAAAAGTAGGTCAAGATCATTTGATGAAAGTTTGATCAAAGATACATACAATATGCAAGTTTGGTAATGTAGCACTAATACTTGCTCAATATTGGCTTTTAAAGGCAAAATCATTCAAGCAGAAAAAGTAGGTCAAGGTCATTTTATGAAAGTTTGATCAAAGATACATCCAATATGCAAGTTTGGTACATGTACAATGTAGCACCTATTCTTTGCTCAATATTTGCTTTTTAAAGCGAAATCACTCAAGTGGAAAAAGCAGGTCAGATGCTGCATCCCATGCAGTGTTCCCGCTAGGCCCTTGATGCCCTTCCTCGCGCCCTTGATGCCCTTTTGTTGCGCCCTTGATGCCCTCCCGTTTTCCTCTTGTTGCCCTTCTTGATCCGCCCTTCAAGTTTCGATTATGTTGTCCGTTTGCGGTAATTAATGCATTACCGTCTTAAATATGTACGTTGCTTAACTGAATTGTTTGTACAATCATTTAGCACCTTAACGACTGCCTAATTACGATGTTTTGATTAAATACGCAGGTACAACAGGAAGATAGGTTTTATCGATCGCGCGAGAGATTTATTTCTATAACAAATTTGCTTCATATTTTGACGTTTTATGTTGACCGCAAAGTGCACAACAACTAACAGCATGACTTCCAGAAAGCGAAAGCAAAGATTGAGAATGAAAAGTCAAAAATTGCAATCTGTAACTTCATTGTTAAGTTGCGCCAATATGGCCTCGAGTCGTTAACAATAACAACGGCTCGCGACATAAATACACATGAATCCGCCTTGATGAATTTATACTATTTTATTTCTGATGATTATTATGACATTTTACATGTACATTGTATCTAATAAGTATGCTTTCCGTCTCAAAACTTAAATTCCCAAGCTAAAACGGACAACTATTAGTATACGAGTATTCGCGTGGGTCCATTTAGAAATCGGCGTTAAGTTTATCTATCGTCTTCTTGATCTATTTTTATTTACGTATTTTTAAATGCACTAAATACGTGTAGAACCAATGTCTTTTTGGCCGCGGAAATTCTATCCGCGTCAATACTTTCAAGACATTCAATACATCAAATAATCATGACCATAAAGATTAAACAGATAAGTACGCGAAAGAAATAAAGAATATACATAGACGCATATACATTGTTACGCAGATGACTATTGCAGTCTCAATAAAAGAGGAATTTAATAAAACGGAAAACCAAGGTCACTGGTCGAGGTCATGGTCATGGTCTCGTTGTACAGTGTACAGGGAATGAAAGAGTCAGTTGTATCATAAAATTTATGCTTCTGTAAACGGTCACTATAGGAAAGTAGTCTCAGGCAATAGTGCATAGCAAGTACATGTATTACAGGCTGAAACAATAAAACTTGTGAAATTTTGATTATGTTTGTACTTTAATTTGGTTATTGAAGATGCACTGCAAAAGAAATAAAGTGTCTTATTTGCAAAAAAAAAAGCTTATGCCTTGTACATGTTGTAAAATATACTCTCCTTTGACTACATAATGCAAAAATGTGCCCTCCCTTGCTTACCGCGCGCCTATAATTGTGCCCACCCTTGCCCTCCGCGCGTGCATGATGTGCCCTCTTTGGCCCATCGCACGCAGAACTGCCCTACCTGGCGCCCTGCCCTTTTTGTTTTCTAGCTGGAACACTGCCATGTATGGGCTCATCTCAGCATCCCAAGATGAATCACCTGTAGCATTAGTACTTTGTAAGATACTGAGCTACCCCAAAAATCTTAACCACATCACTCAAACAGAAAATGAAGGTCAGATGCAGCATCCGATGCATGAGTTCCAGGAGATATAGCCCGGATATGACAGACAGACAGACACATAGGACGAACAGACAGACAGATGTGAAGGCAAAATCAATATGTCCCCTCCCTGTTGGGGAGGGGGAGAAATAATTAGAAAGTCAGGGTTTTATTTGATCATGCATCTAGGATGCATGGAACATAAACCCATCTAGTTTATCAATAAGTTATTCAGGCTTTCCCTAACAATCAAATGAGGTCACCAATGCATCCATTTGCCTCAAGAACTAAGCTTCAAATTCCATTCCATGGAAAATGTGAAAGCTAGCTTACCAGGTGTACCTGGTGTTTTGACTGTCTTTGACTCCTGTTTATTCTGTGAGTGACTCCTTTTCTCTCTGTTGGCTTCCATTACAGCCTGCTTGGCACGGAACACCTCCTCCTCCTGTACCTTCTCAGCAATCAGTGTCTATACAATACAAAGTCAATGTCTACATAACATATGAAAACACTGTCTATAATAACACACAAAGTTTAAGTGAATATCTTAATGATGATGCCATGAGAAGAAAAGATAAATTCACTGTAGATTAATGATACATGTATCATTTAATTTCCTTTGTTATTTTTAAGAAACCAAGATTCTGATTGGCCGAGAACTTTGTTGATAACTGCATCAACAAAAACCAGAAGTACACACTTAGCAACATCATAAGCAATGTTGTTAGCAACGCAATTTCAAAGCTGCAAATTAATGATGAAAAGCAAGGAAACGAAATGAAAAGTTATCAATGTAACATTATTTTGGTTGATCCCTTGTTTTTTTGGTGGGGATACCCCAATTGACTAAAAAAATATTACAATGATTCCTTAAATAAGTAGATCAAATCCTAATGCTCAATATTGAATATTTGATTCACTTATGCCCAATGAACAGATGATGTAAGCATACATCAGTGCATTGCTAACTAGAGCTGAAACGAATATTTGGATATTTGTGAATGAATAGTAATCAGCAAATATTTGAATGGGAAATTAGTATTCGAATATTCACACAGTGGCAAAATTTTGTCTTTAAAGGAAGGAAAGATACTTAAGTTCACAAGACAATATTATTCAAGGAAATGGCATCAATCTGGTCAAAGGAAAACATCAATAGCGCTTGTGCATGGGTCAGTACATTGTACATGGAGTTTTAACCTTAAATGCGCACATGACGACCGTGTGCCATTTCATTAAAAAAAACATAGTGTAATCAAAGATTACGAAGCTCACCTCGCGGCAGCAAAATTCAATTAAAACATATCTCTAGGTACATGTATATTGGCTTTAAAAGAAAAATCGCTCAAGTAGAAAAAAGTAGGTCAAGGTCATTTTATGAAAGTTTGATCAAAGATACATCCAATATGCAAGTTTGGTACATGTAGCACTTATACTTTGCTCAATATTAGCCTTTAAAGGCAAAATCACTCAAGCGGAAAAAGTAGGTCAAGGTCATTTTATGAAAGTTTGATCAAAGATACATCCAATATGCAAGTTTGGTACATGTAGCACTTATACTTTGCTCAATATTGGACTTTAAAAGTAAAATCACTCAAGCGGAAAAAGTAGATCAAGGTCATTTTATGAAAGTTTGATCAAAGATACATCCAATATGCAAGTTTGGTACATGTAGCACTTATACTTTGCTCAATATTGGACTTTAAAGGTAAAATCACTCAAGCGGAAAAAGTAGGTCAAGGTCATTTTATGAAAGTTTGATCAAAGATACATCCAATATGCAAGTTTGGTACATGTAGCACTTATACTTTGCTCAATATTGGACTTTAAAGGTAAAATCTGTCAAGCAGAAAAAGTAGGTCAAGGTCATTTTATGAAAGTTTGATCAAAGATACATCCAATATGCAAGTTTGGTACATGTAGCACTTATACTTTGCACAATATTAGCCTTTAAAGGCAAAATCACTCAAGCGGAAAAAGTAGGTCAAGGTCATTTTCTGAAAGTTTGATGAAAGATACATCTAATATGCAAGTTTGGTTTATGTAGCACTTATACTTTGCTCAATATTGACCTTTAAAGGTAAAATCATTCAACCGGAAAATGTAGATCAGATGCTGCATCCGATGCATGGGTTCACCTCAGCATCCCAAGATGAATCACTGGTGCAAGTTTGGTTACTGTAGCATCGGTACTTTGTCAGATACTGAGCTACCCCAAAAACTTTAACCAGACATTGACAAAGTCATTCAACCGGAAAATGTAGGTCAGATGCAGCATCCCATGCATGGGGTCACCTCAGCATCCAAAGATGAATCACTTGTGCAAGTTTGGTTACTGTAGCATCAGTACTTTGTCAGATACTGAGCTACCCCAAAAACTTAAACCAGACATTGAAAAAGTCATTCAACCGGAAAATGTAGGTCAGATGCAGCATCCAATGCATGGGTTCACCTCAGCATCCAAAGATGAATCACTTGTGCAAGTTTGGTTACTGTAGCATCAGTACTTTGTCAGATACTGAGCTACCCCAAAAACTTTAACCAGACATTGACAAAGTCATTCAACCGGAAAATGTAGGTCAGATGCAGCATCTGATGCATGGGTTCAACTCAGCATCCAAAGATGAATCACTTGTGCAAGTTTGGTTACTGTAGCATCAATACTTTGTCAGATACTGAGTTACCCAAAAACTTTAACCGGACGCGGACAGGGACGCGGACGCGGATGCGGACACCGGGGTTATAGCATAAGCTCATCTCAACTTCGTCGAGGTGAGCTAAAAATTAAAATAAATGATAAAGACCCTACACTGACTTTTTATTACATGTTTCAATGTTTCCGAATTATGTATATATCATGGAGTACTTCCAAGCAAAAGTGGCACTTGGATATGTGCAGACATGTGCCCCGAACTCCATCCCAATCCCCTCTCTGCCATATTGTAAAAGAATCTTATCATTCAAGAATAATTGATATTCCAACCTTTTCTTTAAATTGCCTGCAAAGAAATTTCACAGTCCGTTTTGGGAGGTTTTTACAGTCCGTTTTGGGAGGTTTTCACAGTCCATTTTGGGAGGTTTTTACAGTCCGTTTTGGGAGGTTTTCACAGTCCATTTTGGGAGGTCTTTTTTGAGGGGGTGGGGGGTTGTAGTTACAGAGAAGTGATATTTTCTGTGTCACACAAGACATCACTTTTCCATTGCAACTGTACTAGTGGAGAGGGGGTGCTTAGTTCGCAACTGTTGTTTAGTTTATCATCATATAAATACATTGTGGAAACTAAGTGCACCGTGCATACAATGTACTGCATTTCCACGTTGTCATAAAGACATCAAACCTTCAACTTGCAACAAGGTCATAGGCGGCACAGGCTTGCAATATAACCTTGTCGTCATCGCTATTTTCCTACGCCATTTCACGCAATGATAAAACCCAAGAGGCATCGCAGGTACGGCATGTCGTCACAGTGACGTCATTTGGACTTCTGACATAAACAGTGCGAAAGATTCAAAGGCAGAGACACATATTTGAGTGTTTAGGGGCGAGTAAATGGGCTATGAAGGAAACGATTCTTTTCTTGATGTAGGAAAATTTATACAAGACTCATTTCTAAAGACAGTAGGTTTCGATTTACAGCTAGAATTTGTATTTTTACTGGGGACTTCTCGCTCAGCTGATCGTGTTGACAACGTACGAATAAAGAAAGAATCCCTGATACTGCATCATATTGCATCGAAAGAAAAGCATTACATGTACACTGTATACCTAAGAAATGGAGCCAAACCTGCTGGTATATACTTGCAATACTTAATTTACAAATATGAGGCCCCAATCTTGCAGACAAACAATAGGCAATGATGGCAGAGGTAGATTTCAAAGTGAAGAAAAGCGGAACTGAAATCAGACGCATGCGTAGGAGATTGATCAATTCTGCACACACTATAAAGGTACATATGTGATCCTACTCATAGACCCAGTTCCCTAGGTTTTTTTTCTCGTAACACACACAAAACTGGCAACTCCAGGGAGTTGAGACCACAACTTCAGTGTCTTCTTATAAATCATAGAATGCCTTTAATTGTACCAAGTATAATATTTTCCAAATAAATCCAGTGGTCAGACATAATTTTGAGGATGCTCCTAAAAGTTCTTGTAATAACGAATATTCGAACATGAATGGAATACTTGTAGCATGTATTAGAAAACCAATTTCAAGTATTCATTTCAGCTCTTTTGCTATCCCAAAATGTTGAAGAATATTATTGATATCAACTTTAATCCCCTTTGCTTTTCTATCTCTGATTATGCTGAAATGTCAGAGAACAAAAGCAACAAACATATAAAGCCCTATAAAGCCTTTACCTTTGCCAGATCAATTTGTTCCCTTGTGCCTGTGATCTGTATTTGCCTATCCACCTCTCGGTAATCTTGTTTAGTTCTGTCCACAAACACCCTAGCTTTGCTTGTACGGTATATACTTCTCACTGTATCACCTCCCCTACCTACATGTACAAGGGAAGTCAAGTCAAGTATAATTATAAGCCATCTTTTTTATGAACACTTTTTTTTAACTATGTATGTGTACTATGTATATGTAAAAACATGCTGTTCTATATGCATCAAATGATTGCCTGCAAATTATTTCCCAATGAATTAGATTGAAAATATACAGATCTGAATCAATTTTCTTTCAATATTGAAACTAGTGAGATATTCTCAAGCCAAGGTAATAAGAAAGTTAAACTTGGGCTAATATTCAGTATAGAATTTATCAAAAGTACTGCAAAAAGCACTATTCATGTGTATGTCAATGATATGCTATTTGAGGACTGTAACCTTGAGCTTTGGCTTCTGACCTTCTTTTTCAAAAGGTATCATCCTCTGCTAGGGCAAGTATGATTGTTGGGGCTGTCATGATTCAGCCTCTCGTTTTTTGTCTGTTCGGTTTGAGTTTGTGTTGTTTAATTCCATAAAAGAGTGAAATAATGGCAAGAATAACAAACCAACAAATAGATCTTTTTCATTTTTCTGCTTTGAAAGCATTCTTCTTCGAGACTTTATCAACATTCAACAAAATATTACCAAACTAAAACACTAAGAAGACTTCTTAGACTCGACCTGTCAAACAAACAGGTGCATGTTTACAATCAAGACGTAAAACAACCCATTTCATTAGGTGAATACGACAAAGTACCCAATCACAATCTGTGTATCATACAAAATTGATAAACTACTGATTACTAGATATAACCCAATAAAAACAAAAGAACCGAACAGAAATCCGTAAAGTACGATCTGAATCGAACCATCCAAGCTTGAACCGCGGTTAACATCGTTAACCGAATTTTCGGTTAACCGTGACAGCCCTAATGATTGTGAGGATTCTGGATAATAACAAGTTCTTGAGGGTTGATGTACAGACAGACTGTACAATAAAAAAAATATTTCCATATAAAACCTATAAATAGACATATTATCATTCCACAGGATGAATCTGTGAGCTCTTTTACAGACAGAAACTGACAAGCACGCAGACCTATTCAGCTGTCACAATCCTCTTTCTCAGAAAAGTACACATAATTATGTTCCTCACAGACTTACCTATGATTCTGCCTATTGCCCTGCTCGGCACATTTATAGTTTCCGTTTCTATTTTTGGTATATTGGCTACGGCTTCCCGTATGAGGAGTTCAGCTGCCTGAGCATTCTCCATCATCCCTCTAATCACTACTGTTCTCTCACTCTCCTCACTCTGGGGATTCTGGTGGTCATCCTGGAAATTTACTCTAGCACCCGACTTCTTCTGAATCTGTAATAATAGTACATGAAACAGAAATACATGTATTTAAGATATGTATATGTAGTATGGCTAATGTACAAATATATAACCAATTCAATAATATACATGTATGTCCCTGCTGTTTGTAAATTGCTACGAGTATTACACAACTGTAATTTGGTAGTACATCGTAACATATTGTTTTCACTTTTGAGGACTAAATATTCATGTAAATTGGACTCATTGGACATCTAATTAAAACACAGTGTAAATGTCTCAAAATATACTTATAAACTCAGTTTACCAATGGCCAGAAAGACCTTTAAGTTTCCAAATTAAGCAACTCATCAACTTTCATCATTCACACTTGCTGTCTTTTAACAGTAACGACTAACCTCTTTGATGTTTGCCCCTTGTCTACCTATAATTGCTCCAGCTGCTTTACCTGGGACCTTCACCTCTATCACTGTTTGACGTGATGTTGCTATGTTTTTGTTCTTTTCTTGGTCTTCATCTTTAAATTTGAAAAGAAATGAAATCTTATGGAAATTGCTCTTCAATTCTCCAAAGAAAAAATAATTTTGGAACTGAACACTTTCCATCCCATGCATACTTTTAAATTTGTGTTAGGATAAAAGTTCTTCATTTTTAAAGTATATTTTACAATGGACGAGTCAATCCAATGAGTAATCATATGTTACAGTTATGTACATGTAAATCTAAATATACAAACCGTCTTCCTTTTCTCCAAAAAGCCAGTATAGTAAGAGAGCTGTGGTTGGAATTCCAACTATTAAAGCAACAACTTTGGGAGGAATACTCAACATATTTCATGCTATTCGATCCTACTCCATTTTATCATTTATTTTTCTGTATAACTGTAAAAAAAAAAAACATTTTCAACGTGTTTTGAGTACATGTACATTGGTACTTACCGTATAACCAGAAATTTTCGCGAGATACTAATTTTCGCTATATTCGCGAGTGATTTTGAATCGCGAAAATTTATTCTCGCGAAAAATTGTGTTTGTTAAGGTATATCATAAATTGTTATATCCTTTATATTTGTTCATATTGTACATGTGTCATTCTTCACATTTCCTGATTAAACGTAATGAGGAGTGAATTGAGTGTATTCCTATGATAGAACTTATGGAAACTTCAATTATGAAAGGTACAATACAGTAACATCATATGAACATAATTGTTTGAAATTTATAAATCGTGAAAAATTGTACTCCGAAAATAAAGACACCCTTTTTTGCCATAAAATCGCGAAATTTGATACTCGCGAAAATTTCTGGTTATACGGTATTTTACAAGAAGATGTTAAGGTAGCCATTATAACTAAAATTGATAATACACTTGTATAATTGTACTTTAGAGCATCTTGCTGTCTCTTAACACCTCTTTTGATACCATCATAAATTGATTAGTAGGAAGACATAACATACAATAATACTCCTTTTGGGGGGGGGGGGGATGTTTTAAATCATTTTGAATATTTTAATTTGGTTCACAAATCTGAAATGTTACTTGAATACTTGTCTGCATTAAGGTATCCGTTGTACAAATAAATATCAAGGGTATTTTATAGTTAGAATTATGACATATCGTTACCTAAAAATACCAGAATGCAACATAAAAGTTGGTCTCCAACATCAAAGTTCAACATGCCAACCCCTATCTAAGCCACGGAAACTATCGAGATGCTGCCGAAGATTACCGAGATAATTCTAACACTGTTTAAATGGACGAGACGTTAACGAGATCTCCATTTGTACAATGGATACGTTAAAACAATGCAAATAATTGAAAAACAATAATTGCACGATACATGTTTCAAATGTTGCGTCATAGGCAACAATTCTTCCTCAAATTAATGAAATTATGAAATTGTAAAGAAAATTAAAGAATTTTTGTGACCTTGCAGATAGGTCATGGCTTTGGTTCAAGGTCATGGCTTTGGTTCAAGGTCATAAAAGTTCTGAAACATCACTGGTTCCCATACCTGTCAACTTTTTTCAGACAAAAGAGGGTCAATGACCCTCTTTGGGAAATGAAAAAGAGGGTCATAGTGCGCGAAACAAAATTGCGACCTTTTGCTTGTGTCATTATGAATAAAATTAACCCCTCCCCCCAAAAAATACAGGTCAATAAAGTTCATTTCATTGTAAGACATGTAAGCATTTATTTGAATTGTAATACTGCATAATCATGATAATGTAGCACAATATATGATGTGTAAAATTTTAGGACTTATTAATCAAGGCCTGAAGGTTCATAGTTGAATTTGCTAGGCTAGATATATTTCAATTTAGTCATTGCTATACCATGATTAAGATTTTGTGAGAAATAAACTCTGCATTTCGCTGCTTCAATTGTTTTAAACACTATAAAAACATTTGTCCCTTTTCGTCTGCATAAATCTCCTTGTTTACGATCGTCTTTCCATACATTCCGAATTAATAATTAATCCAAGCCCATGTCGTTAAAACAACATGAAAGTGGCTAATTACTTCCCATATCACTAAACAAACATCCCAATTTACCTGTAAATGCAGGTGTTTTAATTGGAAAGTCACAGCTGGAAATTTAAAGTCCCAAGTTATAGACGGAACCAAATCGGAATCGGGTGATTCCCGGGTCAGCAACGAAAAATCGGGTGAAAGACATGACCCGCGCGGGTGATGTAAAATAATCGGGTCAAAGGGTAAAAAAGCGGGACTGACCCGTGGAAATCGGGTCAGTTGACAGCTATGCTGGTTCCTTGGAAATATTACTAAAAGGACTAGGTGCGCTAACCCTTAAAATCGGCCCTTTAATTTCAACAATCTTTGATTCTGGGAGCATAAAAATCAAGGGTGACCCTGTGACATCAATGGACCTTATTTTTTTTCGTCAGGTGCCAAATTGAAAAGGGGACGGGAGATGTTCAATTCACTCTGCACACAGGAAGTTGATGTCTGATGGCGTTGGAGAAAACAATGTAATCAAGAGGGAACATTGTCCATGTAAAAGGAGCTGTAGCATCTATCTGCCTGAGATGGATCATAGGTCTAAGAGATGGATCATAGGGGCCAAGCCCACAAGGAAGACTGTGTTATTGTAAGTAATATTTGTTGTTTTTATACATGATATATCATTTTAAGTGTTGGAAGTCGCGATTCGTCTGCCGTATCCCATGTAGACGATATATTGGCAAAGTTATGTTGGGAAAATCGATGTCTAGAATTTTTCGATTTTGTTTCATTCCTGGAGAAAATTGTAATATTAACACAGAGGTATGAGGGGGGTGAACAATAATTTATTTTTTCTATTCATATAACTATTGTAGTAAACTGGCGCTTGTACTAGACTGGGCCAGTGGGACGTCTCTTTGGCTCACTCGGTAGAGCGTCAGACTTGACATCAGACTGTCAGAAGGTTGCGAGTTCGATCTCAGGTGGGGGTAGTCTCGTGTTTTCTACACTATGAATGAAAAAAAAAATGAAATGTCATGCTGTAACAAGAAGAGAGAATTAACCATGTATCTTCATAAACGGGTTTACACTTCATAATACTAAATCTTGTTGTTCAAAACACGCCTTAACGCTCACTTTACTATTCTATTTTTTCAATTTTCTTGCATGCGATCCGACGAGGGTATTTACTTTCATTTTCGCTCGAATATGCCGCACCCGATATTCAAATTTTTTTCTTTTTATCAAAATCTTATCGATCATGGTAGATAAGCCAGCGTGGTCGGTCCTCGAACAGACCAGGCGCGGATCCAGAGTGGGAAGAGGTGGGGAGGGGTGAGTCGACCCAAAGGGTCGATTCGAGGCACGAAGTGCCGAGCGGGGGAGGGTATGGGAGGAGGTTGCCCCCTCCTGTAGGTGGGGGCCTCCCCCGGAAAATTTTTGAAAAAATGGAATTAAATGGTGCAATCTGGAGAATAGTTTCTCCTTTTCTTCTCGAAAATCCAGACAAATTTTTCATTCAATTATATGTGACAAAGAAAGATCGATCGATCCCCTTTACAAGTGGCAATCAAAGTTTGTACATGTTATATAGAAAAATAGAATCGACAATTTAAATGTTTCATAAGTTATTCCCCTTTATTTTTTAGCCCCCGAAATTTATATTTCTGAGCTGTTGGCATTATTATCTTTCACCAGACGGACATTCGGCATGGTACTTGACCAATCTATACAGCCTTTTTGTACCAGTGCATTCTGACTGACTGTGACGACGGGCCCAGTCCAAACCTCTTTAGAAAAGACAGGACCCGACCACCTACGATGGCCGATAGCAGCCATGTAAAATTACAGTTAAAAGTTGGCAAACTGTACATGTTGTCATTGCTATGTCCATGTCGAAAAACTCTTTTACCTATTCCTACAGCTTTTTGTCACCATTGCTACCCATTGTCAAAAACAAAACTCTTGAGTTTGTAATCTGTCATGTACACTTTTCAGTGATGACAGTTTACACTCTCTACTGCCATTAAAATTCCTTAACTCGTTTTATCTCTGCAATAAGTCTAACGTTATCACTTTGACATACAGTAGTTGTCATACAGTGCAAAGGTTATCATCTACAGCGTTACTTAGAAGTGTTGCCATTTTTATATAGGGCTTCAACCATGCTACGTTCCTTTGCTCTGATGTGTATAATTTTATACATACGTAAATCTGTCAAAGCAAAATATACAAATGTAGGTATATCGTCAGGATGTTCTGAACATTGAAAGATCTACGGAACACAATTTTTCACTTTTTAAAATTTTGAATACCCGTCCTTGGTATAATATTGAATTTAGGAACGAGTGTAGGATAAGACATCACATCTATTATCAGTAGATTTATTGATTATTTGCTAATTATTTAGCTAATTAACTGATCATAAGAAACATCATGAACATATCAAATGTATAAAAGCATTATACATATAAATATATAAACTTACAGACTCTACATAAAAATGGACCCGCTAAGTCTTTGCAAAATAATTATATGAAAAACTTTTGTTCTTGTTTTGGTTGTTGGTTTTTTTTTTTTTAAGATTTGGTGTTTGAAGTGTTTTTTTTTTTAATTAATGTTGCCAGAGAAAGGCTTTGCGAAATAAAGCCCATGAATTTAAATAAACGATTTAATTCTAAATAATAATCAAAATATAGGAAGTAAATACCCTTACATCATCCCTCCAATGATTTTTGCCCCAACTTCCTTTTTAATTTCGCTTCTGAAAAGACCATACATCAATGTTTGACCAGCTCACTCTTTGCAAAATAGATTTAAGACATTTTGAATAAGACCAGGATGCTCTTCATTAAGCTTTTTTTCCAATTCTAATCATCGCTTCACGTCAATTACATTTTTGGATTGGGATACCTCTGAAGAGGATTCATTACCGAAGCGTACATGTCTGGTACACTACAGATGGTTGCTCTCGTCTTATTTTCAACGTGCAACTCCAACCGGTCACCAGAAAGAATTTCACAGATCCCGACGATAATATCAGTTAACAGCACTCACAATAGAGCACAATATTGAGTATCGACGGACCCCTAGCAAGCTAGCGGTGGGACCAAGTGCCCGGAAGAGTTGGCTAGCCGCACCCGCCGTGGATGTTCAAGCACACGAAAACAGAAGAACGTTTATTTTTTTTTGATACTATAAACATGACGAGACTCACGAGATGATGTAGAGGTAAAGCACTGCAAAAGTGTCTGTTTTGTATCAAAATGATAACATTATACCCTCAAAAGATAAAATAATTGAAGAAATCTTAATGGCAGAAGAGAGTGTAAACTGCCATCACCGAAAAGTGTACATGACACATTACAAACTCGAGAGTTTTGTTTTTGACAATGGGTAGCAATGGTGACAAAAAGCTGTAGGAATAGGTAAAAGAGTTGTTCGACGTGGACATAGCAATGACAACATGTACATTTTGCCAACTTTTAACTGTAATTTGGCATGGCTGCTATCGGCAATCGTAACCACCTGTCCTCTCTGAATTTCGGTTGGACTCCTCGGGTGATAACATGCATGAGCTCGCTACAACCGGCAGAGCACAGACTGTAGCCCCGGCAACGATTGCCCATTCATGTTTATGTGTTGTCTTTTGTGTTTCATTTTTCTATGTCGTGTGTCTCTTTTGCGTTTCTTACTGTGCTTGTCTACGCTGTGCTTACTTGTCTACGTATGCACCAATTGACAAAAACGTAGCCGACTATATAATTAGGGAACCATAGAGTATGGATGACATAATGATCCAGATTGTGTGTGCATAACTCTCCTAACTCATTACCTAACTTATTGAAAATGAAGTGAAAGTAAAACATGCAAAATTGATCATCTTAAAATAATATTGATATTCAGCCTTCGACATTTGAAGTCAGTTCATTCATGAAAGATAAAGATTACCTTCTTGTACTCGGGAATTAAGGCGAGGTGAAAATGATGTTGCTGGCAAGGACTTTGCTATGTCAACATGGTATTTTTACCACTTACACACGTAATTGCAAATCAGCTGTTGAAAATCTTGTGATAATAATGTATTTTAGCGAAGTAAACGTATATATAAAGAATGAAATTACATCCTTCAGGTAGTGCCAGCTCATGCCATGCATCATGGACAGGGTGATGCGACATGCTGCCTTACTAGCGGTATTTTTGTTCATCTGTGCCATACAACTTTCTGAAAGTGAAAGTTCAAACAGAGAGCGCAGAGGTGAGATCATTTTTAGAATTTTAAAATTAATGCCGCACTGCGTAAGTTTCTTTGATTTACCATGATAATGATTAATTATTTATTTATAAGAAAGTCGGAAATCAATGGCATCTCTATAAGATACGTAAGACAATCGAAGGACACTTTAGGCTGTGGGTTTCCGGCGATGGTCTTAAAGGAGCTCACGTACAGTTTGTACCCTTCAGAAATTTTCAGTGAAGTGAATTTGCGACATAAGAAATGTGTACCCCATATTTGTAGATAAAATTTCAAAGAACAACCGAAATAAAGCATTATTCGGCGAGATGACTTCAATAAAATATTGAAATATTTCTACTATGTGATGTTTTAAAATACAAAGTATTAAATGATATATACAATAGAAAACAAAGGAGGGGATCTCCAACAACACCAGGTTGTAGCACCCACAGCAGAAATCACGAAAATAACAGCACAAAAAGGCAGCTTTCTAGCGAGAAAAGTAAAGTTGTAGTGCGAAATATATTGTTGGTGGTGCTACAATTATTATCCGGCGGATAATAATGTTGAAAAATGCCCCCTTAAAATCGACTTCTCCAAAATTAAATATTAAAATAAACATATTGTTATCTACCCAAGAAAGAAAAATATCTGTATTTTGAGAAAACTATATAGTTCCAAATAAATGCCAGTCACTTTCTAACACATTGCTAATTGATAAACCACCATTAAACTGTTTCTGTTTCTGAAGAAGGTTATTTGTAGACACATTTTGTACAAGACAACAGTAGCTTCATCGTTGCATGGAAACCCATGGCCCCTTCTTCGCGTCGCTGCGTAAGAGGTTGTGGGTTATCTCACCATGAATTTTCGGCCGTGGTCACGACCCGCCGACTACGTGCAGGTACATGCTGTCTACGTAGTACGTGCTGTCTACGCGCAATATTGTGTGCATCAGTACGCGGTCGATGTATAAGGAGTAAGTACGGCTTTGGGAGCATGCAGACAAGCCGTGACAGTTTTTGTGTAAACAGAGCTTTCACTGCGTCAGGTCTGCTTGCGATCTGCAGATTATTCAAAAGGTGCGATATGCACGTTGTAAGTACGATGCAAGTACGTATAACACACTTGCCTCCCAAGGAAGTGAGAGCCCCGTGCGTTAGCAGTACGTATAAGTGCAACATCCATACGATAACGTGGAAGATGTACGAAGAAAGTACGTACATTTATTTATAAGTAAGTCGCACGCATGTAGTCAGTACGTACAATATACTTACTACTTGAGCAATATATGATGCATGTAACCACTCATATAACCGTGCGTGCGACGTGTATTGACGCACTCCTTCCGTACTTGCAAACGTCTCCAGAAAAAAAAGACGTAACGCCAGTAGCCTCTTCAAAACATGCATGTCCAAAAAGCACGGACGGCAGATTGTGTCCAGGGCTTTTTGCAGGTACTCTTTTAGAATTCAACTACGAAGGATACATTCTCCTTCGTAAAGATGCACATATCTTGATGTAAATGGGATATTTGGACTATATATATCTATTTTTTATATATATATTTGTATAACTTCCCTTAATTTGGTAAAAAAAAGGCTTATTAATCGCAGTACAATAGCCAATATGTTTCCGACGATACAGGATCTCGTGTTTGCCTTTCTTATGAATAACTTTATTACAAATGCAATTTCATACATTTATATAGATACTGACGCACTTGCAAATGTGAAAGCAAACTCAATTCGCCTTTCTGATGAAAATGCCCTCAAAGAGGAACACCATGTCGTAAAGAGGTCACCCTGGTGCAGGCGTAGACGCAGGCGCAGATGGAGGCGTCGCAGACGAAGACGTAGGAGAGTGAGAATTGTAGTACACCACAGACCAGCACCACAAACACATGTCCACACACATCACCATACCCACAACCATCACCACCACCATAATTCCCCAGCACTAGTACTACCTCCATATAATCCCCATCCTCCACTTATAGCCCAAGGTAAGCCATACTAAAGGGAATATATCAGTACAGAACAAACCATCACCACAAACACATGTCCACACACATCACTATACCCACAACCACCACCACCACCATAATTCTCCAGCACTAGTAGTACCCCCATATAACCCCCATCCTCCACTGACCTACTAAAGGGGATATAGTAGTACACCTCAAACCAGTACCACAAAAATCACCATACCCACAACTACCATCTCCCAACACCAGTAGTACCTCCATATAATACGAATTTTAGCCGACGATAAGACTGACTAATGGGGATTTAGTAGTACACCACAAGCCAACTCCAAAACCACATGTCAACACACAACCATACCCACCACCACAAGCACCAGTTGTACCTTCATACAGTCCTGATCCTTAGCTTTTAGCCCAAGGTAAGACCTACTAAAGGGGATAAAGTTGTACACCACAAACCAGCACCACGATCACATGTCCACACACATCACCATACCCATAGTACAAATGGAAATATTAGTAATGACTGTCTTACTTTGGATGTTCATGGTAGTATAATTCTATGTTCCGAGAATCGCTTTGCGTTTCACGGAATTTGCACGTGACCATCCAGAATTATACTACCATGAACACCCAAAATAAGACAGTCGATACTTAAATACCACAAAGCAACACCACAACACATGACCACACACATCACCATACCCAGCACCACCAGTAGTACCTCCATACAATCCCCATCCTCCATTTATAGCCCAAGGTCAGACTTACTAAAGGGGGTATAGTAGTACACCACAAATCAGCACTAGTAGTACTTCTATACAAACACATAGTCCAAGGTTAGATATACTTAAGGGGATATAGTAATATACCACAAACCAACACCATATATACATGTCCACACAAATCACCATACACGTACACCACCACCACCTCCATGCACCAGTATTGTACCGGGTACCTCCATATAATCCCCATCCTCCATTTATAGCCCAAGGTTAGATGTTCTATAGGGGGTATTGGTAGACCTCTATGTATTCGGATAAGTAGATTTCCACACTATTTCCTATGAATATATAGCACATGAATGTCCCAAACCGTCTCATTGGTATCCCATCTTTTATGTTTATCGTTCCTTCTCAAATGTTGTCTTTTTACTTTACTTTCTTTATTTGTTTTTTATTTTGTTGTTACAATTTTCTTTGTATCGATGTTGTCTCTAACACTATGTTGTTGTTTTGTTTTGTTGCTTGGGATACTTCAGTGTAGTCACGTTGAATACATTTAAGTAAAACATATGTGATAGTGTATAAGACGCTTATAGGAAAATATTTCCATTTGGAATATCAAACATCTCAAAATATAAGATCACGAGACTGAGGAAAGGATTTCTTATACAATTATATTCTAAGACAAGTTTTATAGAAGTGGATGTCTGTGAATTCCAAATACATTGATATCATTTTCAGTACGAACAGCTTTTAAGAAAGCCTTTGAAATGAGCGAAAATGACCCTTTTCTTCGTCTAGTGTATACCAAAAGGTACACAAAGACGAAAATGACGTTTTTGTTGGTCTTTGTGTATCTTTTGGTATACATCTTTGTGTATCTCGTTGGTTTATGTGTAGTAATTTGTGTTAGATGTTTCTATGTGATTCGGTGTTCCATGTACCATTTGCTTCTCTTTCTGTGCGTGTCTGCTTTGTGTTTTTGCAGTGGATGTTTTGGGATTTTGCAATTGGTACTGCAACCGGGTGTTGTTGGAGATCCACTCCTATTTTTCTATTAACAAGAAAGATATTTTCAAAGTTTAATGTGTGTCAACATATTTCTTAATTATTATAATTCATAAATACTAAGCATTCTATGTGCATGAATTATACTTTTTGTCATTCTTTTACGACTTTATTGGGATATATCACTTTTGACGTATCCGTAACCGTATCGTATCTAAGAACGTATCGTGTCTGTCCACAACGGAAAGAAAACCGCGCAGATACAGTTCTTATTAGCAAAAACCTTCATGCATCAAATATTTTAAAAGAGTGTACGACGTTTACATCTACACTATTTTGTATTCAGTGGGATCAGTATTTCATTTAATCACGATTATTGCAGTGAAGTAATAGTTTTTAATGCTTTAGCTCTGAAAGTTTGTAGTATTCATTTATTCTTATAGCAGGTATGATGTCGTACTCTGTCAAAACAACTTTTTTTTTCTACAATCAAAGCTAAATGAGTTAATTAATACTAAAATGAATGCAAAATCCGGAAATTTACCCCGTTACGGTAAGAATATCATACATGTACACGATACGTTCCTTGATACGATACGGATACGTGCAAAGTGATATATCCTTTATAACATGTATTGTAGGATGTTTAAGACCATGTGGATACCACGCCCATTGTATCCATGGCACGTGTGTCTGTAACCAACACTGTACTGGAGATCCATATTTTGGATGCCATTTGATGAAAAAATAGCAGGAATATTAAATGCAGACTTATTGGTCTGATAAAATATGATACGTTTGTTTGTCATTTATCAGTATTGTATGAGATACTTTTTTTAAATGCTTACTTTCTATCTTTCTAATTGAAACGGAGATTGGTTCCGAGATATTGCAATGGATTGGTTTTTGAATCAACTGAGATCGACGAAGTGGGACAAATTGAAGACAAGAAACTTATATGAATATGTATTGCCTTACATTTGTAAATATAATATCTTCAAAGGTATTACTTATCAACACCTTTAGAAACTACAGACATGTGCGAAAACAAACACAAAAAACAAACAAACCGGAGACAAAAACATAAACTCTAAGAGAGCCAACGAATCAAAGACTACTTGAAATATGGGAGAGATTACGGTGCATCCGATTTACTTTTCTGCAACACTCATAGCAAATAGTGTGGTCGTACGGAGCAAATGGACACAACACACTCTCTCATTATGATACACAAAGTTCTCCCTAGATGTACAATTTTCGCAAAACAAAAATGAGATAATTGAAAGTTTTGTTACTATCACACACACGAGAAGAGATAGTGCAGCTGATTGTGGACTCAGTTTTATTTGATTTTAAGAAGTACCAATCATGGAATCCTGTTTTTATAGTTTGTTAAAGGAGCTGTAAGAATAAGACCTTGATTTAGTCCTGAAATCATTCGATTATTTCTTGTGCGCTGTCTTTCCTTTGACGATAAAAGTTGTTCAGGATAGAAATATGATGTATTAGAAGATTCTCGTAAGTATTTTATTTAAAAAAATTGATGCAAGATTTGATAATTTCGGCTTGAATAGGTAGGGGCTAACAATGTCTGAAATGTCAAATAGCGAACGAAAATATACAAAAAATGCATTTTTACATAAATTTTAAGCGTTTTATGATTTGATCCCGTCTTATTTTAGAAATGAAAAAGAAAAAATAACTTCGAAACCAGTATGTCAATGTAATCGTTAAAATACGCAATCCGGAAACTGAAAACCGTTTAACAGCCATCTTGTAAGCTTCCAGGCGCGAAATACACACTGTGTAGAAACAGACATCTTTATATCGTTTATTTCATTCGTGTATGTTGTATATTTCATCGGAATCCACTCAGAATAGATTGTTCCATTGTATAACAAGAAGAAATGGACAACTTTTATCTATCTATCTGCTTTTAAGTCAGATTCTTAAAAAATAGCCCATTCCCCCTTTTTTCGTTTTTCGCTTGTGGGACATCGTTCCATCCCGAGTTACAGAACCCCACTTAGTCCGAAAATTGGTATAAATGAAATACACCTTTGGTAAAAGTGGCATTATGTTACTCGGGTTGGAACAATGTTGTAGAAAACTTTTCCGTTTTCCATTGATTTCTTTAGAAAAAACACATTTTAATCCAAATATCGGTAATGTTATTGATAATTTATTCAACCGGGCATTAGATTCAGATATGCATTAAGTTAGTTGATATTTCTACTGAAAAATTTCTTCAAATTTCCCATTTTGAAATTTCGACTTTTTCAGGGCAGATTTTAATTATGCCTTATTCTTACAGCTCCTTATAATAAATGTTCAATGTTCGATAAAATGCCAGTTTAAGTATAAACATAAATAATCACAGATAACGAAGCTCACCTCGTGGCAGCAAAATTCAATTCAAACATATTTCAAAGTACATGTATATTGGCTTTTAAAGGCAAAATCACTCAAGCGTAAAAAGAAGGCCAAGGTCACTTTATAAAAGTTTGATCAAAGATACATCCAATATGCAAGTTTCTTACATGTAGCGCTTACACTTTGCTCAATATTGACTTTTAAGAGCAAAATCACGTAAGCGGAAAAATTAGGTCAAGGCCATCTTGTGAACGTTTGATCAAAGAAACATCCAATATGCAAGTTTGGTACATGTAGCATTTATACTTTGTACTCGATATTTGCATTTAAAAGCAAAATCTATCAAGTGGAAAAAGTAGGTCAGATGCTGCGTCCGATGCATCGGTCCATCCCAAGTTGAATCACTTGTGCAAGTTTGGTTACTGTAGCATCAGTACTTTGCCAAATAATAAGCTACCTCAAACTTCTTAACTGGACGGGGACGCGGGGGGGGGGGGGGGGGGGGTTATAGCATAAGCACACTCAAGTTCGTCGTGGTGACCTAAATGGCATTTTACCAAGCAGCAATGTACTTTGGGTTTATTCAATGAATGAAAGTCAATCCTGTAACCAACGACCCGTCAAATTCACTGATTTTTTATGATTCTATACGAAGTATCTTTCAGCAATGTGGACAACGAAATGTTAAAGTATCTTATCTTTTTATTGTATCGTCTGCAAAAAAAGTTGCGCTGACAAAGTCAGCCATATTGTCCTTAGAAAGAAGTTATTGTAGTTTGCGCTTGCTCTGAAATAGCGTTTTAATTGTAATATGATTACGACAAAGGCAGAAGACGAAGGAATGTTACTGCGTTGGAAAGTTAAACTGTATAATATTGCTGTTGAAATCGTCATCTTTGTCATACATTAAAATACTTAGGCGAGTGTTGTCGTAAAAATAACATAAGGTCTTAAAATGAAGAGAATAAATGAATCAGAATAAGTTTAAAATTCTTTCAATGGTCACTATGTGGAATTATTTTCGCTGGGGGAAATTTTCGCGAAATAACCGTTGCAGCAGTGCGCGTGGGGTAACTTAGGCGAAATTGGGAGTATTTCGTTTAGTCTCTATATTGTTTATAATTTTCAGGCAGGGGTTATTTTCGAAATAATAAAACAATCGCGAAAATAACACCAACGCGAAACTTTCCCCTCTTTTCTTTTCCACGTGAACAGTATGTAACGATTTGTTTTCGATGTAGTTCAGTCTATCTATTTCATACCTAATCTCATTATTCTTATTTCGTTTGTCAAGAAAATTGAAGTGTTAGAACCTGAGCCTTCTTGAATAAAACTTCAAATCAATTTTAAACGTGTTTCGAATAGTAAATACCCATCAGTGGAAGTGTAAGCGAAAGAGATTTTCAGACACAGTCAAAGACTAAATCTAGACGAGCGATATCATCGGGACTTGCAGTCGACCAGCAGCGATACCCACCTAGTGGTTGCAATTGTCAATATTGCTTCTCAACAGCAGGAGATGCTTACTCTTCTTGGGCACCTGGTCTCACTCTCATATCAGGAGTTCGCTTCTCTTCATATGGTGGAGGTTTTTGTTTGTTTGCTTTGGTTCCTGTTTTATCCTGATTTTGTATGCCTTCGGTTTCTGATTTTCTGAATTATCGATTTTGTACTGTAAACAGGGACATGGTCATTATCCATATTTGTCATTGAAATATATGTGCTATAGTACCAATTTTATTATTCTAGACACGCATTTCGGATATTGAACAATCCTCTTCAGTAGTAATTAATGTTAAACAGGTTGCATAAAGCCAAAGTGAATTTTTCCGTCTATAACATAAATGACAAAATATGGATAATGACCATATTCCTATATTCATCTCAAAACCGATAATTCAGAAAATCAGAAACCGAAGGCATAAAAAATCAGGATAAATCAGGAACCAAAGCAAAAAAACAAAAAACCTCCACCACATGAAAAGGAGCGAAATCCTGATATGGGAGTGAGACCAGGTGCCCAGGAAGAGTAAGCATCTCCTGCTTGCATGCAACACCCGCCGCTTCAATTCGGTAGAACTGTCACATCCGGTTACTTCCATTTCGGAAGACATAGACTTATAATTCCTCAAGTCAAAAATGAGCAGCTCAAAATTTTGTGTAGGGTGTATTCAGAAGCGTATAAGGATGTTAATCACCATTTATTTGCTATTATTTTAGTTAGACGTCAACATGAAGAAACATGGTTATGGTATTTAATCTATAAGTGGCCGATGCATAGGTACTATCAAGCAATGTTAATCGTCTTCAAATTCAATAGCATAATTTAAGAACAGATAAATTTGCAGCATCGACCAGACATGTACGTTTCAGGTACTTAACCCTCGTCAGTAATCCTCAATCTAAACAATATAAGGCCTATTATTTTTTATTAAATGGTTTACGGGAAATTTTGAAAAAATATTGAGTCGAGGGGGGAAAATAAAAATAAAAATGAAATGAGAAATTTAACACAGTCGACCAAAAAAATAAAAATAAAAGAGGAAACGGATCATCTTTTTTTTATTTTTTGAAACTTCCATAACAATTGATGCTAAGTTTGAATTTCTGTTTTTTCATACTGTTCACTTCTTCTTTTAACTTTTTACTGCATTCTTGGTTTTAATTAGCACTGATTTTTTACATTCACTACGAATTGGATGACTGTTCACTTCCTCTTTTTAGTTTTTACTGCATTCCTTGTTTTAATTAGCTTTGACTTCTTACATGCACCACAAATTGGTCGAACAATTCCCATAATTTTCACGCAATCTTTTAATATCTTCAGTATCCAACACGTCTGTGTCTCCACAATAAACGCAAATGTCGTCAAAAACAACAGTCTTCCCTGTAAGAACAGTTGTACTGCATGTGTTACTCAATTAAAAACGCTGAAACTTACAACCATCGATTAAACTTTTCCCTGACATTGTCGCCATAGCACTTTCTATATAGACGTGGCCTCAAACAGTGCATGCATTTTATATATTCTTTTCATTTTCATGCGTGAACATCGACGGCTAGCCAACAGGGGATGCTTACTCCTCCCGGGCACCTGGTCCCACCTCTAGCTTGCTAGGGGTCCGTCGATGCTCAATTTGGTGCTCTATTGTGAGTGATGTTGAGATTATCGTCAGGATCTTCTTTAACTCATTTGCAGTAGAAATGAAAATTACAAACCCGAAATCCTTTAAAACGGCGAAATCTACCGTTGCTCCAACTTCAGTTTGCCCCTCTATTAGAACCTTCAGTATAGATGTTTCGGGATCCGCATCGAGTATTTCATTAACAACATCACTGTTCAATTTTACGTATAGTCGATTTAGAGCTTACATGTCTCGATAGAGAATTGAAGCGTTTAAAAGATTCAATGATCGCAAATAATTAAAAAATTATTTTGCGAACTGACAGTTTAAGACGGTCGGCGGAAAGTATAAAAATAAAAGGAGACATCGCCACTTTCATTTTTATTTTTTTTTCAGAAGAAATTAGAGTCGGCGCTCCCGTAAACCATTTAATAAAAAAATAAAAGGCCTATTCTAATTCATTCTGTTTGTTTCACGCATTCTGATTGGTTCACAGGATTTCTACAAGCATGTATAACGACGATATACATGTCGCAAACCGACTCACTTGACATACTTCAAAATTTATTCCTACCTAAATTTGCAAGTTACAAGCTTTAGCGCACTTTTTGCGTATGACGTCATGCTTCCCTTTGTTCTTCGTTCCTGTGACGTCATACTGTGACGTAAAACTACAAGGTATGAGCTTGTTAATGGCGTTCTCCACAAATGGCGTTGTAAACAACAGAACAAGTAAGTTTATTATTGATAACACGATGATTTTTCGCCATTGTAATAAATACGAAGCAGTTGTATTTCATATTTTGCAGCGCAATCATTTCAGTTGGTCGTTATTAATCCTCCGTAGCAACGTCGCCTCTAAAGCAATAAATGAGACCTTCTGAGGGGTATAAAGAGTTAAAATATGTCACATAAATTAGAATAGGGATAAACGTACTGTGTTTTGTGGTTCCGACATGTATATGTTGGATATACTGTTGGAAACATACGTTATACCGTCGGGGGCAAGCCCCGACGGTATAACTGCGTTTCCAACAGTATATCCAACATATACCTGTCGGAACCACAAAACACAGTACGTTTATCCCCTAAATATTGCCAAAGAGTGTAAAAGTTATTATGTCCAAAATGTACCGAAAGAGGTAGCAGGATTGGTGAGATATGATGCTACAAGACCACGGTTTCGAAATTTCAAGAAATTTTCGAATGCGTAGAAGAAACGATCAACCAAAGACTGGTCCACCAGCAGTGATATTCGTCAGGATCTTCTTTAACTCATCAAGTGGTAAAAAATGTTAAACGACTTCAATAGCATCATTTAAGTAAAAAAATATTGTCAATTTCTTTTCAAATTCGGATCAATACAGGCAAGAGAGTATATTACTTGGGGTATTTCACAACCTGCATTTCATGGTGACGTAATTAACAAGATAAGAAGGATCAAAGATAGACGACATAACTATGAAAAATGCGTCAGAATAATCAAACGCCTTTTATAACGTAAATATGATCCTAATGTCACAAGACGGATACTTGGCTTGGTGCTTTCTCAGTGCATTCTTAAAGCTTGTACTCTGACTGTCTGTGACGACGGGACTCCATGACGGGCCCTGTTCAAACCTCTTTAGAGCAGACAGAGTCCCGATCACCTGGACTCCTCGGGTGATAACATATATGAAATCGCGGCGGTAGAGCACGGATTATATTGTATACGCCCTCGTTTGATATACATTTACATATTCATCCGTGTTGCTTGGGCCCCAGCGTTTTGCAGTCTTGTTTGTGTGTGGGCATCTGACAGTGAGGAGGTTGTTTTACACCACAATTGTACGTTCTTCGAGACCCCTGGGTAATCGGAAAAGTGGGAGGGTTGTGCGCACGTAATCCAGGATGACCATACCTTCTGCTTTTCCCGTGGCAGATGACCGTCCTAAGTCGGCACCGGATGCCCATTGGTCTCGTTGGTTTATGTGAAGTCCTTTGCGTTTGATGTTTCTGTGATGTGCATTGACGTTCCTTGTCCCTTTTGCGTCTCTTCCTGTGCTTGTCTGCTCTGTGTTTTTTGCATTGGGTGCTTTAGAGTTTTGCTGTAGGTGTTGCAGCCTGGTGTTTTTTTGGATACCCCCTCCTTTGTTTTAAGAACAGATGAATTTGCAGCATGGATCAGAATGCACCAGCAACATACTCTGGAGTCCAATAATTCAAGATTTCAACACTTTGTTAAAAATTGTTAAGAATTGTTAAAAAAGGGTCCCAAATACAGAGAAAGTATGTCCTTTACATGGAACCAAAATGTCAAAATTATTATGGACTCTTGTGAGGAATATGCAAGACGTTGGGCAAAGAAAGAGGATGTACAGCTCGACACCCTTTCCGAATGGATAAAATCAATCAGAGGGTTACTTTTATCTAGAATTAACCGATTAAAATCAACTGTGAACACCAGATTCGTGTCTATATTTAAAGACCCTGATGTTATCACAGAACTTACCTACCTCCAAGAACATTATGTCATCACACCAGCGGACAAAGCCTCAAATAATTACACATTTACTTGCAAAAAGTACTATTTCGACAGTCTAGTTAAAGAGTTGGGTTTAAATTCGACACCTGGAAATCCCACTTACACCCCAACAAACCTTTCTGCCTCTGAAATAATAGATAACCACAAATCAGCTCTTGCTTCCTTTGGCTTCGACACTACCAATTTAGATTTAGATTTACCATACTTATACTGCATACCTAAAATGCCTAAGAATCCGTACAAACAACGTTTCATCGCTGGTTCCTCAAAATGTTCTACCAAATCTGTATCGATCTTACTCACCAAAGTTTTATCTGAAATCAAATCTGGGCTACAAAAATATTGTTCGACAGTATATTCTCGCAGTGGTATCAACCAGATGTGGATTTTAAAGAATTCGAAGGAACTTTTAGAACATCTGAAATCCACTCATTTTAGTAGAGTCCATTCGATCAAAGCCTTTGATTTTTCGACACTTTACACTACAATTCCACATTCTAAATTGAAAGAAAGACTCGCAAAAATTATAAGCAATGCGTTTACAAGTAAGAACGGTAATCGCAAATACAAATTTATTGTTGTTAACTACGACAAAACCTACTTTGTAAAGAAAAGTCAGATTCTGAAAATAAGTACACTGAAACAGACATTATTCAGATGTTAAACTTTCTGATCGACAACATTTTTGTGGTGTTTGGAGGAAAGGTCTTCCAGCAAATTGTCGGAATTCCAATGGGTACCAATTGTGCCCCACTCCTTGCCCACATTTTCCTTTACTCGTACGAAGCTGAATTCATTCAATCTTTGGTCTCTGAAGGGAAAAGATACTTAGCTTCTGATTTCAACTTCACTTACAGATACATAGACGATGTGTTGTCCATCAATAATCCAAAATTCGCGGATTACCTGAGCAGTATCTATCCTTCGGAGCTTGAAGTCAAAGAAACTACAGAGACAAATAATTCAGCATCCTATTTGGACATAATGTGGTCCTACGACACTGATGGTCACATGAACACCTCACTCTATGACAAACGTGACGACTTCAATTTCAGCATTACGAACTTTCCTTTTCTGAGTAGCAACATCCCTTCATCGCCTGCTTATGGCGTGTTCATATCTCAGTTGATACGCTATGCCAGAGCAAGTACCAAATATACGGATTTTGTTCTGAGAGCTAGGCGTCTTTCAGATAAGCTTCTCAGTCAGGGATATGTTTGTGACCGACTAACATCGTCACTGAGGAAGTTCTACGGTCGATATGGGGAACTCGTCATACACTATGATGTCCCACTATCCAGAATGGTGGATGATATTCTGTCATAGACCATTTGAACCATCCAACCAAAGATTGTACTCTATATCTTCCAAAATGGAAGTAACCGGATGTGACAGTTCTACCGAATTGAAGCGACGGGTGTTGCATGCAAGCAGGAGATGCTTACTCTTCCTGGGCACCTGGTCTCACTCTCATATCGGGAGTTCGCTTCTTTTCATATGGTGGAGGTTTTTGTTTTTGTTTGCTTTGGTTCCTGTTTTGTCCTGATTTTGTATGCCTTCGGTTTCTGATTTTCTGTATTATCGATTTTGTACTGTAGACAGGGATATGGTCATTATCCATATTTGTCATTTCAACGCTGCATGTCTTTAGTAAATTTCAAAATATATTACACTTCTGGTTTGATTATTACTACATAAAATAACTCTAATCCCAACACCTCTTCCAAAAATCGGCCTTCTGGACAAAAAGTACTCATCAGTGTTTTAGTTTTAAAATGTTCATCATGGATATATGACCTTCTCACACCGGGCCATACCCGTAGGTTGAGTGACTACCTACGGGTATGTCCCGGTGTGATAAGGTCAAATTAATCTGAGCAGTTACTAGAATTAGCAATAAATCGAAATTTGTAAGGAGACTTGTGCAGTTTCGGTATGCAATATAGTGTAGGGAGATCAAATTTAGAAATAGAGATATTGAATGAAGACAGTTCACTGTTATGCTTGCTTAAAATGTTAGATGCACTTTCATTGCTTTTGATATATGTATTAGTAGACGAAAGTTCCGAAATCAAAGTTGATATGTAGTAACGTAGTCCTTTGCGTTTGATGTTTCTGTGTTGTGCATTGACGTTCCTTGTCCCTTTTGCGTCTCTTCCGGTGCTTGCCTGCTCTGTGTTTTTGCATTGGGTGCTTTAGAGTTTTGATGTAGGTGTTGTAGCCTGGTGTTTTTTGGATACCCCCTCCTTTGTTTTAAGAACAGATGAATTTGCAGCATGGATCAGAATGCACCAGCAACATACTCTGGAGTCCAATAATTCAAGATTTCAACACTTTCAACGCTGCATGTCTTTAGTAAATTTTAAAATATATTACACTTCTGTTTGATTATTACTACATAAAATACAATGTGACTGTAGATGGTGTAATGTGGAAACCAAGTATCCCCATAACAATGAAGTTTTCCAACTCTATACCTTCTTGAAGAAAATTTCAAACAAATTTGCATGCAGCAGACACGTGTTTCGAATATTTTAAAAATTCTTATCAGTGATGCTTCCAGCCAAAGTGCTTTTCATACGCCACCCAAATTCATTTCACTAGCGCCCTCCGGTTTTGTTTTTAGAATTTAAATTTCTGCCGAAAGTGCGCGACTCCTGTAGGGTTAAATTCAGCTGCATATCCAAATAAAATCTATGTTCAAAATACCATAAGAGGGGTGTGCTAAGATCGTAGCCTCCTTTAATTTCGATAGTTCTCGATGAAATGGCAAGTTTCCGAGATAACAAGAATATAAATATATATGATGTCAAATTGATAAAGGACCAAAACAAAGCTTCTTTCAGGCGAGAGCTGGAAAATAGTAATTACATGTAATACACTTAACAAACATCAAGAAACGGGGAACGATTTAAACTGTTCCATACTGCAACAAGAAAAAAGTGTTTATATGAATAATACGCAAGTGTTCCAACTCTATACCTTCTTTCTTGAAGAAAATTTCAAACTAATTTGCATGCACCAGACACGTGTTTCGAATATTATATCAATTAATATATAATTCTAATCCCAACACCTCTTCCAAAAATCGGCCTTCTGGACAAAAAGTACTCATCAGTGTTTTACTTTTAAAATGTTCATCATGGATATATGACCTTCTCACACCGGGCCATACCCGTAGGTTGAGTGACTACCTACGGGTATGTCCCGGTGTGATAAGGTCAAATTAATCTCGTTGGGGATATGATCTTATATCCATGATGAACATTTTACTTAAATGGGCGCAGGCTTGCAATAATAAAACAATCGCGAAAATAACACCAACGCGAAACTTTCCCCTCTTTTCTTTTCCACGTGAACAGTATGTAACGATTTGTTTTCGATGTAGTTCAGTCTATCTATTTCATACCTAACCTCATTATTCTTATTTCGTTTGTCAAGAAAATTGAAGTGTTAGAACCTGAGCCTTCTTGAATAAAACTTCAAATCAATTTTAAACGTGTTTCGAATAGTAAATACCCATCAGTGGAAGTGTAAGCGAAAGAGATTTTCAGACACAGTCAAAGACTAAATCTAGACGAGCGATATCATCGGGACTTGCGGTCGACCAGCAGCGATACCAACCTAGTGGTTGCAATTGTCAATATTGAGATATATGTGCTATAGTACCAATTTTATTATTCTAGACACGCATTTCGGATATTGAACAATCCTCTTCAGAAGTAATTAATGTCAAACAGGTTGCATAAAGTCAAAGTGAATTTTTCCGTCTATAATATAAATGACAAAATATGGATAATGACCATATTCCTATATACATCTCAAAACCGATAATTCAGAAAATCAGAAACCGAAGGCATAAAAAATCAGGATAAAACAGGAACCAAAGCAAAAAAACAAAAAACCTCCACCACATGAAAAGGAGCGAAATCCTGATATGGGAGTGAGACCAGGTGCCCAGGAAGAGTAAGCATCTCCTGCTTGCATGCAACACCCGCCGCTTCAATTCGGTAGAACTGTCACATCCGGTTACTTCCATTTCGGAAGACATAGACTTATAATTCCTCAAGTCAAAAATGAGCAGCTCCAAATATTGTGTAGGGTGTATTCAAAAGCGTATAAGGATGTTAATCACCATTTATTTGCTATTATTTTAGTTAGACGTCAACATGAAGAAACATGGTTATGGTATTTAATCTATAAGTGGCCGATGCATAGGTACTATCAAGCAATGTTAATCGTCTTCAAATTCAATAGCAAAATTTAAGAACAGATAAATTTGCAGCATCGACCAGACATGTACGTTTCAGGTTCTTATCCCTCGTCAGTAATCCTCAATCTAAAAAATATAATATTGCCAAAGAGTGTAAAAGTTATGTCCAAAATGTATCGAAAGACGAAGCAGGATTGGTGAGATATGATGCTACAAGACCACGGTTTCGAAATTTCAAGAAATTCTCGAATGCGTAGCAGAAACGACCAACCAAAGACTGGTCCACCAGCAGTGATATTCGTCAGGATCTTCTTTAACTCATCAAGTGATAAAAAAAAATGTTAGACGACTTCAATAGCATCATTTAAGTAAAAACAATATTGTCAATTTCTTTTCAAATTCGGATCAATACAGGCAAGAGAGTATATTACTTGGGGTATTTCACAACCTGCATTTTATGGTGACGTAATTAACAAGATAAGAAGGATCAAAGATAGACGACATAACTATCAAAAATGCGTCAGAATAATCAAACGCCTTTTATACCTTAAATATGATCCTAATGTCACAAGACGGATACTTGGCTTGGTGCTTTCTCAGTGCATTCTTAAAGCTTGTACTCTGACTGTCTGTGACGACGGGACTCCATGACGGGCCCTGTTCAAACCTCTTTAGAGCAGACAGAGTCCCGATCACCTGGACTCCTCGGGTGATAACATACATGAGATCGCGGCGGTAGAGCACGGATTGTATTGTATACGCCCTCGTTTGATATACATTTACATATTCATCCGTGTTGCTTGGCCCCCAGCGTTTTGCAGTCTTGTTTGTGTGTGGGCATCTGACAGTGAGGAGGTTGATTTACACCACAATTGTACGTTCTTCGAGACCCCTGGGTAATCGGAAAAGTGGGAGGGTTGTGCGCACGTACTCCAGGATGACCATACCTTCTGCTTTTCCCTTGGCAGATGACCGTCCTAAGTCGGCACCGGATGCCCATTGGTCTCGTTGGTTTATGTGAAGTCCCTTGCGTTTGATGTTTCTGTGTTGTGCATTGACGTTCCTTGTCCATTTTGCGTCTCTTCCTGTGCTTGTCTGCCCTGTGTTTTTGCATTGGGTGCTTTAGAGTTTTGCTGTAGGTGTTGCAGCCTGGTGTTTTTTGGATACCCCCTCCTTTGTTTTAAGAACAGATGAATTTGCAGCATGGATCAGAATGCACCAGCAACATACTCTGGAGTCCAATAATTCAAGATTTCAACACTTTCAACGCTGCATGTCTTTAGTAAATTTTAAAATATATTACACTTCTGTTTGATTATTACTACATAAAATACAATGTGACTGTAGATGGTGTAATGTGGAAACCAAGTATCCCCATAACACTGAAGTTTTCCAACTCTATACCTTCTTGAAGAAAATTTCAAACAAATTTGCATGCAGCAGACACGTGTTTCGAATATTCTAAAATTCTTATCAGTGATGCTTCCAGCCAAAGTGCTTTTCATACGCCACCCAAATTCATTTCACTAGCGCCCTCCGGTTTTGTTTTTAGAATTTAAATTTCTGCTGAAAGTGCGCGACTCCTGTAGGGTTAAATTCAGTTGCATATCCAAATAAAATCTATGTTCAAAATACCATAAGAGGGGTGTGTTAAGATCGTAGCCTCCTTTAATTTCGATAGTTCTCGATGAAATGGCAAGTTTCCGAGATAACAAGAATATAAATATATATGATGTCAAATTGATAAAGGACTAAAACAAAGCTTCTTTCAGGCGACAGAGCTGGAAAATAGTAATTACATGTAATACACTTAACAAACATCAAGAAACGGGGAACGATTTAAACTGTTCCATACTGCAACAAGAAAAAAGTGTTTATATGAATAATACGCAAGTGTTCCAACTCTATACCTTCTTGAAGAAAATTTCAAACTAATTTGCATGCACCAGACACGTGTTTCGAATATTATATCAATTAATATATAATTCTAATCCCAACACCTCTTCCAAAAATCGGCCTTCTGGACAAAAAGTACTCATCAGTGTTTTACTTTTAAAATGTTCATCATGGATATATGACCTTCTCACACCGGGCCATACCCGTAGGTTGAGTGACTACCTACGGGTATGTCCCGGTGTGATAAGGTCAAATTAATCTCGTTGGGGATATGATCTTATATCCATGATGAACATTTTACTTAAATGGGCGCAGGCTTGCAATAATAAAACAATCGCGAAAATAACACCAACGCGAAACTTTCCCCTCTTTTCTTTTCCACGTGAACAGTATGTAACGATTTGTTTTCGATGTAGTTCAGTCTATCTATTTCATACCTAACCTCATTATTCTTATTTCGTTTGTCAAGAAAATTGAAGTGTTAGAACCTGAGCCTTCTTGAATAAAACTTCAAATCAATTTTAAACGTGTTTCGAATAGTAAATACCCATCAGTGGAAGTGTAAGCGAAAGAGATTTTCAGACACAGTCAAAGACTAAATCTAGACGAGCGATATCATCGGGACTTGCGGTCGACCAGCAGCGATACCAACCTAGTGGTTGCAATTGTCAATATTGAGATATATGTGCTATAGTACCAATTTTATTATTCTAGACACGCATTTTGGATATTGAACAATCCTCTTCAGAAGTAATTAATGTCAAACAGGTTGCATAAAGTCAAAGTGAATTTTTCCGTCTATAATATAAATGACAAAATATGGATAATGACCATATTCCTATATACATCTCAAAACCGATAATTCAGAAAATCAGAAACCGAAGGCATAAAAAATCAGGATAAAACAGGAACCAAAGCAAAAAAACAAAAAACCTCCACCACATGAAAAGGAGCGAAATCCTGATATGGGAGTGAGACCAGGTGCCCAGGAAGAGTAAGCATCTCCTGCTTGCATGCAACACCCGCCGCTTCAATTCGGTAGAACTGTCACATCCGGTTACTTCCATTTCGGAAGACATAGACTTATAATTCCTCAAGTCAAAAATGAGCAGCTCCAAATATTGTGTAGGGTGTATTCAAAAGCGTATTAGGATGTTAATCACCATTTATTTGCTATTATTTTAGTTAGACGTCAACATGAAGAAACATGGTTATGGTATTTAATCTATAAGTGGCCGATGCATAGGTACTATCAAGCAATGTTAATCGTCTTCAAATTCAATAGCAAAATTTAAGAACAGATAAATTTGCAGCATCGACCAGACATGTACGTTTCAGGTTCTTATCCCTCGTCAGTAATCCTCAATCTAAAAAATATAATATTGCCAAAGAGTGTAAAAGTTATGTCCAAAATGTATCGAAAGACGAAGCAGGATTGGTGAGATATGATGCTACAAGACCACGGTTTCGAAATTTCAAGAAATTCTCGAATGCGTAGCAGAAACGACCAACCAAAGACTGGTCCACCAGCAGTGATATTCGTCAGGATCTTCTTTAACTCATCAAGTGATAAAAAAAATGTTAGACGACTTCAAAAGCATCATTTAAGTAAAAACAATATTGTCAATTTCTTTTCAAATTCGGATCAATACAGGCAAGAGAGTATATTACTTGGGGTATTTCACAACCTGCATTTTATGGTGACGTAATTAACAAGATAAGAAGGATCAAAGATAGACGACATAACTATCAAAAATGCGTCAGAATAATCAAACGCCTTTTATACCTTAAATATGATCCTAATGTCACAAGACGGATACTTGGCTTGGTGCTTTCTCAGTGCATTCTTAAAGTTTGCACTCTGACTGTCTGTGACGACGGGACTCCATGACGGGCCCTGTTCAAACCTCTTTAGAGCAGACAGAGTCCCGATCACCTGGACTCCTCGGGTGATAACATACATGAGATCGCGGCGGCAGAGCACGGATTGTATTGTATACGCCCTCGTTTGATATACATTTACATATTCATCCGTGTTGCTTGGCCCCCAGCGTTTTGCAGTCTTGTTTGTGTGTGGGCATCTGACAGTGAGGAGGTTGATTTACACCACAATTGTACGTTCTTCGAGACCCCTGGGTAATCGGAAAAGTGGGAGGGTTGTGCGCACGTACTCCAGGATGACCATACCTTCTGCTTTTCCCTTGGCAGATGACCGTCCTAAGTCGGCACCGGATGCCCATTGGTCTCGTTGGTTTATGTGAAGTCCTTTGCGTTTGATGTTTCTGTGTTGTGCATTGACGTTCCTTGTCCATTTTGCGTCTCTTCCTGTGCTTGTCTGCCCTGTGTTTTTGCATTGGGTGCTTTAGAGTTTTGCTGTAGGTGTTGCAGCCTGGTGTTTTTTGGATACCCCCTCCTTTGTTTTAAGAACAGATGAATTTGCAGCATGGATCAGAATGCACCAGCAACATACTCTGGAGTCCAATAATTCAAGATTTCAACACTTTCAACGCTGCATGTCTTTAGTAAATTTTAAAATATATTACACTTCTGTTTGATTATTACTACATAAAATACAATGTGACTGTAGATGGTGTAATGTGGAAACCAAGTATCCCCATAACACTGAAGTTTTCCAACTCTATACCTTCTTGAAGAAAATTTCAAACAAATTTGCATGCAGCAGACACGTGTTTCGAATATTCTAAAATTCTTATCAGTGATGCTTCCAGCCAAAGTGCTTTTCATACGCCACCCAAATTCATTTCACTAGCGCCCTCCGGTTTTGTTTTTAGAATTTAAATTTCTGCTGAAAGTGCGCGACTCCTGTAGGGTTAAATTCAGTTGCATATCCAAATAAAATCTATGTTCAAAATACCATAAGAGGGGTGTGTTAAGATCGTAGCCTCCTTTAATTTCGATAGTTCTCGATGAAATGGCAAGTTTCCGAGATAACAAGAATATAAATATATATGATGTCAAATTGATAAAGGACCAAAACAAAGCTTCTTTCAGGCGACAGAGCTGGAAAATAGTAATTACATGTAATACACTTAACAAACATCAAGAAACGGGGAACGATTTAAACTGTTCCATACTGCAACAAGAAAAAAGTGTTTATATGAATAATACGCAAGTGTTCCAACTCTATACCTTCTTGAAGAAAATTTCAAACTAATTTGCATGCACCAGACACGTGTTTCGAATATTATATCAATTAATATATAATTCTAATCCCAACACCTCTTCCAAAAATCGGCCTTCTGGACAAAAAAGTACTCATCAGTGTTTTAGTTTTAAATTGTTCATCATGGATATATGACCTTCTCATACCGGGCCATACCCGTAGGTTGAGTGACTACCTACGGGTATGTCCCGGTGTGATAAGGTCAAATTAATCTCGTTGGGGATATGATCTTATATCCATGAACATTTTACTTCAATGGGCGCAGGCTTGCAAGAATAAAACAATCGCGAAAATAACACCAACGCGAAACTTTCCCCTCTTTTCTTTTCCACGTTAACAGTATGTAACGATTTGTTTTCGATGTAGTTCAGTCTATCTATTTCATACCTAACCTAACTATTCTTATTTCGTTTGTCAAGAAAATTGAAGTGTTAGAACCTGAGCCTTCTTGAATAAAACTTCAAATCAATTTTAAACGTGTTTCGAATAGTAAATACCCATCAGTGGAAGTGTAAGCGAAAGAGATTTTCAGACACAGTCAAAGACTAAATCTAGACGAGCGATATCATCGGGACTTGCAGTCGACCAGCAGCGATACCAGCCTAGTGGTTGCAATTGTCAATATTGCTTCTCAACAGCAGGAGATGCTTACTCTTCCTGGGCACCTGGTCTCACTCTCATATCGGGAGTTCGCTTCTCTTCATATGGTGGAGGTTTTTGTTTGTTTGCTTTGGTTCCTGTTTTATCCTGATTTTGTATGCCTTCGGTTTCTGATTTTCTGAATTATCGATTTTGTACTGTAAACAGGGACATGGTCATTATCCATATTTGTCATTGAAATATATGTGCTATAGTACCAATTTTATTATTCTAGACACGCATTTCGGATATTGAACAATCCTCTTCAGTAGTAATTAATGTTAAACAGGTTGCATAAAGCCAAAGTGAATTTTTCCGTCTATAACATAAATGACAAAATATGGATAATGACCATATTCCTATATACATCTCAAAACCGACAATTCAGAAAATCAGAAACCGAAGGCATAAAAAATCAGGATAAAACAGGAACCAAAGCAAAAAAACAAAAAACCTCCACCACATGAAAAGGAGCGAAATCCTGATATGGGAGTGAGACCAGGTGCCCAGGAAGAGTAAGCATCTCCTGCTTGCATGCAACACCCGCCGCTTCAATTCGGTAGAACTGTCACATCCGGTTACTTCCATTTCGGAAGACATAGACTTATAATTCCTTAAGTCAAAAATGAGCAGCTCAAAATTTTGTGTAGGGTGTATTCAGAAGCGTATAAGGATGTTAATCACCATTTATTTGCTATTATTTTACGTAGACGTCAACATGAAGAAACATGGTTATGGTATTTAATCTATAAGTGGCCGATGCATAGGTACTATCAAGCAATGTTAATCGTCTTCAAATTCAATAGCATAATTTAAGAACAGATAAATTTGCAGCATCGACCAGACATGTACGTTTCAGATACTTAACTCTCGTCAGTAAACCTCAATCTAAACAATATAATATTGCCAAAGAGTGTAAAAGTTATGTCCAAAATGTATCGAAAGACGTAGCAGGATTGGTGAGATATGATGCTACAAGACCACGGTTTCGAAATTTCAAGAAATTTTCGAATGCGTAGAAGAAACGATCAACCAAAGACTGGTCCACCAGCAGTGATATTCGTCAGGATCTTCTTTAACTCATCAAGTGGTAAAAAAATGTTAAACGACTTCAATAGCATCATTTAAGTAAAAAAAATATTGTCAATTTCTTTTCAAATTCGGATCAATACAGGCAAGAGAGTATATTACTTGGGGTATTTCACAACCTGCATTTTATGGTGACGTAATTAACAAGATAAGAAGGATCAAAGATAGACGACATAACTATCAAACATGCGTCAGAATAATCAAACGCCTTTTATACCGTAAATATGATCCTAATGTCACAAGACGGATACTTGGCTTGGTGCTTTCTCAGTGCATTCTTAAAGCTTGCACTCTGACTGTCTGTGACGACGGGACTCCATGACGGGCCCTGTTCAAACCTCTTTAGAGCAGACAGAGTCCCGATCACCTGGACTCCTCGGGTGATAACATATATGAAATCGCGGCGGTAGAGCACGGATTATATTGTATACGCCCTCGTTTGATATACATTTACATATTCATCCGTGTTGCTTGGCCCCCAGCGTTTTGCAGTCTTGTTTGTGTGTGGACATCTGACAGTGAGGAGGTTGTTTTACACCACAATTGCACGTTCTTCGAGACCCCTGGGTAATCGGAAAAGTGGGAGGGTTGTGCGCACGTACTCCAGGATGACCATACCTTCTGCTTTTCCCATGGCAGATGACCGTCCTAAGTCGGCACCGGATGCCCATTGGTCTCATTGGTTTATGTGAAGTCCTTTGCGTTTGATGTTTCTGTGTTGTGCATTGACGTTCCTTGTCCCTTTTGCGTCTCTTCCTGTGCTTGTCTGCTCTGTGTTTTTTTCCATTGGGTGCTTTAGAGTTTTGCTGTAGGTGTTGCAGCCTGGTGTTTTTTTGGATACCCCCTCCTTTGTTTTAAGAACAGATGAATTTGCAGCATGGATCAGAATGCACCAGCAACATACTCTGGAGTCCAATAATTCAAGATTTCAACACTTTCAACGCTGCATGTCTTTAGTAAATTTTAAAATATATTACACTTCTGTTTGATTATTACTACATAAAATACAATGTGACTGTAGATGGTGTAATGTGGAAACCAAGTATCCCCATAACACTGAAGTTTTCCAACTCTATACCTTCTTGAAGAAAATTTCAAACAAATTTGCATGCAGCAGACACGTGTTTCGAATATTCTAAAATTCTTATCAGTGATGCTTCCAGCCAAAGTGCTTTTCATACGCCACCCAAATTCATTTCACTAGCGCCCTCCGGTTTTGTTTTTAGAATTTAAATTTCTGCTGAAAGTGCGCGACTCCTGTAGGGTTAAATTCAGTTGCATATCCAAATAAAATCTATGTTCAAAATACCATAAGAGGGGTGTGTTAAGATCGTAGCCTCCTTTAATTTCGATAGTTCTCGATGAAATGGCAAGTTTCCGAGATAACAAGAATATAAATATATATGATGTCAAATTGATAAAGGACCAAAACAAAGCTTCTTTCAGGCGACAGAGCTGGAAAATAGTAATTACATGTAATACACTTAACAAACATCAAGAAACGGGGAACGATTTAAACTGTTCCATACTGCAACAAGAAAAAAGTGTTTATATGAATAATACGCAAGTGTTCCAACTCTATACCTTCTTGAAGAAAATTTCAAACTAATTTGCATGCACCAGACACGTGTTTCGAATATTATATCAATTAATATATAATTCTAATCCCAACACCTCTTCCAAAAATCGGCCTTCTGGACAAAAAGTACTCATCAGTGTTTTACTTTTAAAATGTTCATCATGGATATATGACCTTCTCATACCGGGCCATACCCGTAGGTTGAGTGACTACCTACGGGTATGTCCCGGTGTGATAAGGTCAAATTAATCTCGTTGGGGATATGATCTTATATCCATGAACATTTTACTTCAATGGGCGCAGGCTTGCAAGAATAAAACAATCGCGAAAATAACACCAACGCGAAACTTTCCCCTCTTTTCTTTTCCACGTTAACAGTATGTAACGATTTGTTTTCGATGTAGTTCAGTCTATCTATTTCATACCTAACCTAACTATTCTTATTTCGTTTGTCAAGAAAATTGAAGTGTTAGAACCTGAGCCTTCTTGAATAAAACTTCAAATCAATTTTAAACGTGTTTCGAATAGTAAATACCCATCAGTGGAAGTGTAAGCGAAAGAGATTTTCAGACACAGTCAAAGACTAAATCTAGACGAGCGATATCATCGGGACTTGCAGTCGACCAGCAGCGATACCAGCCTAGTGGTTGCAATTGTCAATATTGCTTCTCAACAGCAGGAGATGCTTACTCTTCCTGGGCACCTGGTCTCACTCTCATATCGGGAGTTCGCTTCTCTTCATATGGTGGAGGTTTTTGTTTGTTTGCTTTGGTTCCTGTTTTATCCTGATTTTGTATGCCTTCGGTTTCTGATTTTCTGAATTATCGATTTTGTACTGTAAACAGGGACATGGTCATTATCCATATTTGTCATTGAAATATATGTGCTATAGTACCAATTTTATTATTCTAGACACGCATTTCGGATATTGAACAATCCTCTTCAGTAGTAATTAATGTTAAACAGGTTGCATAAAGCCAAAGTGAATTTTTCCGTCTATAACATAAATGACAAAATATGGATAATGACCATATTCCTATATACATCTCAAAACCGACAATTCAGAAAATCAGAAACCGAAGGCATAAAAAATCAGGATAAAACAGGAACCAAAGCAAAAAAACAAAAAACCTCCACCACATGAAAAGGAGCGAAATCCTGATATGGGAGTGAGACCAGGTGCCCAGGAAGAGTAAGCATCTCCTGCTTGCATGCAACACCCGCCGCTTCAATTCGGTAGAACTGTCACATCCGGTTACTTCCATTTCGGAAGACATAGACTTATAATTCCTCAAGTCAAAAATGAGCAGCTCAAAATTTTGTGTAGGGTGTATTCAGAAGCGTATAAGGATGTTAATCACCATTTATTTGCTATTATTTTACGTAGACGTCAACATGAAGAAACATGGTTATGGTATTTAATCTATAAGTGGCCGATGCATAGGTACTATCAAGCAATGTTAATCGTCTTCAAATTCAATAGCATAATTTAAGAACAGATAAATTTGCAGCATCGACCAGACATGTACGTTTCAGATACTTAACTCTCGTCAGTAAACCTCAATCTAAACAATATAATATTGCCAAAGAGTGTAAAAGTTATGTCCAAAATGTATCGAAAGACGTAGCAGGATTGGTGAGATATGATGCTACAAGACCACGGTTTCGAAATTTCAAGAAATTTTCGAATGCGTAGAAGAAACGATCAACCAAAGACTGGTCCACCAGCAGTGATATTCGTCAGGATCTTCTTTAACTCATCAAGTGGTAAAAAATGTTAAACGACTTCAATAGCATCATTTAAGTAAAAAAAATATTGTCAATTTCTTTTCAAATTCGGATCAATACAGGCAAGAGAGTATATTACTTGGGGTATTTCACAACCTGCATTTTATGGTGACGTAATTAACAAGATAAGAAGGATCAAAGATAGACGACATAACTATCAAACATGCGTCAGAATAATCAAACGCCTTTTATACCGTAAATATGATCCTAATGTCACAAGACGGATACTTGGCTTGGTGCTTTCTCAGTGCATTCTTAAAGCTTGCACTCTGACTGTCTGTGACGACGGGACTCCATGACGGGCCCTGTTCAAACCTCTTTAGAGCAGACAGAGTCCCGATCACCTGGACTCCTCGGGTGATAACATATATGAAATCGCGGCGGTAGAGCACGGATTATATTGTATACGCCCTCGTTTGATTTACATTTACATATTCATCCGTGTTGCTTGGCCCCCAGCGTTTTGCAGTCTTGTTTGTGTGTGGACATCTGACAGTGAGGAGGTTGTTTTACACCACAATTGCACGTTCTTCGAGACCCCTGGGTAATCGGAAAAGTGGGAGGGTTGTGCGCACGTACTCCAGGATGACCATACCTTCTGCTTTTCCCGTGGCAGATGACCGTCCTAAGTCGGCACCGGATGCCCATTGGTCTCATTGGTTTATGTGAAGTCCTTTGCGTTTGATGTTTCTGTGTTGTGCATTGACGTTCCTTGTCCCTTTTGCGTCTCTTCCTGTGCTTGTCTGCTCTGTGTTTTTTCCATTGGGTGCTTTAGAGTTTTGCTGTAGGTGTTGCAGCCTGGTGTTTTTTTGGATACCCCCTCCTTTGTTTTAAGAACAGATGAATTTGCAGCATGGATCAGAATGCACCAGCAACATACTCTGGAGTCCAATAATTCAAGATTTCAACACTTTCAACGCTGCATGTCTTTAGTAAATTTTAAAATATATTACACTTCTGTTTGATTATTACTACTTAAAATAACTCTAATCCCAACACCTCTTCCAAAAATCGGCCTTCTGGACAAAAAGTACTCATCAGTGTTTTAGTTTTAAAATGTTCATCATGGATATATGACCTCCTCACACTGGGCCATACCCGTAGGTTGAGTGACTACCTACGGGTATGTCCCGGTGTGATAAGGTCAAATTAATCTCGTTGGGGATATGATCTTATATCCATGATGAACATTTTACTTAAATGGACGCAGGCTTGCAACAAGAAATTGACATTAGACAAAACATTCAACACAACCGTAACGAAAAAAAAAATAATAATTGAAATTGAAGCAGACAAAAGGTTGTTCAAGTATAGTATTACCGATAACCTAACCACGAAAAGCAGGTGAATAAAGTTCGAACATGTAAAAGGTTTTCAATTTCCGACAGAAAACAAATATGCAAACAATCAAACTGGACAAGATAATTTATGTACCGTTAACCTAACCACAAAAAGCAGGGGGATAAGGAAACAAGACGTTTCTTTTTTGTAAATCCAAGTTCTAGATCTGAAAGATATTTTAAATCCAAATTACGTAATTTACATGAAAAATTTGTCTTCGCTCCTGCAGATAAAGCAGCCAACAACACCATAATCATATGAAAACTTTACTTCATATCAACTTTAGTTTCGGAACTTTCGTCTACAAATACTTATATTAAAAGCAATGAAAGTGTCCCTAACATTTTGAGCAAACATAACAGTGAAATTTCATCATTCAACATCCCTATTTCTAAATTGGATCTTCCTACAATATACTGCATACCAAAACTGCACAAATCTCCATACAAATTTAGATACATTGCTCATTCTAGCAACTGCTCAACTACAAAAACAAGGGAGATCTCCAACAAGACCCCGTTGCAGCATCAACAGTAAAACACCAAAACACCCGATGCAAAAACACAAAAGACGAGTACAGCACGAGACGGAAAAGAGACACACGACATGTAAACATCAAACACAAAAGACTTCACATAAACCGACGAGACCAATGGGTAACTGATGCCGACTTTGGACGGCCATCTGTCACGCAAGTAGCAAATGGTGTGGTTATCCTGGATTACGTACGCACAACCCTCTCACTTCTCCAATTACCCAGAGGTCTCGAAGAACGTACAATCAAATTTTCTTTGCTTTTGAAGATTTTGGATAAGTTCTTTTTCATAAGTGTATAAAAATAAATCTGCAACAAGAGGCGCACAGTTAGTACCTATAGGAATTCCTACAACCTGCTTGTATAGATCCTCACCAAATCTAACATAAATATTGTCCAAGAGGAAGGACAAGGCATTACACAGGTCACTACATGTCCATGATTTGTATGATTTGTAGTCTGTCGAGGAAAAGAAACCCTTCCATTCAGATGTACAAATGTAAGTTTTTCGCTCTCGATCAAAACACCATTTAATGAGATTAGATAATCGATCATTAATTTTGTCATGAGGAAGTGTGGTGTACATATTAGAGAAGTCGTATGAAGAAATCGTATTGGCTTGGAAATTTCCAGATTTCATTTTTTCAATCACATCCCCTGAATTCTTAATAGACCAAAATAAATTTACATCGTTCCTGTTAAGAACCGTTTCACAATATCTAGTTATGTGTTCTTTAATAGCAGTAAGTGCTGACGTCAGATTTCTAGACAAAATTGTAGTGGAGTTACTAGAATTAGCAATAATAGGACATACGATAGCTTGTCTAGAAATATGTCTATTTACCGAAACTGTTGGGTCCCAATTTGTGAATCCGGATTATTTATGCCCGATTAAATTCTTCCTATTATGCATAACGTTCAGTCTCTTTGTTTAACGCTTTCAAAGGAAGAGGTACGTTTTATAATTCGCTCCTGAAAAATCTTTCTTATCTTATGTAAAACAATGTATAATTTTATTTAACTGCTGTTAAGAGTTAATTGATGTAGCCTTTTTACTTATCTTGAGTCACATTGACCATAATTAAGAGGTGTTGAGTTGCAATTATCAGGGAATTGGAATGTGTACATGTACTACGAGTAATAAGAAGCCATAATACATTTCGAAGCGCGGTCTAGAGCCGTGTGCAATATAGGAGAGGCTGGGTGCAAAGAGAGCCACGAGGTAACAAACTAGTTGATATAAAACAGGTGCTCGATGTGACGTGCGAGCCAAGCAAGGTAGTATCGTAAGTGGTACATGCAAGCAGGATGGTATAAAATATTTAGATAATGCAAAACTCTTTCGAAGTTGTAAAGGGAAAGGTTTGAATCACAATCATTAAACTTGCGACATTTAATTCTGATACATCATAATTTATAAAAGTTGTAAAATACAGATATGTTAAATATTATTGTCTATTCAGTAGAATGACTATTATATTCATTTCTTTATTTTTGGTTTATACATACATATATCAACGATGCCGAGAGGAAAACGTAAGGCTACAGAAACAGGAGATAAAAGTAGGACAAAGGCCAAGAAACCTGCAACCAAAACGGGCCGACATGTACCAGAAAAAGAAACGGCTAAAGAGTCAGTATTGATACCTGAATATAATGAGGGGGAGGATAACCATCATAACCAAGTTGAAGAAGCCCGGCCCAACGTCAGTGCAACTGAGGTAGCACTGTCTACGGATGACACAGGTACGGATTTTAGTGAGTTGCCCGTACAAATATGCTCAACAAGTTATATTCTTGGACACAATGTCTCTGATAAGATAAAAGAAAAAAAAAATATGCAGGGTCTTTATGTCGACCTAGCAACATTACTTGTTAATTCGAAAACGAAAAGGTAATGGTGCTAAATTCGAAAGGTGAATTGGTAACAAAAGCAAAAAACACAAAGTCCATAACATTAATATAAATGTGGACCGATGCATTATTGATATATATAAAAGTATTTATACATCTATACATAAAGATAAATTTCAGCAAATGCTGAAATACATGAGTGGCGTACGGATAGGATCAGATAGGTCCGGGAACTGGAAGGCGTACGACGAAATAAAAACTGAAATAACTGAGAGACGAATTATGGGTCCTTTTGTCCTTTTCAGTACTACGCACGTTTCTCCGATAGGGATTATTCCCAAATCTAGTGGTGGCTGGAGAATGATAACGCACCTATCCTACCCTCCATCACAGAGTATCAATGACTTTATCGACCCGGAACTGTGTACCGTTAGGTATACCTCGTTTGATACCGTCGTCGGGATGATTGCTAAACTAGGACCGGATACCGAGCTTGCTAAGGTTGATATGAAAAGTGCATTCCGTTTGATAAGAGTTTGCCCATCAGACTTTCATCTATTATGTTATTTCTTCAATGGATTTTACTATATAGATAAAAGTCTACCGTTTGGTTGTGCAATATCTTGTTCAATTTTCGAGAAGTTTGCGACATTTGTGCACTGGGTAACTATGAATACTTCTGAATTCAGTACTCTGGATCATTATCTATATGATTTCATATTTGCTGGTCCAAAGGGAACGTCTCAGTGTCAAACATTGATGACGAATTTCCTGTTAGTGTGTAAGGAAATGGGAATACCCATAGCTAGCGAAAAGACCGTCGGACCAGTAACTAAACTAACATTTTTTGGGATTAGAAATAGATACCAGAAAACAACTGGTACGTATTCCTTCAGAAAAGATCGCGGATTTGATCAAGCATATCGAGGAAATACTGAATCACAATTAAAGTACACTTAAAATCATTATGTCTTTAGTAGGGAAGCTTAATTTTTTAGCAAAGCCGTGAGGGGTAGTCGAGCATGCAACCGCCGCTTTTATGACGCAACGATAGGTGTTTCAAAACCAAATCATCATATTAGGATTACACAATCCCTACGAGAGTACCTTAAAGTTTGGCTCCAGTTCTTGAATAATTTCAATGGGATCACCTACTTCCCAGATGAAGACTGGGAGTCGTCCGATACTTTGTCGTTATTCACTGACAGCGCAGGATCGCATGAATTAGGCTGTGGCTGTTTCTTTAATGGGAAGTGGATGTTTATGCAATGGCCCCCTCATTGGGAATCGTGTGATATTATTAAAGATATCACATTTCTGGAACTGATTCCGTTAGTATTAGCCATAGAAGTATGGGGTAAATTCTTACGCAACCGTAGGGTATATTTTAACGTAGACAATGAGGCGCTAGTGGCTATTCTGAATAAACAATCCTCAAAGTCAAAGCGCGTTATGTCCCTTCTTCGTCCTCTAGTTTTAGCACTCATGAATTATAATATTACGTTTAAAGCTAGACATATTGAAGGTGCAAATAATGAAATAGCGGACTCTATTTCTCGTAAACAGTGGGACAGATTCAGAAAGCTGGCACCAAATGCGGATCAACGCCCGGAAACAGTGCCAACCCCCTTTTTCGGGATCGAATTTTCAGCATGAAATAAGTAAACTGTTACGCGCATCAATGGCAGAGAACACGTTAGCGACACATAACACAGGGCTGACGGCGTTTTCTAATTTCCGGCGAAACAAAGGTTTTGATGCGTTGTGGCCGCCACCGGTAAACCACGTTATTGATTTCATAGCGTCTTTATCATTGCGTAATTACTCATTCGCAACGGCAAGGTCTTATGTTGCCGCAATTAGTTATTATTGCAAATTGCATGTCCAAACTGACCCGACGAACAAATTTGTTGTCTCCAAGCTACTGGAAGGTATGAGACGCCTAAATAAGACTCGGGATAAGCGTTTACCAATAACGGCCACTCTCCCACATGATCTTATGTCAAATTTAACGACAGTTTGTTATAGCGCGTTCGAAGCTGCGATGTTTAGGGCAGCTTTTTCTGTAGCATTCCATGCTTTCTTACGAATAGGTGAGTTAATTAATACAAAGACGACAGTTTCTTTGCACAAAGACGATGTTCAGATGGAATCACACAGAGTAATTTTGCGCATAGCACAATCGAAAACGGATCAATACGGTAAAGGTACTAAAATTATGTTGAATGCAACTTGTAAAAGTACATGCCCTGTTCTCAGTATGAAATCCTACTTACAACTTCGCCCCAATTTCCCGGGTGCCGCATTTTGTCATTTTGATGGTAGGCCTCTGACTAGATATCAATTCTCGGCAGTTCTTAAAAAAGTCTTGGTTATTTTGGGTTATCCCCCAAATCGTTATACAAGTCATTCCTTCCGCATAGGTGCGGCCACGTATGCGGCCAGTATCGGTCTCGATGACAATACAATCAAGACAGCTGGTAGGTGGAAGTCGGGTGCATTCCGCACTTATATTCGCTCGCCACTTACGCAGATTTAACCTAGTTACTTTATCCATGTATACTTAACATATGATCTTTGCGATATACACAGTATCATTATATTCTGGGTACCATATATGCCATGCTCATTGGTATCGAAGTACTTTCAGAACGCAAATTCATCTTGATTGTTGGTTCATCCATAGTAAGAAACGCAGCAGCTAGAGCCCGTGGTCAGCCTGGCGGTCTTAGTCTAGGACTCCAAGAAAAAGGGGTTGATATCTGGTGGCAAGGATACGGAGGATTAACCTTACAGAGTGCCCTTAAGAAAATTAAATACCTCACTAAGTTCGGAAATTATCCAGACTTTATCATATTGCATTGCGGTGCAAACGACTTAGGTCAAACTCCCATTCATGAGATAATGATGCACATGAACAGACTGTGTGAGTTTTTGAAAGAAAATTTTCTGCGTTGCAAAATAGCTTGGTCTGAACTTCTACCACGTATTGTTTGGAAGCATTCCCAAAAAAAAAAAAAAAAAAAAAAAAAAAAATTCAGCTATGAATCGGGGGAGATATCGCATAAACAGGGCAGGTTTTTCTTCAAAGGCCAGTGAGTGTGGAGGCTTCAGAATTAAGCACCCAGAGTTCAAAAACCGGAAGTTGTTAGCAACAGATGGAGTACATCTATAACAAGTCGGAAATGACATATTTTTGCGAAATATTCAGTCTGCCACAGTGACAGCGCTTTAAGCACCATAGAAATAAGGGCCGCGGTTGGCAAAGCATACAGTAAAAATACTTAGATAAGGCGCGACGCTGCCTTTTGATCTCATTGATAGGGTCTGCCGTCACTTTGTGGCGGTGACCGCTGTTTGTCGTACTAACATTCGGCAAACGAGCGGTCAGGTGGCGTATGCGACCCTATCGACGCAGTGATTCTGAGAGATGATGTGAATAACTCTTAATTAACTGTAATACATGTATATTATATGATCACAGAATTTTAGACTTTTTAACCTTAGGAAAATATATTGTATATTGATTGATGAATTGATTTGATGGATTGATTGATTTGATGGATTTGTGTGAAATATATATATATTGTGTTTCCGGAAATACATGTGTGTGTACCCTGTGTATTTGCTGCCCCAGGTTAATCCTCGGCCCGGAAACACAATGTATCAATTGATTGATAGGGGGCGAGCCCGTATGTGAATGGCGGCCCCCACATGTGATTTGATTCACATGATTTGTTACTTTGATTGATTAACTAATTTGAATTGATTGGAATTTTGAAATTGTACGCCTCCGCGGCCCAGTATCGCCAACAAATTAAAAAGTAGAAGATCAAACCTAGTGATTAGTTTATTTATAGAAGAGCTATAAAAAGAAAGTATGTCTTGACATAAAGGCGGAATGGTGATACTAGACACGAAATGGAAGCATACAAATACTGAAAATCTCGCTTGTATTATGGTGTAGTGCTGTCAGTCGGTAATAGGACATACGATAGCTTGTCTAGAAATATGTCTATTTACCGACGCGGAACTGTTGGGTCCCAATTTGTGAATCCGGATTATTTATGCCCGATTAAATTCTTCCTATTATGCATAACGTTCAGTCTCTTTGTTTAACGCTTTCAAAGGAAGAGGTACGTTTTATAATTCGCTCCTGAAAAATCTTTCTTATCTTATGTAAAACCCACCCACCTCACCCTATGTTGTGTTAATATGTTGCTTGATAATTATTGATAAACAATCTGTGCTGCTGTTCGTGCCCTTGTATATTTTCAGCATCTGTTTTTTAATGCGGACATTGGTGCCCTTCTTACGTCATCGTCATAGGACATTCCATTAAAGAACAAGGAACCAACAGGCCCTGTCGCGGAGGTCACAACTAAGCGTATGCGACCCTATCGACGCAGTGATTCTGAGAGATGATGTGAATAACTCTTAATTAACTGTAATACATGTATATTATATGATCACAGAATTTTAGACTTTTTAACCTTAGGAAAATATATTGTATATTGATTGATGAATTGATTTGATGGATTGATTGATTTGATGGATTTGTGTGAAATATATATATATTGTGTTTCCGGAAATACATGTGTGTGTACCCTGTGTATTTGCTGCCCCAGGTTAATCCTCGGCCCGGAAACACAATGTATCAATTGATTGATAGGGGGCGAGCCCGTATGTGAATGGCGGCCCCCACATGTGATTTGATTCACATGATTTGTTACTTTGATTGATTAACTAATTTGAATTGATTGGAATTTTGAAATTGTACGCCTCCGCGGCCCAGTATCGCCAACAAATTAAAAAGTAGAAGATCAAACCTAGTGATTAGTTTATTTATAGAAGAGCTATAAAAAGAAAGTATGTCTTGACATAAAGGCGGAATGGTGATACTAGACACGAAATGGAAGCATACAAATACTGAAAGTCTCGCTTGTATTATGGTGTAGTGCTGTCAGTCGGTAAATCGAAATTTGTAAGGAGACTTGTGCAGTTTCGGTATGCAATATAGTGTAGGGAGATCCAATTTAGAAATAGAGATATTGAATGAAGACAGTTCACTGTTATGCTTGCTTAAAATGTTAGATGCACTTTCATTGCTTATTAGTAGACGAAAGTTCCGAAATCAAAGTTGATATGTAGTAACGTTTTCAAATGATAATGGTGTTGTTGGCTGCTTTATCAGCTGGTGCAAAGACATATTTTTCATGTAATTTACTTAGTTTGGATTTGAAATATCTTTCTGATTTGGAACGTGGATTTTGAAAAAGATGAGGGTTTTTATGGAAGTTATCTATTCGAATATCCGTTATATCTAAAATGAGGTTTTTCCAGTCATTCAGAGCATGCGGTTCGACTCCTTCTGATTTACACCATCTTTTCGTATAATTATCTAAGGCTTCCGTAAGCACTTCACGGCATTTGAGAAAATCTATCTTGGATGGGATTCTATACTTAGGTCCTTTTTTAAGAAGACCACTGAGCTGTCTGTCTTGGATAATTGAAAAGTCACCTGTAACAACATGGCCAGCTGGTTTGTAGAGATATTTAGAAGTTGCACATTCTCAAGAAGCAGGACACGATTCAAGTATGTCAGGATCCGTTGTAACTTTATAATAGTTAAAAACAAAGTTTCGAATAGGTTTCTTGTACTTATAACAAATAAGAGGTGGCTCTAAATTTTCAAAATATTGAGGAATGGTACTTTGTACGAGATGATCCCGAAAAATATTAGAGATGTTTAGAAGATCAAAACCTTTGTTAATAAACGGGATTTTTATGAATCGTCTTTTAGGTGAGGTGTTTTTCACAATAGGATAAAGTTTATACTGTGCGAATGAGACAATGATATTAAGTCTGAATCAGTCAGTGTTTCTTAAGAATGCAACCTCTGCTTCATCCAAGATAGATTTCAAGTGCATAACTGGTATTGACGACAGAGCATGTAACAGCTCATGTCTTCCGCCATTGCGTGCTATAGTAAGTAAATCGTTGAGAGAGCGGTATATTCTGGATCGTTTTCTTTTTTGTCTGTTTCATCTTTTCCCGTGCGACCTGTAGTTCCTTTTAGTTTGTCTAGACATCTGACGACTTGTCTACAAGTTTGTCTAGACATCTGACGTCAGCCCTCACGGCGGTAAAGGAACACGTTGCAAAATATTTTGAAACTGTTCTTAACAGGAATGATGTAAATTTATTTTGGTCTATAAAAAATTCCGGGGATGTAATTGACAAAATGAAATCTAGAAATTTTCAAGCCAATACGATTTCTTCATACGATTTTTCAAATATGTACACCACGCTTCCTCACGACAAGATCAATGATCAATTGTCCAAACTCATTAAATGGTGCTGTAATCGAGAGGGGAAAACTTATATTTGTACATCTGAATCAAAGGGTTTCTTTTCCGCTACAGAATACAAATCATACAAATCATGGACATGTAGCGACCTGTGTAGTGCCTTGTCCTTCCTCTTGGACAACATTTATGAAAGATTTGGTGAGAATCTCTACAGGCAGGTTGTAGGGATTCCTATGGGTACAAATTGTGCGCCTCTTGTTGCAGATTTATTTTCATACACATATGAAAAAGAATTTATTCAAAATCTTCAAAAGCAAAGAAAACATGATGATGCGAAATGCTTTATTGGTACTTCTAGGTACCTGGATGATATTCTTACTATCGATAATCCTGTTTTTGAAAAGTATAAAGATGTTATTTATCCACAAGAATTGACTCTAAACAAGGCAAATTTTACAGACACAGAAACACCATTTTTGGACCTAAATATCAAAATTGGCAATGGAGAAATTCATACAAGAGTATATGACAAACGAGACGATTTTGGATTCAACATAGTAAATTTCCCCTGGCTTGACGGTGATGTGCCTAGATTACCGTCATACGGTATCTACATTGCACAGCTCATCCGGTATGCTAGAGCATGTACTGATGTTTTGGATTTTCATAATAGAAATCTACAAATTACAAAGAAACTTTTAGGTCAAGGTTTTCGCTTTCACAAACTAGTAAAGACTTTCTGGAAATTTTACAAAAATTATGATCAACTTCTTTTTAAATTCGGACCCATACAAGCAACGGAGTATATTACTTTAGGTATTTCACAACCTGCATTTTATGGTGACATAATTAACAAAATAAGAAGGATCAAAGGTAGACAGCATATGTATCGAAAATGCGTCAGAGTCATCAAACGCCTTTTATACCGTGGATATGATCCAAATGTCACCAAACGGACACTAAGCTTGGTACTTGACCAATATACAGTCTTGTACGAGCGCATTCTTAAGACTTGCACTCTGACTGACTGTGACGACGGGACTCCATGACGGGCCCTGTCCAAACCTCCTTAGAAAAGACAGGACCCCGACCACCTGTCCCCTCTGATTGTCAGTCGGACTCGGGTGATAACATATATGAGCTCGCTACAGCCGGCAGAGCACGGACTGTATTACGCATGCCCTCTTTTTATATCCATTTACTTATTCATCTGTGTTGCTTGGACCCCTGTGTTTTACGGTCTTGTTTGTATGTGGTCATCTAACAGTGAGGAGGTTGTTTTACACCATAATTGTGCGTTCTTCGGGACCTCTGGGAAATCGGAATAGCGGGAGGGTTGTGCGCACGTAATCCAGGATAACCAAACCGTCTGCTATTTACGTGGCAGATGGCCGTCCTAAGTCGGCACCGGTTGCCCATTGGTCTCGTTGGTTTATGTGTAGTTTATGTTTCATGTTTCTATGTTGAGAGTTGGTATTCCTTGTCCCTTTTGCGTCTCTTTCTGTGGGTATCTGTTCTGTGTTTTTTGCATGGGTGTTTTGGGATTTTGCTGTGGGTGCTGCAACCTAGTGTTGTTGGAGACCCCCTCCTTTCTTTGGAACACTATGCTGTCTTTAATATCTAGTGTTGGTATAGGACCCACCAAAGGAATTGTGCCATCTATCAACGCCATACAAAGTTCGGAAATTTGAAAAGTTTTTTTTTTTAATTTCCGACAGACAAAAATATGCAGACAATCAATCTGGACAAAATAATTTATGCATTGTTAACCTAACCACAAAAGGCAAGGGGGATAAGGAAACAAGACGTCTCTTTGGAGCACTCTGCTGTCTTTAATATCTAGTGTTGGTATAAGACCCAGCAAAGGAATTGTGTCATCTATGAACGCCAAACAAAGTTCGAACATGTGAAAGATTTTTTTAATTTCCAACAGAAAACAAATATGCAGACAATCAAACAGGACAAAATCATTTATGTCTCGATCGCATATCATGTGATACGCATTTGATATATTTCACGGGAATCCCCTTTCATTAAACCAGGTAAATACTGTCCAAATCTACGTTATATGAATTTATTTTAGTCCTATTATATGACTGACCATTATTATCAAATACTCAGAGAACACTCAGAGAAAATTTTGTATCTGTCCGTGCAACATATCATAACATGTGGTGAGCATCGAAAAAGTTCTGCGTAAGTGTTCACTGAATTTAATTCTATTCTTGATCGTGTATATGGGGACATTTTACAATGAAACCGATAGTTGTGCCTATACATATACGTATACATGTAGTATAAAGGTTGTACTATGTGCTTTAAATTATACAGAGCAAGTTCATTATCTTACGAGATGAATTAATGCGCAGTTCGTTTACTACAGTAACTATATATGATAAATGTAGGTTATACACGCATTCTAATTCATTCTATTTGTTTCACGTATTCTGATTGGCCCAGAGAATTCCCACAACCATGTATAACGACGATACATGTTGCAAACGGAATCACTTGACATACTTAAACATATTTTTCATTGTAAATTTGCAAATGACAAGCTTTAGTGCAGTTTGTACGTATGACGACATCATTCTATGTAATCTTTCATTAAATGACGTAATCATGTGACATACAGGTATACGTTGTGAGCTTGTAAACGGTGTTCCACATGTAAAAACAAAAACAAGTGCGTTAGTTCGTTTAAAAATTTTCACGCTTATTATTGATTAAACTTTGAATTTTCCCCATTGTTATAAATACGAAGCAGTTTATGCATGCTCTTTGAGGGGGATACAGAGTTTTAAAAAATATGGCACATAAATTGTATTTATAGGAATAATCGTACTGTGTTGCATGGTTCCGACAGAAAACCACAAAATACAGTACATCTATCCCCTAATTCCAACACGCATATGAGTTTACTACATTTTTCGACACAAGAAGATAAACGAAACACAAGAAGATGCCGATAAACAGTTTTTTATTTATTGTGTTCATCATCTACGCAAAAATATTAAGCAAAGAGGACTGAGATACATGAACATGTTTCCACACTATGTTTGGAGATATAAAGTAAGTATATACATTAATAAACTACTTCTTCATCACATGACATCCCAGGTAAGGATTTCCTTCGCAATGGAAGTCACAGATACACGATCCATGGTCACAATGCGCATGTAATCCGCATGGTTTTAGGCACCCTAAAAATAAAAATATTTTAATTGTCAATAAAGCCCCAGAGGGAACAAAAATGTGACGCTAAATTTCGTGATTTGTTATACATTGAAAAAGGCCTGTATAGCCAAAACGTTGGAAGAGAGAATTTTTATGAACAGTTTTCAAAATATCTTAAACAAATGTAAGATTTTTATGAAAGAGTCTTAAAAAATATCTGATTATAACTATACGGTACAATTATTGATTGAATTAAATCTCGTTTTAAACGTTCCGAAAAATCTTATTCAAACCCAAGAACAATTTAAAGTATCTGCGGACCCTTTGGTCCCAAAACCGTTATTTATATACAGTATACTTTTACAGCCAATGTGAATGTCATGGGCGACAGTCCTAGATGTTTGACCTTTTTAAAAATCGACAATGTTCTTAAAAAGGAGGGCAATTTCGGTATATGAAGAAATGGGCAGTCAATGGGCTCTGGATAGACAGACAAACGGACTCACATGCGTAAGAAAAAAGACCCTAAAACATCGCATTGCTTCGCAAGCGACCAAACAATCAACTAGATGAACCAAATAATTTTTTTTCATCAAAAAATAAATTCTAATGTGTATTTAGGCTATTACAGATTTAGCAGAGGGTCCAAAAGCTAAATTGTTTCAGACAAGCCAATTTTTGTACTGATGTCCTTGTTTAAATTTCAAGCACCTATTTAAGAGTGGCATGAATGTCTCCAAAATTTCCTGAAGGGTCAACTTATAAGCAAGTGTATTATGTGTGGAATATATGACCAAAAGCATTGGAGAGATGGCGCTGGGTGTTAACCTTCCATTCTTTCATCATTAGATATCAGAAGGCAGTTTCCAATGAATGGATGTTCCTGTATAAAATTCTGGGAGAGAGAAAAATGTGGAAATAAAATATCAGTAAGGGATTTTTTTTCTAACTGAAGGTAATTCTTGGCATATTACCATGTGTTCCTACAGCTAGAGGGTGTATTGGAAGTGGCTGAGCCATTGGTGGTAGTGAATGGGCCGGTGGTGGAAGTGGGTGGACCGGTGGTGATATAGGATGAACCGGTGGCAGCGGATGCAGTATTGGCAATGGTCGTGGCCTGTGTACATGGTGTATTCTAACTCGCACTCTCTTTCGGAATCGTCGCCTTATTCTTCCCCGCCGAACCCTAAATCTTCTTCTTCGGACTCTAAAACGCCTTCGCCGATAGATTCTACGGATTCGCCTTCTCCCATATCGTTTTCTGTAGCGAACTCTGTAGGAACGTCGCCGACCATACCTACATCTGCGAAATCTAGCCCCTCTTTTAACTATATTATGTTCTCTCTCTATCAATGACCGGACATTACTTTCATTTTCAAGATCAACCAAGTCAGACTTCGAATTGACAACAGCTGAGACGTCTGTAATGATAAAAATAAAATATATTATGATCTTTTCATCAAATTGCAGCAGACCTTTAGTCATCAAACTGATTTGTCAATGTGGGTCCTGTAGCATCATATCCCATCCATCCTGTTACGTCTTTTGGTACATTTTCACACTCTTTGGCCATATTACATTGTTTTAAATTAAGGATCAATGACGGGGGTTTAATACCCGAAACATGCATGTCTAGTCCATTCTTCAAATCTACCTGATCTTAAATGATGCTATTGAATTTGAAGACGTTTGACATTCGTTGATCATCCGTCCGGTATTTACAGCATCTATCACCACTGCACACGATTACACGAGCACTTACAGAAAACCAGTGCCCATGGTTCGATAACTTAATTTTGTTCCTTTTCACATATCCTACAAACAGGCATCTGTTTGACAAATTTAATTTGGATAGCAGTTGCATAGTCTGATTATGATAAAGCAAAATTGTTTGGCTGAGATAACGGTAGTTTGGTCTAAAATCTGCAGTGAACTTAGTTACTCATGGCCTAGATAGGAAACAACGTTTTAGCAGTAGCTGAGACCAAGAAGAGAAAACGGTAAATAATAACACGTTAATATTATTTTATATAGATAAGATTAAAATATAAAAAAAAGAAACTAAAGTCATTGGAAGAGTTTTTATCATAAGTAGTATAACATAATAAAATAATGAATATTTACGTGCAAGTTTACCTTTATTTGTCAATGTCTGTTCAAATTGTTTTGCGATTTTCTCTGAATACTTTATGAATGTATGATTGCTAAACTAGTATGATTGTAAACAAAGATGTTTCGATGTGAAATTAAGAATCATAGCTTTTGTCATATTTCCCTCAAAAACATCCTGAATAACCTCACCTCTACGTTCCCTTTCTTCATGTTCACTCTCAGAAAATTGCACAGCGCAGACAAGCACAAACACAGCTATCAAAGCTGTACGTAGCACTTGCCGGTCCATGCTGGACTGCTGTACCAAACAGTGTTCTTTCCTTTATATTCATAAAACATATGTAAGTATAGGATTAAGAACAGCTGGTTAAAAGTCTTACTTTTATAAGTATTTGAATTTGAATATCTCTATGAATTTGAAGACATGTAACATTATTATTGCCTAGTCATGTAGAAAAAGGTTATTTTTAACATTCTTATAATTTGATCTTAGTTGTATACTAATTTTGTTTGATTATGGTTTTTAAGACATCGCGATTGACTTCCGCGTAAGCTTAATTTACTCATTATTACAAAAGAAGGAGCTGTAAGAATGAGGGCTTGATTTATCCCCAACGGTGAAGCGTGGAGGGGCACAACATCCCAAAATTTCTAACAAGAAAAAAAAGGGGGGGGGTGTATAGATTAAAAAAACAATATGGTTGTTTCATGTTCTGTATGCACAAATGTTTACATTTCTGGTCCAATTCTAAATACATGAAGACATTGTAAATGTGTGGCGAGCGGTAGCGAGCCAGGAATTGTTAAACAAAATATTGACTTATCAGAAAATACTTTCTATACCCTCTATCATTAACAAGTACATGTAATAATATTCTATATAGTTTGAGTTATATGTCTTCATTTACATTGATAAAGTAATGTCATATTACATTGTTTAGTCATATTAAATTGTTTAGACTGAGGATCACTGACGAGGGTTTAGTACCCGAAACGTGCATGTCTGGTCCATGCTGTAAATTTATCAGGTTTTAAATGATGCTATTGAATTTAAAGACGTTTAACATGATAGATAAGATATGCTATATTACCAAAAGAAGGAATATGTATAAAGGATGGATCAGAATAGCTAAATTATTCAGAAAGTCTATAAAGAACTGGCGAGCGGTAGCGAGCACAAGAAAATTTTTGAAAATTGACCGAAAAATTATAGATTTCTGGTACAAAATGTTGCTCTTTAAACAATGTTAATGCATCATAAAATTTTGTGATTGAAAGGGGGGGGGGGGGCAAACATGGTTGTGCCCCCACACTTTTCAAAGTGTGTGGGGGATGTGCCCCGCTCCTCCCTTTTTCCTACGCCCTTGATTCCTGAAATCATTCGATTATTTCTCTTGAGCTTCCCCGAGGGCACATGTAGCCAAGTACGATCAACATCTTTTCTTCAACGCATTCGAAAATTGTTGTTATCAAAATTCCTTGATGCTATTGAATTTAAAGACGTTTAACATTTGAACTACTTGGTGAGTGTCACTGCTGGTGGACCAAGAGTCCCCGAGGGCACATGTAGCCAAGTTCGATCAACTTCGGTTGATTGCTGTCTCTTCAACGCAATTGAAATTTTCTGTTACAAAATCTCTTGAAATTTCTAAAACGTGGGTCCTGTAGCATCATATCCCACCCATCCTGCAGCGTCTTTGGATACATTGTTGGAGATAGTAACTTTCACACTCTTTGGCCATATTACATTAACTGACGAGGGTTAAATTTTCGAAATGTCTGGTTCATGCTGCAAATTTATCTGTCCTTAAGATACAGTGTCCCTGAAAATAATTTTTATTAGAGATGTTTCGTTTAAGAACGTTCTAACGAAGTCAAACGCAAACGAACTAAAGGGTACGTAAAGGCAGATAAAACAGGGAGCAATTATTAAGTAGCGGCGATATAACAAGACTGATGAAATGGTCGTTCATTAAGCACATGAAATGAAATTAACCGCCCAAAACCCTATAGTGTCTCAATTTTATCGAATGACATAAAAAAATATATGAAACGAAGCAAATCATAGTCCATTGCTATGGTGACATAGAGATATCTGACGTGCAGTATTCTTATTTTTACCTCGTTCCCTAGAACGAATTTGCCTACATTTTTACTTCATACTAGGAAATAATAAGCGATTGATACCTGAATTTCTAAGGAACAAATGAAATTGTTTGCACTACTCCTTTTTTGTAATTTGTGTCGTCAAGTTTTGTCGTGGGAGTGAGTTACTAGTATGTCGTATGAATAAGTTACCCTTCCGCATTATTGTTTTGCACGTCATCGTATCGTAGCCATCGTTTCGTCGCCAATAGTTATATCGTGTCGTCGCTTTCGAATAATCGCCGCATCGTCATAATATACTCGTAATCTAACTATCGTCATCATATAGTATCAATATCTACGCGTCATCACCAATCATGATATTGCTCTATTGCCATGGAAATATCCCGTGATCGCAATCTTAACATCGTATTATCACTACCTTATTATTTACCCATCGCCATCACCAAAGTATAATCGCAATCGTAACATCATCATCATTACATCGCAATTATTAAATTGTACAAAGTCAATCGAATTATTTTTGTCGCATCATCGCATTGTATTATCGATATCTTATCCTCGCAATTACAAAATCGTACTTCTGTCTTGATCGCTATTGTATCGTCGCATTGTCGCCATCGTAATGTTGTTCTATCTCCATCGAAATATCGCAGTCGCAATTGTAAAATAGCATCATCGTCATTGTTTTATCGCCATAATCACATCGTACCAACGTGAATCGAATTATTGTTATTGCATCATCGCATCGTATTTTCTTGTCATCGATATCTTATCCTCGCAATCACAAAATCGCACTTTTGTCTTCATCGCTATTGTATCATCGCATTTTCGCTATCGTAATGTTGTTCTATGTCCATCGAAATCGCAATGATTTAATCGCATCATCGTCATTGTACTCTTGCCCTCGCATCTTCGCCATAGTATTACCATCATCATGGCATCGCCATCCTTATATCATATCAACGCAATTACAATATCGCCATCGTTTCATATCGTAGTATTGTCAATAATCCAATTATCGAAAGTTAACCATCGTATAATCGCCATCGTTACATCGCAGAGGGGCTGGTAGACGCACGCTTTAAGATCCCATGATATTACGGTCACGGTATACGTCAGAATGATGGCGATGATACTATTTCACGATAACAAACACACAACGATATTCCGATTACCGTGACGCGATATTACTATGTCTATAACGAGACAATTGCTCGAACACAATGATACGATGCTCATATTACGATTGCGATGAAACGATGACGAAAGTACAATTTTGAGATGGCGATTGGTATGACTGTCCAGACAGAATACTATAGGAAATTTTGTACTATTTCATTCTTCAAATTCTTTGAGTAATTTTGTCACAAACAAAAAGAAATGAAACAAATCATCTGATTGACTGGCTAACTTGATCCCACGACAATATAACCCGAGGGAACGAAAGAGTAGTACGAAACAAGTTTGTCGTTCCAACGACAAAAGAATATTTGGCCACTAGATGATGACTCGAGCGAATGAGTTAAAAGGTGAACTGCACACCGCCTCTATGCCAATTTAATGCTAAGGGTCTAATGGCAAGTGCGACAATAAGTATTTAAAGTTTATTTAACTGAACAATAATAATCACAATGGTATTGACCTATGATTTCATTTGGTCTCATGTCGCATTTGAATTAAGTTTAATAGGGTCTGGGAGGTAAACTCTATTCAATATACTCAATTCTAATATGACTTGAGATTTTCTCCCTATATGTACCATAGAACTCGCCTGGCGTAAACTTCCAGTGCGCTAAGCTCCGCCCATTCACGTGCTTTATTAGCAACTAACAACTAGCTAGCCGTGATTCATTGTCCAGTAATTCAACTCGTCACATGAACCAATCAAATTATCACCTCGCCGCTTCGCGGCTCGGTGATAATTTGATTAGTTCATGCGACTCGTGGAATTACTGGACAATTAATTTCAATGGAAACTGAGGAGCTTCTTTAATTTTTGTCTAGCGCAACCTCAGTTTCAAATGCGTCCTTCATAAAGTGTGTGGGAAAAATCGGCGATCCAGAGCTCGTTGTATATCTTTTGATTATCGGTGTATTTTCCATTGCCAGTCCAAAAATAATGCATGTGCATTGAGATGAAACATACATCTGTTGGTTCCAACCCGAAAATGTGAAAAATAATCCACTTAAACCATGATTCTGCCGTGTTTATCTACCGATTGTATTCTCTGCAGTCTCCGCCATGATTCTACTATATTTGTACCACGTAATCAGCATTTTGAGGCCCCATAAGGGTTAATACCTATATGTTTTTAGTAATCAGCTGTTTCAGGCGGTAAATACGATTTTAATCATTGTTTTATTTTTTTCTGTTTAAATCTTTTATTTTTTTTAGCAGAATGGAAATCATTTTAGGCAAAATGAAGAAAGAATAAATCATATCATTTTTAAAAGTAAGAGAAATAAAAATTTGGAGGGGGGGGGGGGTATTCCTTGTGCTATTCTCCCCAGCTTAAAACGGGAATTCAATTAAAATGATTCTGTTATATTTTTCTGTTTTGACTTTCTTTTAAAATAGATTATTGATCGACTTTCTATGGTGTATTCCTTCAAAACTGATGGAAAGGAAAGAAAGAAAAAAGGGGGGTTGTTTTTTTTTTATTCTGAAACGGGGATTAGTGAACTTTTTTTCATAGATTCAACTCCCTATGCGTTTTTTTTTTTTTTTTTTTTTTTTTTTGTTTTTTTGCTGTTTCTTTTTTTTGGGGGGGTTGGTTTTTTTTGTTGGTTGTTTTTTGTTTTATTTGATTGATGAAAAGAAAGAAAAAAGGGGGGATTTTTTTTTATTCATTTTGAAACGGGGATTGGTTTTAACATTTTTTTTCTTAAGAAGTCGATCAATAATCTATATTTTAAAAAAGAAAATAGAAAAATTATTATAACATAGAACCATTTTAATTAAATTCCGTTTTAAGCTAGGGAAAAATAGCACAAGAAATAATCCCCCCCCCCCTTTTTTTTCTCTTTATTAAATGATATGATTTATTCTTTCTTCATTTCACCTAAAATGATTTCCATTCTGCTAAAAAAAATAAAAGATTAAACAGAAAAAATAAAACAATGATTAAAATCGTATTTACCGCCTGAAACAGCTGATTACTTAAAAACATAGGTATTAACCCTTATGGGACCTCAAAATGCTAATCACGTGGTACAAATATAGTAGAATCATGGCGGAGACTGCAGAGAATACAATCGGTAGATAAAACATGGCAGAATCATGGTTTAAATGGATTATTTTTCACATTTTCGGGTAGGAATCAAAAGATGTATGTTGGATCGCCGATTTTTCCCACATACTTAATGAAGGACGCATTTGAAACTGAGGTTGCGCTAGACAAAAATTAAAGAAGCTCCTCAGTTTCCATTGAAATTACTGGACAATAAACCACTGCTAGCAAGTTGTTATTTCTTTTAAAAATAAATGTTTGGTCTGAATTGAGATAAAAAGGAGCCATAAAAAGTTTTATTTGCAAATATGCAGTAACGACCATAATAGTGTCGAATTTGAAAACCCCTATTGTAAAAAACGCAATACATTGTAGGTGGCGCCATTGGAATAAATAAGAGTTGCGCACCCCAAATATTAAAACTGATGATTTCAAACGGATAGCTGCGAATGTAAACATTAGATCTGCCTGAAAATTTGCGTTTACACAAATGAGAACGTAAACTTTCATTTGAAAAGAAAGATTTGTCATTATAAAATTTTGTAAAATTGATTAATTTTCAGGGACACCGTACCTTTAAAGCAGCACATTCCGACTTCGGGATGTAAAAGGGTTATTACTTGTAATATATATATCTTAACATAGATTGTTCCATGTTATGGTCATTCATCGATGTACCAAGTATCATATCCGATGTTCCATGTTATGGTCATTCATCGATGTACCAAGTATCATATCCGATGTTCCATGTTATGGTCATTCATCGATGTACCAAGTATCATATCCGATGCCTCCCCCTTTCGAGAGATACGGCCGTTCAAAATTTCAGTTGTAGCCGCGCCTCCTCATGAATATTAATGAGCAGGAGAGCTCATTTGAAACATATCCGAATTAGTAAGCTATTTCGATGATTATTCTAAACAATGAGAGGTGAAATAGACATCGTAAGTTTCTTTCAAACGTCAATTCAAACAGTAACGATAAAATAACAGTCTTCACGAAAACTCACTAGCCCGACGCCCGTGGCTAGTAAATTTCGGCTCGGGCTAGTAAAATTTTGATCGACAGTAGCCCGACTGGCTAGTGAAATTCGGAGTGAAATGTATATCATCACGATATGGCTTGTACCAATAGTCTTGATCGATCGTGCGCTTTCGGTAATCCTCACTTTAATATGACGACTTTGAAACTTTAAATGGACACGGATAACTGAACGCGAAGTATGAATGCGTTTGAGTTACTGAAGCAAGCGCAAGCTAAGAAGCGTAAAACAGACATCGAGGGCTCAGGGAACCAAATCAATAAGCACAAGAAGTATGAATTAAAACGCTCTCGTAATTTTGTAGACAGATGGTGCGAGGGACGTCCATGGCTTATAAACGAAAATGACAAAATGTTTTGCACTTGGTGCCGTGATAACAAAGTCGACTCTAATTTTGTTACGGGAACGGGAAATTTTAAATTAGAAACAGTGAAGCAGCATGAAGCCACAAAGTGGCATATATATTATGCAGCAAAGTATGCAAAAGCTGAAGGTGAAGCCCCAGCAGTGAAATGTTTAAAGCAGCTTCTACAGCAAGATGCTGAGAAACTCCAACATAAGTTCCGTACAGCACATGCCCTGGCCAAACATGGGAAAAGCTTCCTTGATTTCAATTTCATTTGTTCCCTAGACAAAGTAAAGGGGCTTGATGTTGGAAGTACATACTGTAATGATAAAGCCGCCAAGTGTTTTGTTGCCTCAATTGCCTATACAGAGAGAATGAAAATAATAGACAAAATACGGGATGCAAAATTCTTTAGTTTTTCATGTGACGGCACTACAGATTTCACTGGGGAGGATTTGGAATGTTTCTATATACGTATATGTTCAAAAGGAACCATAGAGGATGTATTCATTCATATTGGGAGTCCTGAGTCGTCATCATCAGAGGACATATTCAATTACGTAATGGAGATGTTCAAAACCAACGACATAGACATCAAGAAGTTAGTTGGTTTCACAGCTGATGGCGCATCAAATATGCAAGGTATTTTCCACAAAAAATATTTATTAGCATAAAAAATTCTTCCAGTGTAATGCAACGTAGGCACATACATGTACATGCTCAGCTTACTATACAAACTGATATATTCTATATATTTTTCTTGCTGATCTTCCCGTATGCATTTCAATGATTGATGTGGTGTATGACAATTGAAATTTATGCTTTTGTAGGTTTGAAGACTGGTTTAGCAGCTAGATTATTGGTGGACACACCTCATCTTGTAATTACGCATTGTGTAGCTCACAGGCTTGAACTTGCATTTAAAGATGCAATCAAAGCTTCATCAAAATCCATGTATGACAGAGCCATGACACTCCTACTTGGCCTTCATTATCTTTATAAGAGATCACCCAAAATGAAGAAATCTTTGAAGAGGTCATTTGCAGCACTTAACCAGAAGTAAGTTTTATGCTTGAATTATTCCCATGAAATTAATGAGAATTAATTGTGCGACCTATGCAATGAAAATTTCTTGAATTCTTTCTTTTCTTGATTTTAGGCAGATCCTACCTACTCGTGTTGGCGGTACCAGATGGTTACCACATGTAAGCAAAGCACTATACACCTTCTTCAAAGGTTATTCTGCCATTAGACAACAACTTGAAAATGCATCTCATGCCAACCCTAAGGCCGAGGGACTTGTTAAACTTATGCAAGATGGTCAGCTCATGGTCTTTCTTCTTCTCCTCAAGGTTATTTTCATTATTCAAATCATGTTAATTTTGGCGTGACATGTATTCAAGTGATGTTTCTTAAAATAAAATTTGCATGTTGACAGTAATAATTTTCCCATATGTACTTTTACAGGAACTCATATTCCACCTGATGAAATTGTCATTGTACCTACAACGTGAAGGCCTGGTTCTGTCAGATGCCTATGTCAGAGTAGAGGCTACAAAGAATGTTCTAGCACAATTAGATAAAAGGTATGCCTATACAAATATTTTTTTCTGCAAAGCAAGTTACACTTGCATTCCAATGCTGCAATGTACTTTTAATTTCTAGATGACACAACAACATATAGTATGATGTACTTTACAGGAAGGAAGTTAAGGAAGCTGAGCTATCAGTTCAAACTAAAACCTATGATGATCAACCCCTTGTCTTCAAGGGTCAGTGCCATCCATATACCATTATCAGTAAACTCACACAGAGTATTACCAATGCAATGGCCATAAGGTTTAAGGATAATGAAGTTGTGGACGCTACTTCTATTGTATCATTTGCAAATTGGCCTGTCCCAAAGTCAGTCTCAATAGCAGGTGGTTTAATATTATAAAAATGATTTGAGTTGGAAATTCCTTTCTTTCATCAAACGTTGCTGTTTGCTGCTTAGGCATTTTACTGTTCTTGTTCAGGTGTTATCACTAACAAAGTTTACAGTACTACTAACAACGACTAAATGTTCAAAATGCAAAATTTTATTGCAAAGGTATTATAGATATGTTTGAAACACAACGGTACACTATGAACTGATATAGTTATTGAGTTTTATCTAAGGTTTTCCAGTACATCAAAATTCAATAAAGAATTAATATAATTAATACATTTATGTTGCTTATCTTTGGGTGAGTTATTTGAAACATGTTACATGATGTACATTACAGATTACGGTGATAAGGAAGTTGAATTGCTTGCAAGCAGATTTGATCAGGTTTTGAAATATGCTGATGTTGAAGTTTGTGAATGTATCACTGAGTGGACCCTGCTTAAAACCCAAGTCTACAAGAGGTAATTTACTTTTGTATTTTGCAAATTTTAATGAGATATGCTACTCTCATGTAGATATTGTTTTGCAGAAATTTGATATTCATACTGTACAATTTTTAGATACAGCAAAGAACTTGTAGACCAACAGCTAACATGGGCCACAGTCAACCATGGGTGCTCTGACTTGGGAAATATACTGTCTTTGATAGAGCTTGTTCTTTCTTTGCCTGCTACCTCTGTGAGGAATGAATGCCTATTTTCAACAATGAAGCTGGTTAAAGGGAAAAGGAGGGGTAGGCTGACAAATTCAACCTTGGACGATCTACTACTTATAGCAGTGCAGTCACCGTCAATAAATGACTTTGATCCTGATGATGCTATTCTTCACTGGATGGTATGTGTATGCTCTCAAATTGTTTTTCAAAATGTTCAAATATGCATGAATATTTCTTTTTGCTTCAATGTGAATTTTGAGATTGTATTATTTATGATTCCAAACATTTAAATTCCAGAAAACACCTGGTACTAGACGACCAACATATGTCAGAAGTAAAGTAACATCTACTGCCATTACTGTTGAACCTGCTACAGAAGCTGCTAGTGATCCTGACATGCTGTCTGAGGAGAGACCCGAGGCACCGACAGAGAGCATACCAGAGGACTCTATGGAGAGTCAGCCAGAATGTGATGATGATGTCAATACAGAATCTGATGATGATTATGATGATTATGAACAGTCAGAATGGCATAATAATCAATTGATAGAAAGATTTTCAAATGAAGTTGAATATGAAATTGAGAGAGAATTTGATTAAATATACGTATCACATTAATGTAATCAATTTTTGTTCGTTTTGTTTTGGGCTAGTAAAAATTAGTTCGGGCTAGTAAAATGGTCAAGTCCACTAGCCCTACTGGCTAGTGGATTAAAACAGTTTTCGTGAAGACTGAAATAATGTGTATCAAACGATTTAGGACCGATTTTATCTAACCTGACTTACTTGTCCTACTCCGTGGTGTGTGACGAGATTTATCTCATTTTTTTCACCGAATTTTACGTATCCATTTGATCTCTAATATATATTTTCCATATTGCTCTTTCACATTCTGTCTTCTTTTTTCTTCTTTCTCCATCCAAATGTGAGTATCAGTACGTTTTTCCTTCTTTTCCGTTGAGAGTGCGCTACTCGCCATGTTTGTTTTGATTTGTACTGTAACACGACGAGCCGTGTCGCGCGCGCGTGAGGACTGATCTATCCCAAATATGGGCAATTTTTGTGGCGCCACAAACATTCGTTTTTGATTTCATTTATTTTGATAACTTCAAGGACCTTTGGTGAACAATTTTGGTATTAACGGAAAGAATATAACTTCTACTATCCAGGAAAAATAGAGATTTGCCCTATATCTTTTTTCTAAAGCATATTTTAGTCCGAAGGCGGAACGTGCTGCTTTAAAGCACCATATGGTTTCGCAGGGATTCAACTGTCAATAACGAAGTTTTACCGTAAATGGATTTTATATACTACCATTTGAACATCTACATATAACTTGCATAAATTATCTCTCTCATTTTTATTCTAACATTTATTTGTCACAAAATTTCATACAGCATATATGAATGATGGTGATAAATTCAGGATCTGGAAACCAGTTTGGAAAACTTATGCTAATCCATCTCCTTTCTAACCAAATTACTTGTATAAATATAATTGCGTGGTGACGTGAAGAAAGTTATAAGTCAAGTGAGTTAGTAAAGAAAAGATAGTATGACGAGGGAATAAGAAAGAGTGAAATGAGTATGCATCCAATGAGTATAATATCGAACATTGGTGCTTTCAGTCAGAAAATAGTTTAGAATTCAATATATATGCACAACCAATGTAATTCCCTGAGATGTTACTATTGAAAAGAACGTGCTGCAATTCGTGTATTAACACTCGTGACGTCACAATGCATAAAATCTAAAGAAACATGCCGCGACGGCTGTTCTAACCTGCAAACTGAACCCGCGGTGAGATGAATTTTGACGTCACTCTTTTACCTAGAAAAGGCAATTTCAGAAAGCAAGAATGAAATAAACAACTATAGTGCATATATATAGAATAAATGTCATAATTTGTGTTTTGTTACGGGTATACAACACACAGCAAGTGCATTTATCGCATGAAATGCGCTAACGCGCATTACATGTACGATAAATGCACTTGCTATGTGTTGTATACCCGTAACAAAACACAAATTAAGACACTTATTCTCTATATGAACGCCTGTACAAGTGAGAAAATATGCGAATTATCCTGGTACGACATGTTAGAATTCCCATAAAGAAGTAGATTAAGACTTTTATCGGGAAGTAAATTTATCGTCGAAGAACGGACCGTATCGAAGAGTGGACAGTCAAGAAGAAAATGTTTGGTTGTCTCCTGGGCACCACAAATACATGTTGCATCATCGGTGATATTTCGAAGAAATAGGTGAGCTTTCAGGCTGCTACTTTCAGTGCGTAGGCGACAGTGGTACATTTGACCTAATCGGGAGCCATTGTTGAAATAAGAGGGTGCATGGTAGTCAGAATCATTAAAGAATTGTTTGAATTGACATACAGAGGGATTGTTACGGACTTCTAAGGGGAGATCATTCCAAGAGGAGATGACAGAGGGTAAAAACGAGTTCTGGTACTTTTGGGTCCTACAAGGAATAGCAGATAAATTTTGGTTGTTTCTCGTGTTTCGACCATGGATATCGAAAGCGCGATGTGGTACTAAGTTTGATAAATAGGAAGGCGCAGAACAGTGAAACGTACTATGGAATTTTATTAGTTTGTACTTAGTGCGACGAGTTTAAAGAGTTTCCCACCCAGCTTCTTTTAATACAGAGGAAGAACTAGCAAGTTTTGTTGCCCCAGTAACTATCCGCGCTGCTTCGGTATGAATGCGTTCTAATCTATGTTTTGAGTTTAAAGAGGACCCATCCCATATGACATCTCCATATTCTAAGACTGGACGAATGAATGTGAAATAAATTTTTTGAAGTGATATTCTATCTAGGACAAATTTCAATTTACGGAGGATGTTTAATTTCTTAATAGATGGTTTTGAAACAATATCTTCAATATGTTGATCCCAAACGAGGTTATGAGTAAATGTGATGCCTAAATGTTTATGAGATTCAACTTTCTTGATGAGTGTGTCATTCATATACAAAGCAGGATGGAAATGAGCATGTCTTTTCGTTGAAATGAGAAGAGATTCGGTTTTACTGGGGTTAAAGTCGACAAGCCATTGACGAGACCAAGAGTGTACTTTTTCGAGATCAGAATTTAGTATTTCAGCGGAAATAATAGGATCACCTACAATTATATAAAGACTTGTGTCATCTGCAAAAAGTTTTATGTTGGAGTCTATTTCATTTACTATATCATTGATATAAAGAAGAAAAAGTATTGGACCTAAAATTGAACCTTGAGGGACGCCAGCCTTAATTTCTTTCCAATTTGACCTTTGACCATTTATAACTACGCGTTGTTTCCTTTTATCCAGATAATTTACAAACCAATTTAGAATTTTGCCTGTTATACCTACTGACTGTAATTTATGAATTAAATCCTTATGCCAAACTCGATCAAATGCTTTACTTATATCGCAGAATATTACCCTAATTTCCCTTCCCTCATCTAAAGCTTTGCCAAAATCGTTTGAAAGTGAAAGAAGTTGGTTTATGGTAGAGTCGCCAGGCCTAAATCCAGATTGTCTGTCAGTCAGGATAGAGTTAAGGTATCCGTTGTACAATCGAGTCATTTTACAAAGCGTTTTATTCATCTCCATTGTAAAGTATGGTAATTTTTATGCCTAGTAAGATACTATAAACTATGTATTTTCCGAAAGGTAATGATGTCCTGAGTACAGATATAATACTCCCAAGTCTTAAAAATCAAAGGGAAAAGCTCTTGTAGAACTTTGTTATTTCGCGTATGTATTTATAGGGAAAATAGACAATTTAAATTCTTCATCAGTTATTCCCCTTTGTTTTTCTGGCCCCAAAATTATTATTTCTGAGCAGTGGGCATTATAACCTTTCAGAAAATATATAGTTTATAGTACCTTACCAGTCATGAAAAAGTGGCCAATTGTACATCGGATACCTTAAGATGAAGATAGTTGTACAGATATTTAAATACGCAGCGCTCCATGATTTTACCCAAAATACTTATCAATGATATCGGTCTATAATTTTTTGTCAGTGAAGCATCGTCTTTTTTGTGGATAGGGGTGACATTAGCGTGTTTCCATACAGATGGATAGACAGACGTTTCGAGAGAAAGATTAAAGAGATTGGACAGAAGAGGAGAAAGTTCATTTGCTGCCGATCTTAAAAGTATTGGGTTAACTAAATTAGGTCCAGTGGCTTTAGATACGTTTAAAGAAGAAAGAACATCCTTAACATCGGTTTCAGTAATAACAATTTCCGAGAGACGCGATGATGCTTGTTCAACGTGTGGAAGCGAGGCTGTGTCATTTTCTATGTTTTGTTGAGAAATGAAATAATCATGTATCCACTCTTTCTTTACATCTTAATTACTAACAAAAACAAAATACTTATATTTTGCCGACAGCCCGCCGTAGTAACTAGACGCCGACTTTTATTATACTTGTACAATTTTCATCACACAATGTATTTAAACTTGACAATATACATATACATGTATTTATTGTATAGATGATATATTAAATATATATAACAAACCATTGACTCTCTGATATACCAAGCCCAGGGAAAAAACAGAGATGAAACCCATTTATTATTTAGGGCCAAAAAACTCTGAAAACTGGGCATGTTATATCAGTATCCATTTGATAAATATAAAAAACATTGTAAAACTTGAGTGATCTGCTCGAAAGGCGGCTAGAGAATGACCATTCATACGTACAACCTAACACTCTGTACACAAAACAATTTCATTGGCTGAAATTATCTACATTTTCATTGGCTGAATTCATCAGCCCAAGAATAACATTCCAATGTAATTCGAACCCGTTAATACAATATTTTTCCGCTATACCTCGAAACGCGGAAAAAATTAATTAACAATTCGGCTTTAGCTTCATCACTCTCAACTGTAAAATCATCATTTTCATTTCTTAAGGGGGGTATTTCTTTATGTGATTTATTATCAATATTAGAAATCTTATTTATGACATTCCACATTCTCTCATTTTTGTTTTATAGACGTTTTATTATCGGTTACACACGATTTCGGTAAACTTTGGGATTTGTTATTTGCATATACAATACGAGTATGTAGAAATATGTCACGTGTACTAAGGTCAGAGTGAGAACGCTACCGCGATCAGCAAATCGCTTGAATGAACTTTATATCTATAGATTACTACGAAACATGCAGTAAACCACATGTAAACATTGTTTATTCGCCGTCTTTTTTAAAATTCTCACAAAAAGAACAAAAATTAATTCACTTTATGTCGTACTAATACATGTATTTCATAAATTGCAACATGTATAGATATTATGTTGCGCTCAAATAACCATGTTCAATGATGTTGAACGTTGACAATCGAACACTTTCAAATGACTTTCAGCTTGTATGACGGCTTTCAAGAATGTAGTCTGCTATGAACATGTGCGTTTGTTTACAAAAACCTGTATGAAGATTAGCCTTTATTTAGATATGATTTTAAGCTCTTTTTTAATATTGGATATAGACTGTGAATATATATAGTATATAAACACATATAAAATGCTGTACACATCAAACTTATATCTATACATCTCATAAATACAAAAACGAGAACTACATATGTACATGTACACTGTAGCTCCCTTTGGCTCATTTCTCCTCCGAATTCACTTTTACTGCCATCGTCTTCCTCTAAAGTCTATATCTGTCCAGTGCCAAGCCAAATACTATTTCTTTTCTTTTATCGTTTGTTACATTTCTTTTCTCAGATTTTGATAACACTGATTGTCGATTCCTTTTCGCCCATCGTGTTATCAGTCCGCCATACTTTTTTGTTTTGCTACAGTACTAGCCTTATGCAAATAAGTGCTTACACGTGTTCGCATTCGGTCTTCTACGGAGAAAAGTAGGTTATATTAGGGTACCCATTTTATAAGCAACATACTATCATACATCGGTAGCGAGGGCATATGTGAGTGTTGTAACCAGCTAATTTCTAAGCATGATAGACTCGTTCCATTCAGAATTTGACAAAAATAGTATATTCGTGGTTTGATCTTGACTAGACCAAGTGTAACTTTAAATGATGCTTTTGAATTTGAAGATGTTTAACATTTGATGGAAAAGGTGTTCAAGATAAAAATATTACAAATATATATCACCTTTTCTCACAAAATCCGCCCATTTCAAATTCAAAAAAATAAAAAAAAAAAAGAAAAAAAAAAAAAGAATGTTGCAGCAGCTAAATAGAATGTGCTTTACTCAATGCAGAATAATTGTGCAAAATTTCAGGACTCGGAGGTAATAAATAACGTTATTGAAGGGCTCCATTTACATTGGTAATTTAGGTGATGGCTCGGGTTCTGAATATAAACTTTTGTATTTTACTCTTATCTAAAGATAACTCTCCATTTTTAGCCGAGTTGCAAAACTCGGCTCTTAATTTGATGTGAGACGGGCGGGCGGGCGGGCGTCTGGGCGGGCGTCTGGGCGGGCGGGCGGGATGGCGTCAACAATTGGTTTCCGGACTATAAGTCAACTACGAAAGAGGCTATAACAACGAAACTTCATACACTTACTCACCATTAGTCAAGGATGAGCCCTATTGATTTTGGGGTCAAAAGGTCAAAGGTCAAGGTCACAGGACTCAGATGATTGAAAATGGTTTCCGGACCATATTTCAGCCTGTATTGCACCTATAATCATGAAACTTGCCAGAAATGTTTCCCTTGAATCAAGGATGAGGCCTATTGATTTTGGGGTCCAAAGGTCAAGGTCACAGGACTCAGATGATTGAAAATGGTTTCCGGACCATATTTCAGCCTGTATCGCACCTATAATCATGAAACTTGCCAGAAATGTTTCCCTTGAATCAAGGATGAGACCTATTGATTTTGGGGTCAAAAGGTCAAAGGTCAAGGTCACAGGACTCTGTTGATTGAAATTGGTTTTCGGACCATATTTCAGCCTGTATTGCACCTATAATCATGTAACTTGCCAGAAATGTTTCCTGTGAATAGAAAATGACCGCATTTGATTTTGGGGTCAAAAGGTCAAAGGTCAAGGTCACAGGACTCTGATGATTGAAAATGGTTTCCTGGCCATATTTTAGCCTGTATTGCACCTAAAGTCATGAAACTTGCCAATAATGATTCCCATGAATCAAGAATGACCCCTATCAATTTTGGGGTTCAAAGGTCAAGGTCACAGGACTCTGATGATTGAAAGTGGTTTCCGGACCATATTTCAGCCTGTATTGCAATTATAATCATGAAGCTTGCCAGAAATGTTTCCCATGGATCAAGGATGACCACTATCAATTTTGGGGTTAAAAGGTCAAAGGTCAAGGTCACAGGACTAAGATGATTAAAAATGGTTTCCCGACTGAATTTGAGCCTGTATTGCACCTATAATCATGTAACTTGCCAGAAATGTTTCCAGTGAATAGAAAATGACCACTTTTGATTTAGGGGTCAAAGGGTCAAAGATCAAGGTCACAGGAATTAGGTAATTGAAAATTGTTTCCAGATGATATAAGAGGGTGTATTGCACCTATGATCATGAAACTTGCCAGAAATGTTTTTTATGAATCAATGATGACCCCTATTGATTTTGAGGTCAAAAGTCAAGGTCATAGGACTCAGATGATTGAAAATGGTTTCTGGACCACATTAGAGCCTGTATTGCACCTATGATCATGAAACTTTCCAGAAATATTTCTAATGAATCAAGGATGACCCCTATTGATTTATGGGTCCAAAGGTCAAGGTCACTGAACTATGATGATTGAAAATGGTTTCCAGACCATATTAGAGCCTGCGTAGCACCTATAATCATGAAACTTGCCAGAAATGCTTTCCATGAATCAAGGATGATCCCTATCACTGATGATTGAAAATGGTTTCCAGATAATATTTGAGCCTGTATTGCATCTATGATCATTAAATGTTCCGGAAATGTTTCCCATGAATCAAGTATGACCCCTCGTGATTTTTGCATCCAAAGGTCAAGGTCATAGGATTCTGATAATTGAAAATAGTTTCGGGACTATATTTGGGCATGTATTGCACCTTTAATCATGAAACTTGTCAGAAATGTTTTCCATGAATCAAGGATGACCCCTATTGATTTTGGGATCAAAAGAGCAAAGGTCAAATTCATAGGACTTGGGTAATTGATTTGGTTTCTGAATTATATATGAATGTGTATCAACCTGAAACGTGTCTGTGATGCTTCCCATCTGTCGAGACCATTCAAGTTTTGCAACTCGGCACTTTGCATCTTTGATGCATTTTAAGCTTATTTATTTATGATTGTCCTTTTAAAGTCTATCGGAAATAAAAACATAAATAATTGTTAAATACATATGATGATGGCGGACATATAAGTCCTTAATTTCATCTGTTCCAAATTCATAATGAAAATTTATTCGTTTGTTACGGCAATACCTTTATAAAGGATGCAACATCTCCTACGCAATATATTTTCTAACTTCTGAACCTTTTGAAGCAAATGCGAATTGAAAACAAGGGATGGACAAAGCTAGAAACGACCAAATAAACACCAACCATGTCAGTATACAGTTAAAGTATACCATTGAGGGAGTTAGCACGATTCTGGTTCCCCGAGACCAGACCTATTTCCCGAGGCGAAGCCGAGGGAAATAGGTCTGGTCGAGGGGAACCAGAATCGTGCTAACTCTCTCAATGGTATGCTTTAACTGTTGTATTATTCCAAAACAAACATTAAACTGAAACAAACATATCTCTTAGGTTCACGTGGTTCCAATGGAAATTCTAATGATTTTGCCTTGCCTTCTCGACTGAATGACTGAGTAACGGAGTATATTATTTTTTGATGATAAGATAAACAGAAACATCATTTATCATACTCATACATGTTTAATTTTTGATTGTTTTTATTTCATTGCGGATTAATTTATGTGCTAAGCGGATAGGAGGCGGATTACCCTGCTCGCGTATTAATAGCGTCATCCGATCAACCTACAACGACGCTGATTGGCTGATACTGACACACCCCCAAAGAAGCTCCGCCCCATTTTGAAACTAACTCCCTAGGGAAATAGTTTTCTCAACAAACGCACCCCTGTGCAGGGAAATAGTCTTATCAGGCGATTTTCAGGGATTTAGTTAAAGGGGTAGGGGCAAAATCTGCCGTTTTTGGCCCCATTTTTTGATATTTTCAAAATTTGTTTTCATACTATTTTTTATCTTTCAAATAAGAGTAGAGATGTTGTTGTTAATTGAAACTGAATTGAAAATAATCAACTAATATGAGTGTTATTTCCCGCCAAAATTGCCCACTACTATGGAAATTAGTGGTAAAATGATAACAACCAGATTTTAACATAATAGTTTATAGTATATATAGAGCAAGCGCATGTAACAAAGTTATACTTTCCATGTGCATTCAGAATATGAAAAGGAATGTCCCATATGAGTATGAACCTGTTACACGTCCTTGCTCTAGGGCTTACAACTGTAGGTATGTGTGTCCCTTGCTAAAAAGCTGAATTTCTAATGTAAAGACATAGTGCTAAACTTTCAATCATTTTGCCCTAAAAGGCTGGGTTTTCGAAAAATCACATGAAATTTGTCATTTTTTGTTTTGAAGGAGCATAATGAATAAGAAAATAGAACCTTTTTAAATTTTTTGATTGGGGCCAAAAATGGTCACTTTTGCCCCTACCCCTTCAATGAGTCTCTTTTTACATAGGAAAAAATCAGTAGAGGTATAATAAAATACACATAACGTAAATTACATAAAGAAGTCATCTGGAACTTCATCGTCATGAAAAGGTCTATAGACACATAATTAACCAATAAAATGTGATACCAGAGGTCTTGCCAGTTTTTCTTTATTATAGTTTATCTTATGATGTAAAACGAAAGTACAGACATTTATTTTTAGATTTCGTCCTCATGATTCGTCGAGTTAAAATGCATGATTGATAAATACCTGTTTTCTCTTTCTATAAATATTATTCTAAGTCAAGATGTTATGCTTTAATTATGCCGGCCTGTATTTTACCTTGTTTTCATGTAAATTGTGTCAGGCTTACACGACTCCAGCCATGTTTACCCCTCGACGTTCAGGTTGTGTAGATACAATTTGTTGCATTGCATTATGGGTAATATGTAAAGGAGCTGTTAAGATAAGGCGTAAAATCAGCCCTGAAAAGTGGAATTTTGAAAATTGAAATTTCAAGAACCTTTTTTGGTAAAATGTATACCTATACGGCATCCCATCAGAATATGAAGTTATTTCTTATCTGTTTTGCATAATATTGCTAAATTTTGGGTCAAAACTTATCTTTTTCTCATAGAAATCAATAGAAAACGGAAAAGTTTTATTGAACATTGTTCCCCCCGGATATACAGAAAGTCACTTTTACTGGAGATGTGTATCCATGATACAAATTTTTTTGGCAAAGTGGGGTTCTGTATCTCCGGGGGGAACACTACCCTAGAGAAGAAAAACTAAAAATGGAAAGGGGGGTGCATTTTTTAAGAATCGATCTTTTTGACCATTAAATATAGCACATTTGACTATTTTTCCTCTTTAATGCATCAAACATTGTGTACTCAATATGATTGAATGAAGGATACAAGAATTAGGAACGAAATAAGCAAGAGTGATGTTCATTTCTCCGTCAATGTGTATTTCGCGCTAAAAGGCTTAGATTGTAGCCATTGAATGAAGAATAAGACCGTATTTTAAGTTCCGGATTTCATTATTTACCGATTAAAGGAGGTAGAACGTTCGAAATCTATTTCTGATACACAATATAGACATATTTGATGTCTTTTAGCTTATATTTATCCATTTTAGATAAAATATTCAAAAATGTATACGTTTTTTTGTCGATATTATCGGATTTTCTATCCGAGCACCCCTACCTCTTTCGACCTTAATTTTACAACCTTAAGAGTTCCTTAACATAATGTAAAACATGTAAAAGGTCTCAAATACATTATATTTCAATAATGATTCATGTTTTTCTGTATATGATTCGCCATGCGCAAGAAATAAGTCACGAGATTCAGGGCTAAATACGGCCGTTATCTTAACAGCTCCTTAGAAAGGTAACTGAGCGGTAAAATTCAAGTATAAACAAAATCTTTTTTCGGTATATTATGAATGAAATATACATATGAGCATTTAAAGTAGTTAAAAACATTGATAAATTTTATCTTGTATTTATTTTTACATTGTACGACAAGATATTCAGAGTGACCGATCGGTGGGGTCACCAACGGGGAGTAAATACGATCGCACGCGCGTTGCCCCGTGCAGATCCATTGAGAAACTGTTGAAAACGTCACACTTCTAGCTTTTTTCTATAGAGATAAGACGTGTCAGATTTTTACTGGTGAGAGTCATGTTTAAAACTTTGGAAATAAAAGAGGATTCTCTTTTATTTTATTATGTAGGACAAACGAGTGAATATTAGGGGTTATTCCTCGTTGTGACTCGTTTTTAATTAATTTTAATCGTCTTTTTATCGAAATTTTGACAGATTATTGATTGGTAATTTATTTATTGAAGTCAATTTATTAGAAGTATTTTAAGAGCAATATTCAGTAGAATATCGGACTGCTTTCTGAGAAGACTCGGAATTTTTGTCTGATTAGTAAATAATTTTAGACTTGTAAATTATTTGTGAACGATTGTTAGGAACGGGTAAAATTCCTGAAATGGATTCATTTTAGGTTCAATTCCCATTATTATTTAGATTAGAAGTTTAAAAAGTTAGGTAGAAATTCAGAGGTAATTCCCTGATTATTATAGAGAGGGTGATTCCCGATTCCCCGGTTAACAGAGTATATATTTTTAGTAACCACCGACTGGTGTGGTAGATAACCACAAGGTTGTGTTAATTGTTTATTGATTAAATTGTTGAAAACAGATACTTGTTATTGAATAAATTCTTGAAAACGTTATTAATTTGTGTCCTTGGTCATTATGATGGAAGGTCAGTCGGAATATTTCCGACTTTAAAATTACATAAAGGTCATTCCTGAATGTAAATCGGGTAATTCCCGATACTGATATTTTGGATCAGGTGATTCATGATCGGGTTACTCCCACATTCTGGTTATTCAAGACACGAGTTATTGCTAGGTTCGATGTAATTCCGACCATAACGGTGTGGCTATCCGGCTTCCTACTTAGTACTGGAAGCAGAACTGTAACAGAATAGACGTTCGGCAGATGACGGTAAACCACTCGGCCGTCACAATAAGTGTTTTAACTATTTCGAATTACTCTGTGATTCAATTCATGGAGTTTCAGTTGAGTTTACTGAAATGATGATATGTGTTACATATTGGATAGCTAACTCAATATAGCCTATGTAGTATCACTTGTCTGTTAGACCAAACATAGCTTTAAATCATATTTTTATGTCCTACTTTACATTCTGTATATCTCCTTTCTCGCTTTCCCCTATATCATGTGAAAACGAGACTTGGAAGGCAATCATATTTTGGAATACAGTTGACGATTGAATTGTCAACTGCATTCCAGAATACAGTTGACAATTCGACTAAGAAACACTTGTTTTGAAAATGTATGCATATCACTTTTCTGTATTACCATTTCATCACACCAAAACTTACATATGACATCCATGCCCTATCTCCACTTCTTACAGAATAAAAAATAAATGAAGAAGCAAAGCATCAACACATCCTGTTGGTAATAGCTCAAACTTTTAAAGTATTTCCCTGGTTACGATACTGAAATTTTCAGGGATTCATGCCTAGGCATTGACTCAAACACACATTAAATTTAGTGAGGGTACATGGCCTTGTTACTGAGAAATGAGGCCGAGAACGTTGCCAATATTTCCACATCTCAGACAAATTCTCAAAAAATATTAAGTCCAAACTCTTATAGTATTCCCCTGGTAACGATTCTGAAATTTTCAGGGATTCATTCCTAGGCATTGACTCAAACACACATTAAATTTGGTGTGGGTACATGACATTGTTACCGAGAAATGAGACCGAGAACTTTGTCAATATTTCTAAAATTTAGACAATTTCTCAAAAATATTAAGTCCAAACTTTTATAGTATTCCCCTGATTACGATACTGGATTTTTCAGGGATTCATGCCTAGGCATTGACTCAAACACACATTAAATTTGGTGAGGGTACATGGCATTGTGACTGAAGAATGAGGCCGAAAACTTTGCTGAGTATATTCATGTATGTACAATTTTTGAACAAAGACTAAAATGGGGCAAACAATTCTTTAATTCTTTTTCCATTCAAAAATTAGTAATTCCTCTGCAATTCCTGCTTCACGTGTTGTCGAACGTTCTTCATATCTGAAAAAAAAAAATCAATAATCTTTTTCATTTAGAGCATATTCCTTTCTGTTGTATTTTATAGTTTGTTTGTATAATAGAGAACGCGTTTGTGACATATTTTCTTTCCTTTTTAATTAAAACATTAAATTATTGACAAAAAAGAGTATTACATGACAAGACAAGTTATATTATCAGTTTCTAAACAAAACACATTTATGTAAATCTACTTGACAAATGAGTTAAAGAAGACCCTGACGATAATCTCAACAGCACCTACAATAGAGCACAAAATTAAGCATCGACGGACCCCTAGCAAGCTAGAGGTGGGACCAGGTGCCCGGGAGGAGTAAGCATCCCCTGTTAGCCGCACCCGACGTCGATGTTTAAGCACGAAAATGAAAACAATATATAAAATTCATGCACTGTCTGACGTTATGTCTATATAGAAAGTGCTATGGCGACAATATTCAAAACACTTTCTGTCAAACCCCTCGCGGGGAACTTTTTTACGAGCTCCACACGGCAAAGGGCATAAGTGTGACACAAATGAGTTAAAGAAGACCCTGACGATAATCTCAACAGCACCTACAATAGAGCACAAAATTAAGCATCGACGGACCCCTAGCAAGATAGAGGTGGGACCAGGTACCCGGGAGGATTAAGCATCCCCTGTTGGCTAGCCGCAGCCGCCGTCGATGTTAAAGCACGAAAATGAAAACAATATATAAAATTCAGCCATAAATGTGTCCGCATTTTCCAAATTATCAATATGCGTGAAATTCTTGTCGTACGCTGACCTAGTCGTGAAATACTTGTCGTACGTTGACCTAGTGTTTGTAACATATTTTCTGAGTTTTTGAAAACTAACTGTCTATAGTACGTAGCGCAAACATCTTACCTCGTGATATTTCTTGTCATTTAAAGCAGTACACATTGCAATTTTAAGAATGTATGGTCCACAGTCTCCACCACTAATTCTTTTATTGTTATATAACTGAAAAACACGAAAATGTAATGTTGCATGTACCATGTATTTTTGTCATCAGTCAAATAAGGCCTGAATATGACTTTTAAGTTGATTTTTTCCTAATTTATTTTGCTTTGTTTGTCATACAAGGAACGATATTAAACCAACAAATCGTACTTTATCATGTCATTACATAATGAAAAAGTATGATGTCAATATCTGTATTTTGGAAATTAAGTAATGAATGTTATACGGGTAAGTATATATCGTTAACGTCCATTAACACGATAAACAATTTTGCTATGCTTATCTGAAATGAGTTAAAGAAGATCCTGACGAAAATCTCGACAGCACTCACAAAAAAATTACAAAATTGAGCATCGACGGACTCCTCGCAAGTTTGAGGTGGGGTCAGGTGCCCGGGAGGAGTAAGCATCAAGTGACGGCTCTTTTTCAAGTTAGAAGAAGATGCTTTCTCTTGCAGTCCACCTGATTTTTTCTACATTTGAATTACCATTTCAATGTCTTTCAGAATATTTGGGTTGTTTTGGTTAGATTTGATTATGATATTTTTGTTCTGGTTTTAGATTTAAAGCGTAGTTTTGATTCACTGAATAGAATCAATAATAAGAGTGTCTTACGCTTTCTCTCTCTTTGTCCCGTACAACAAGAAGTTGATGTCTGCTAGGTAAGCAAATTTTAAGTGTGTACGTGTCTATACCTAGGCATGAATCCCTGAAAATATCAACTCCCTAACCATGGGATTACTATAAAATTGTGAATTCAGAATTGCAGAAATATTGGCAAAGTTCTCGGTCTCATTTCTCGGTAATAAGGCCATGTACCCTCACCAAAGTTTTAGTGTTGCACGTGTCTATACCTAGGCATGGATCCCTGAAAATATCAGCTTCCTAACCAGGAGATTACTATAAAATTTTGAACTTGGAAAATTTTGAAACTTTGTCAGAATTGCAGAAATATTAGCAAAGTTCTCAGTCTCATTTGTCGGTAATTAGGCCATGTACCATCACCAAATTTTTATCTATTCCTCGGCATGGATCCCTGAAGATATCAGCTCCCTAACCGGGGGATAACTATCTGTTACCAATGACATGTATTTTTATGAGTGAAGTTTATTGCCCGTGTATGTGGGAGGAGGGAATTCGGGTAAACTGCTCATATTAGAAAATTGCAGCTCAGCCTTTAATACATATTTTAAAATTATTCTGATTAAAATAGATATGCTAAACATTATATATTTAGACATTATAATGACATTAATCTCTAAATCGAATTGTCAACTGTATTCTAGAATGCAGTTGACAATTCAATTGGGATGCTTACTCCTCCCGGGCACCTGGTCCCACCTCTAGCTTGCTAGGGGTCCGTCGATGCTCAATTTGGTGCTCTATTGTGGGTGCTGTTGAGATTATCGTCAGGATCTTCTTTAACTCATTTGTGTCACACTTATGCCCTTTGCCGTGTGGAGCTCGTAAAAAAGTTCCCCGCGAGGGGTTTGACAGTAAGTGTTTTGAACATTTTCCCTGACATTGTCGCCATAGCACTTTCTATATAGACAGAACCACAGACAGTGCATGTTTTAATATATTTTCATTTTCGTGCGTGAACATCGACGGCGGGTGCGGCTAGCCATCAGGGGATGCTTACTCCTCCCGGGCACCTGGTCCCACCTCTAGCTTGCTAGGGGTCCGTCGATGCTCAATTTGGTGCTCTATTGTGAGTGCTGTTGAGATTATTGTCAGGATCTTCTTTAACTCATCTGTATTCGAAAATATGTTTTCCGACTTGGAATATTTAACTCTAAGAACATGGCAACAATGTAATTTACGTTATCGAAGACTTTTTACATGAATGCATGCTAGACTCGTAAACAATAAATGTCTGTCATGAAAAAGATATATTATATTCCATTCATATGTTAGCTTCTTTATCTACTGATCTTTGGTATAATTAAAGAAAACTGAAAGATTATTCATGTTGTTTGAAAAATAGTGTAATTTACGTTATTGTTGTCTTGATATTGGGGAATATTCACTAAACATGGCGAAGTTTACATTTGATTTCAGTTTAAGATTAACCCTAGCAAAGATAAAAAACATAATCTGAAAAATAAAGGTTTACGACCCTTCTATAATTACATAGCGAACGTAAATTACTTTTGTATTATATTCAAGCATAACTTCATGAAAAGACTGATTACTTGAACGATGACTGTATTTAGTTTGACTATAGTGTGTCGGCAATGATCGTAACACGTTATTTCTTTATCATTTCTCCTATATTTTGAGAAAAAGCGATAACGTACGTTACATGCTTAAAACGAACCGCGCATTCTGATAAATAAACCATCTATACTGAACAGTTTAGTAACAATACATCAAAAGGAGTTCCTTTTTAGTTTTAATAATATCTTGAATAAACATTCAAAGAGATCAGCCTCGTAAGATGAAAGATTTTGACAATTATTATTTTTTGTCCGGTAAGTAATAATGGCAACGTATATTACATAAAACGAGCGACAATATGAAAAAAAAAACTGTAAATTATTTTACTTCTACAACTTTTCCCTATTTTAACCTTCAAATTTCAATCATTGCACATTTTTCCTTACATTTTGATCCAACTGATATATTTTTCTCTCTACTTAAGACATTTTACGATAGTTTAAAAGCTGTATACTGTTTGTGCGACAGGCGGAAAAAAATGAGGGGAATATCGTGGCCTGTCATAAATTTAAAAGAATTAGGTCAATTAATGTTGTGGTTTTCTAATAGAAATCAGAATTTTCTTTAAGAAAATCGTCAATTTTGACTTAAGATTACAGATCACAATTAATTTTGAATGTTCGTTGACCACGCAAATAGTTCCTGATTATTTCAATCCCTCGTCTTCTTACATTTAATTTCTACGACTCTTTTTACACTAGCTGATTCGTTTTTTACGTCAATGAGTCGCAGATGAGTTGAAAAAAAATATTCTAGCATGTTGAATGATACTGCATCATCCTAATCGCGGAATGACAGATGTGTTATGAGGCTCTAGAATTGATAGATTGTAGAACATTAGAGCCACAGATACCCCCTTTCGGGTTTAAAAAGATATTAAAAGTCTACTAAGCGACAGATTTTTGCATGAATCCATTTCTGAGCTTATTTTGATACTATCTAGCAGATATAAAAGTTTCAAGCAAAAAATGGTGGTGCGATTCGAGTATTTAATCGTCATATTAGTACGATTTACAAAGGAATATATAGGAAAAAATAATTGGGGTCTGATACCTATAAGCGCGCGCAGTGATATCACGAGTGTAACTAAATAGAGACCAGACGAGGGGAAAAGGAGAAAATATGATACATGTAGGATGAAAATATCATTTTCATGATACTGCTAGATGCCAATTCATGGGTTATCAGGACTGATCTGGCGAAAATGGGGGGGGGGGGGGAACGAACATGTGCTTAAATTGGAAAGGAGACCGAGGAAAGGACATAGTGTGTTTTTTTTTTCATAACTGCGACATGATTGCATTAGCTGTGTGTCATGCTGTTACTTTTAATATAAATATATTTGATCTCATCCAATAGCCAAGCATTGCCTGGCTCCACCCCCCCCCCAAAAAAAAAATCCGGGGAGGGGGGGTCCGTTTTTCGATCTCCGCTCGTAGTTCACATGTACAGCTGAACTTTATTTGCTGGAATAATGTTTTTATATGACATCTCCTGCGGTCTGCACTAAAAATATAATTGAAATCGCAGAAGAATAAGTTTTCTGATGTTTTAAACGTAAATTTTTAATTTTTTGTTGATACACTAAGAGGGCCTAACGAAAATTCATAGTAATTCGAAAACGGTACATATGCAGTTTTTAGCACCATAAATTATGAGAATTCAGCCATTTGAAAGAGTCACATTTCATTTTGTTTACATATCTGTAGAATTGCGGAAATAACAGAAAGTTGAAATTAGCGTAATTGAAAATAATTCTTATCAAAAACTTGATTCTGGGGACATCAATAGACTACCTGTAAAATGCTACTATTTGAATAATAATGAAAGTATTGAGCTGAAACTTGATAGATAACATCAGAAGATACCAAGGAAGGGTTCTGATGCAAAAGTTTGACTTTCAATTAAAATTTTTGAGAGTTTTAGATTACAGATCACAATTAATTTTGAATGTTCGTTGACCACGCAAATAGTTCCTGATTATTTCAATCCCTCGTCTTCTTACATTTAATTTCTACGACTCTTTTTACACTAGCTGATTCGTTTTTTACGTCAATGAGTCGCAGATGAGTTGAAAAAAAATATTCTAGCATGTTGAATGATACTGCATCATCCTAATCGCGGAATGACAGATGTGTTATGAGGCTCTAGAATTGATAGATTGTAGAACATTAGAGCCACAGATACCCCCTTTCGGGTTTAAAAAGATATTAAAAGTCTACTAAGCGACAGATTTTTGCATGAATCCATTTCTGAGCTTATTTTGATACTATCTAGCAGATATAAAAGTTTCAAGCAAAAAATGGTGGTGCGATTCGAGTATTTAATCGTCATATTAGTACGATTTACAAAGGAATATATAGGAAAAAATAATTGGGGTCTGATACCTTAAAATCTATATAAAAAATATCTTATTGTCAAGCGACATGTTAGTTTGATAGTGGGCGGATTTTGTGAGGAAAGGTGATATGTTAGAAATTTCTCATATGTATTTTATTAAAAAAAAATTAAATTTGAAAATTACGGCTTGAATAGGAAGGGGTAACAATGTCTGAAAACGTCAAGTAGTCCGAAAAAGTCCCCCCAAAAATCCAGGATTTTTTGTTTTAATATTTTAAACATGACAAATACCGGCTCGCCGGAGGGGACTAATAGTTTCCACCACTCCTCTTTACCGCGCACTGACTAATGTACTTGTGAACAGTCTGCATTCAGGCAAGGAATCATTGGGAATTGTAAACTTAAGTGAATAAGCCGAATTCCTTAGATCTTACAACTGCGCACGTCTTCTTTGACCGTATGTTTTCTCTGGAGAAGATGTCACGAGTGAACTCAAATGTAAGGATAAAAAGTTAGACCACTAAAGGTATCTGATGTACAAAAGGGGATTATTCCATGGCCTGTAAGGTACTATAAACTGTATATTTTCTGAAAGATTATAATGCTTACTGTTCAGAAATAATAGATTTGGGGCCAGAAAAACAAAGAAATATAACTGATGAATCATTTAAATTGTCGATTTTCTCTATATAACATATGCAAAATAACAAAATTGCACATTTTCCCCCTTTGTTTTTTAAGACCTGGGAGTCTGATATCTGTACTCAATGTATCATTATCTTTCAGAAAATATATTGTCTATAGTATCTTACCAGGCATCAAATTTAACATACTTAGCATCATATCCCACCGATCCTGCTACGTTTTTCGATACGCTTTTTTCAACATAGTAACTTTCATACTTTTTGGCATACTACATTATTTAGATTTGAGGATCACTGACGAGGGTTAAGTACCCGAAACGTGCATGTCTGGTCCACGTTGCCAATTTATCTGTTCTTAAATTATGCTATTCAATTTGAAGACGTTTACATTACTCCTCCCGGGCACCTGGTCCCACCTCTAGCTTGTTTTTAGGGGTCTGTGGATGCTCAATTTGGTGCTCTATTGTTAGTGCTGTTGAGATTGTCGTCAGAATCTTTAACTCATTTGTGTCACACTTACGCCCTTTGCCGTGTGGAGCTCGTAAAAAAATCCCTGCGAGGGGTTTGACAGTAAGTGTTTTGAATAATTTTCCCTGACATTGTCGCCCTAGCACTTTCTATATAGAGATAATATCAGAAAGTGCATGTATTTTATTTATTGTTTCGTTTCCGTGCGTGAACATCGACGGTGGTCGCGGCTAGCAATCAGGGGATGCTTCTTCCTCCCGGACACCTTGTCCAACCTCTAGCTTGTTCGAGGTCCGTCGATGATAACATCAGACAGTGTATGTATTCTATATATTGTTTCATTTTTGTGCTGAACATCGACGGCGGGTTCGGCTAGCCAACTGGGGATGCTTATTCGTCCAGGGCACCTGGTTGAGATTATCGTCAGGATATCTAACTTTCATTTTTGTGCTGAACATCGACGGCGGGTTCGGCTAGCCAATAGAAGATGCTTATTCGTCCAGGGCACCTGGTTGAGATTATCGTCAAGATATCTAACTCATTTACAATTGAGATGATTAAAACGCTATGTAAAATGACTCTGCTATGTAAAATGGTTCTTCGAGACCTCTGGGTAATCGGAAAAGTGGGAGGGTTGCACACACGTAATCCAGGATAACCACACCTCCTATTTCCGTAGCAGATTGCCGTCCTAAGTCGGCAACGGTTGCCCATTGGTCTCGTTGGTTTATGTGTTGTCCTTTGTGTTTGATGTTTCTGTGTTGTGCGTTGACGTTCCTTGTCCCTTATGCGTCTCTTTCTGTGCTTGTCTGCTTTGTGTTTTTGCATTGGGTGTTTGGGGGTTTTGCTGTGGGTACTGCAACCTGGTGTTGTTGGAGATCCACTCGTTTGTTCTATTGTACAACGGATAAATAAAGCAGATAGAGACCTCAGACTATTTAAAAACACGTATCATGAAACATTAGGATTTAATGTACGTGTTTACATACTTTATTTATATAAAATACATCGCCAATTACCTCTGGTTTTCTTTATCAGCCTTGCATATGCACAAGATCCTCAATATTGTCCATCTTCATTTTAAGAAACCTGTTATGACTGGGTAATATGAACATTGTGACGATAGAAGCGTTACATGCTACATGTATGGATACACTGGGATGAAATCAGTAGACAAAGTGAGAACGATTGTCAGCTGCGATGAATTTCACTTCCGCAGTTACTCAGTGACATGTTTGGAATGTGAACATCAGAGTGGCCAAGATTGTCAGGATGATTATCAATAAATTTATGAAAAATTGTGAATTGATAAAAACAATAATACTTCTGTTTGTTTTCCAACATGATATAAGATAAATCTTTAAATATGTGTTGTAAATGGGAATTTGTTGAGAAAAACCCATATCTCGATAGTAAAAAAATGTCATATCTACGTGATTATCTGTCTTAAAATTTGTTTAATGATATTTTGAAGTCGTTCAAACGATTCCTTGTGAAAAAGCAATTTGAAGAAAAATTGGTTCATACGTCTTTCTATCATGTGTTTTTCTTTCCAAAATCTAAAATGGCCGCCAAATGACCACGTGACCCGGAAAGTTTTCTTGGGAAATCGATTTTCGTGTTCCTGACATCAAAAGGCTTTAAAAAGTGCCCATCAGTTATTCAGTCTCTCAAAGCCGAGAAGGCAAGTCAAAATCATTAGAATTTCCATTGGAATAGTTGCGAACCACGGAATGAACAACATTTCGAAGTGAGACCAGGTGAGCCTTTATTATCCTAGCATCTTCATTTAGTTTAATTCTCAATGTCTATAAATTTAGATACATCATTGCTTGTAGAAAGGAGTCATGTAGCATTAAAATACTGAAGTTGATATTTTCCTGTACAAGGTGAGGCTTCCAAGACATAAGGGGGGGATCTAGCATTTGCCTTTAAAATCAATTCATTTGTAAAACAGTCAAACTTGTTATTTTTGGAAAATTCAAAGGAGGGTCAGGTGACCCCCTAGCTCCCTTTAGATCCATGCTTGATAAAATTGGCTAATGAATGCGCTTCTTTAGGAAGGTGTGGAACGTTGTTTATGGCGTCGTATATCGGTCTGATTTTAAAAGTTTACACGGGCTTCGTAAGAGAGAAGAATACAGTAAACACGATTTGAATATCACAAGCACGTGCAGTATTTGTAATTCTAACATGACTTGAGATTTTCTCCCTATTTGTACTTTAGAACTCGCCTGGTGTAAAATTTCCGACAAACTTCCAGTTCGCGTAGGCTCCGCCCATGCACGTGCTATAGAGCTAACAACTAGCTAGCTGTGATTTGTTGTCCAGTAATTCCCCTCGTCGCATGAACCAATCAAATTGTCGTGAGAGGGTTCTAAGTTATGATTTGAAAACGCGATCAATAAAAAGTTCGAGAGGAAATATTCATTTTACGGTATTTCATATAGGTCAAATAGGTCGGATTTATATCCACAAATCGGAAAAATATTTTCTGGTGCGCAATCTCGCACATGGACAGGGCACAAGAAAAAAATTATTTCAAAACCAAAAAATACGAACCGGGATTCTCGACTATCTACAATGTTACCTGGAAAATATACAGTATATTGAGTCTCTTTAAACGCCTCACTGTATGAGGTGCGTGATGATTTCACCTTCCACATAACTTTTCATGAGTAACAACATTCCATATTCTCCTGCTTATGGCGAATTTGTTTCTCCGCAGTTTCTTAATCGGTACGATCTCATAGTTAAAGCCAGACGGCTTGCAAGTAAGCTATTCGTTCAGGGTTCAGGATATTACACGACTGAAATCATCATTGAGGAATCGGTCGGTCGCTACGAGGATCTTATAAAAGCATCTGAGATCCCCTTTTTTGCAGAATGATCAGTGACATTCTGAATTTCGATTGAATGGCTGTCAACATTACCAAACAAGACATCTTTACCTGACAATCTCCGAATCTGACAAGTTTTCATTGATCTGTTGCGACATGTGTTGTCAGCAAATAGGAGACGCTGTCTCTCCCGGGGTACTTAGACTCACTTCAGAATATTGTATATTTCGGGTTCGCAGCTGTTCCGATGAAAGTTCAGAGAATTTTCCCTTGACTTTTTGCCTTGATGAATCTTCTTCCTGTATACTTTATGCCTTTGTCATAATCGCCAATATTTTTTCTCTCTTCTTTCTTTATTTTGTTTTTTGTTTTTGTTTCAATCAGGGTCATTGATGTTCTATCTAAGGAATATATTGCTGTAGCACGGTACTAGGGCATATGACCAGCTTCATATATTAATCTTTTTATCGTCAACAATTCAATTATTCGATGTGCAACAACTATTAGTAAATGACAATGAAATACAAAGATAAAAAGTGATCAAAATTTGGGAACATTTTATGCTTAACCGCAGGTCTACAATGTGAGTTGATATTTACAGTTTATTTTTTCATGTAATGACATTCTGAGTAAGGATCCCCTTCACAGTGGAAATCACAAATACACGATCCATGGTCACAATGGGCATGTAATCCACATGGTGATACGCAACCTTCAAAAAAGAGATAAACATGGTATAATTAAGAAGATTTCGTTTCATGTCTTGGACGACGAGTGCGGTTAGGCACGGTCCATTTGATATTCGGGGGGGGGGGGGCTTGGGTTTTTTTTCGAAAAAAATAATTTTGCTCTGAATTTTGATGAAAAAAATTAATTTTCCTATGATGTGACAGAAAAAAATAATCTTGCTCTTACAAGTTGTCTGAATTTGAAGAATGACCATAAAATTCACTTAATATTCCTGAAAAATTTTTGGCTCGCTGCGCTCGCCACAGTTTTCACTTTATTTGAATTTCTTTTGGCTCGCTTCGCTCGTCATCCTTTTCTTCATTAATGGCAATTTCATATTTAGAAAGATCAAAAGAATACATGTGACTGAAAAAAAGGTTTCTTTCAATGCTTAAATACGTTATCAATATCATTTATTACTATTAATAGATACATGTATCACCATACAATCTTGGAAGGAGAATTTAAGTTTTTCACTAGTTTACATTTCTAAATTCAAAAATTTTTCTCTAAGATGAGACCCTCCCCTTAGGCCCTCTTACATGTTACATGACCTTGTATACATTTTGTTTACTGAAAATTAAATCACATTGTAAAAATCTTTTATCTCTCTCAGTTTGGAGTGAATACAAGTTTTACATAAGAATTTAGTAATGTTTAGAGCAATTAAAGTAAAAATAAAAAAATTCTGTTGAAAAAACACAAACATTCCTTATACCGGGTATACACATCAATAATTGTTAGAAAAAAATTTCCTTGCTCCAACTTTGCGAGAAACAAATAATTTTGCCCCGGTCCGGGGTGAAAAAAATAATCTTGCTCCGACAAAAAACCCAAGCCCCCCCCCCCCCCCCCAATATCAAATGGACCGTGCCTTAGCCAACAGAGGATGCTTAACCTTCACGTGCACCTGGTACCACCCCCCCCCCCCCCCCCAGCTTGCTAGGGGTCCGTCGATACTCAATTCTTTGCTCTATTGTGAGTGCTGTTGAGATTTTCGTCAGGATCTTCTTTAACTCATTTGTAAAAATAATTTTAACCTAAGTCAAAGATTTTGAAGCCTTTTGTGTTGCGATAGATAATATCAATTTATTCTAATAAGACTTGTCAGAAGACAACATTGCTCGCCATTAGCATTATTGATAATAAAATGGCAATTTTATAGAATAGCTTAATGTGACTCGGGTTCAAGTTTTTTTCCCCAAAAAAGTAGGTCCAATTCTAAGGTCAAGGTCGTTAGGGCAAAGGTCAAGGTCCAAAATGAGGAATCTACATGTGAAATATCAAAGCCCTACCCCGTATAGTTCAGGAGATATGACCAAGGTTAAAGATGTTATTAGGTGAGTCAAACTCCAAGGTCAAGGTTCCATATAAAAGGTCTGTTTATGAAGAATCTACCGTGACATTTCAAAGCCCTAACCCTTATAGTTCATAAGATATCGCCCAAGTTAAATTTTTTTAAAAGTAAGGTCAAGATAAAAGATAAAGATCCCCCCAAAAAAATGGGTCTGTCACGAAGAATCTACATGTGAAATATCAAAGCCCTACCCATTTTAGTTCATTAGAAATAGCTCATATCTAATTTTTTCCCACGCAACCACCGACACCTACACTCGGGCTATGACATTAGCTCCCTGGACATTCGCCATGGCTCGGTAAAAACGTTCTAACCTTGTGATTCAGGTTTTGGTTGTGGTGGAGCTGGTGGTGGCGGTGGTTTGGGTATTTGTGGTGGTGGCCCGACGCGCATTTTTCGTGACCGTCTTCTATTCGATCTTCTATTGCGCCTTCTTCTTCTATTCGATCTTCTACTCGATCTTCTGTTTCGAATTCTTCGACGACGACATCTGCGTCCAGTGCCTCTCTTCACTATAGTATGCTCTTTTTCGATTAAAGGTATGCCATCCCTTTTGTCAGAAAGATTCAACAAGTCGGAATTCGAACTGGCGACAGCGGAGATATCTGCAAGAGAATACATGAATAACAGTCGATCTTGTTTTATTTCCGTTTTAAGTGCTCAGATCAAGATTCGCGCTATATGTCAACTACATACTGTAAATCAGAATACGAGGGATGATTGATATATTGTGAGCTTCCGTTTTCTGGAATGCAGAAGGTATTCTGCTGATAGATTGTCTCCAAAAAGGACTATCAATGACACATACTATGGTTAACTTATCACACAGTTACGGGGAAATATTTAACTTAAGCGCACGCAGAAAGCTCATTGGATAAAAGCGTGTTGTTCCATCAGGACAATGTTCCTGTTCATAAGTCTGTCACTGCAATGACTGTCATTTATGATTGTGGCTTTAATTTAATTGAGCATCCGCCTTATTCACCTTATTTTCCTCCATCAGACTATCATCTATTTCCAAAACTGAAAACAGCTATTTCTGGCACCCACTTTCAGTTCGATGACAAATATGGATAATTACCATATCTCTGTATACAGCACAAAATCGATAATTCAGAGATCGTAGGCTTACAAAATCAGGATAAAACAGGAACCAAAGCAAACAAACAAAAACCTCCACCATACAAAAAGAAGCGAACTACCGATATGGGAGTGAGACCGGGTGCCCAGGAAGAGTAAGCATTTCATGCGATGATTCATACTTGCAGTGGATGACTTTCTGACCAGTCAAGATAAGGAGTTCTTTAAAACTGGTATTAAGGCCCTTAAACACCAATGGCAATAGTGTATAGATACTGACTGAATGGGTATATGTAGAAAAAAGGAAAATGTATGATAAAATTCAAATCCACAAATACTAGGCTCACAACATATCAATCAGCCCACGTACAATAATCGAATGCTAAGATAGCATATCAACTGAAATATGAAAAACGCCATAAGCAGACGATGAAGGGATGTTGCTACTCAGAAAAGGAAAGTTTGTAATGCTGAAATTGAAGTCGTCACGTTTGTCATAGAGTGAGGTGTTCATGTGACCATCAGTGTCGTAGGACAACATTATGTCCAAATAGGATGCTGAATTATTTGTCTCTGTAGTTTCTTTGACTTCAAGCTCCGAAGGATAGATACTGCTCAGGTAATCCGCGAATTTTGGATTATTGAAGTGAAGTTGAAGTCAGAAGCTAAGTATCTTTTCCCTTCAGAGACCAAAGATTGAATGAATTCAGCTTCGTACGAGTAAAGAAAAATGTCGGCAAGGAGTGGGGCACAATTGTTCCCCATTGGAATTCCGACAATTTGCTGGAAGACCTTTCCTCCAAACACCACAAAAATGTTGTCGATCAGAAAGTTTAACATCTGAATAATGTCTGTTTCAGTGTACTTATTTTCAGAATCGGACTTTTCTTTTACAATGTAAAACGTCTTTAAATTCACTAGCATCATTTAAAACCTGATAAATTAACAGCATGGACCAGACATGCACGTTTCGGGTACTAAACCCTCGTCAGTGATCCTCAGTCTAAACAATGTAATAGGGCCAAAAAGTATGATAATTATTATGTCCGAAAATGTAAAGTATGTTTTGTCATAGTTTACAACAATAAATTTGTATTTGCGATTACCTTTCTTACCTGTAAACGCATTACTTATAATTTTTGCAAGTCTTTCTTTCAATTTAGAATCTGGAATTGTAGTGTAATGTGTCGAAAAATCAAAGGCTTTGATCGAATGGACTCTACTAAAATGAGTGGATTTCAGATATTCTAAAAGTTCTTTCGAATTCTTTAAAATCCACATCTGGTTGATACCACTGCGAGAATATACTGTCGAACAATATTTTTGAAGCCCAGATTTGATTTCAGATAAAACTTTGGTGAGTAAGATCGATACAGATTTGGTAGAACATTTTGAGGAACGGTGTTTGTACGGATTCTTATGCATTTTAGGTATGCAGTGTAAGTATGGTATATCTAAATCTAAATTGGTAGTGTCGATGCCAAAGGAAGCAAGAGCTGATTTGTGGTTATCTATTATTTCAGAGGCAGAAAGGTTTGTTGGGGTGTAAGTGGGATTTCCAGGTGCCGAATTTAAACCCAACTCTTTAACTAGACTGTCGAAATAGTACTTTTTGCAACTAAATGTGTAATTATTTGAGGCTTTGTCCGCTGGTGTGATGACATAATGTTCTTGGAGGTATGTAAGCTCTTTGATAACATCAGGGTCTTTAAATATAGACACGAATCTGGTGTTCACAGTTGATTTTAATCGGTTAATTCTAGATAAAAGTAACCCTCTGATTGATTTTATCCATTCGGAAAGGGTGTCGAGCTGTACATCCTCTTTTTTTGCCCAACGTCTTGCATATTCCTCACAAGAGTCCATGATAATTTTGACATTTTGGTTCCATATAAAGGAAATACTTTCTCTGTATTTGGGACCCTTTATTAACAATGCTCTCAACTTGTCGTTCTTGACTATACTAAGGTCACCAGTAATAACGTGTCCACAAGGAGAGTAGTTGAAATCCAATGAAGAACATTCGCAGGGAAGTGGATGTAGTGAGGGATTACTTAAATCAATACACTGCAGGAATCGTTTGTAATTGTAAATTTTAGATGTAACTGTTGGTGTGTAGCTATAGGAAATACAAGGAGTTTCTTTTATTTTGAAATATGGTGGGATTTTTTCTGTGACAGTTTTGTGATTCAAAATTTGACCAAGATTCAAGTTATCAATACCTTTGTTTGCAAATCTTACTTTAATGAAAGGGCGGTTTGTTTTCTCCTCTGATTTATTTGATCTAACTGCTTGATATAAACGAAAAGTAGAAATGTCCAAGATGACTCCTTGTAGTCTGTATTCTGGGGAACGTGTATCGGTATATGCGAGGTCCTTCGTATAATCGTAGATTTCGTGTAACTTCCGTAAGGAACAGAGTATAATTTCGTACGAATATAATGCAGGCCTATAGGCATTTAGAATTAGTTATAGTGGATGTATGAGTGTAAAGAATATCGCAACAGTTCCAATGGAAATTCTAATGACTTTCTCTTACTTTCCCGAGTTTGAGACTGAATAATTAATTGATGGGTACTTCATAGATGATAATTGTAAATCGCAACTTTCAAACTGATTAATTGACATAAAAAATCTGTCGTCGCTCCTGCAGATTAAGCAGCAAACTACACCATAATCATCTGAAAAAGTTACCATATATCATCTTTGTTTCGGAACTTTCGTCTACAAATACTTATATCAAAAGCAATGAAATTGTCAATATTGAAATATATGTTCTGAAGTACCAATTTTGTTGTTCTAGACGCGTGTTTCGAATATTTGAATTCTCGTCAGTACTACTAAGTTTCCCCAACATTTTGAGCAAACATAACAGTGAAATTTCTTCATTCAACATCCTATTTCTAAATTGGATCTTCTTACAATATACTGCAAACCAAAACTGCACAAGTCTCCTTACAAACTTCGATACATTGTTAGTTCTAGCCATTGCTCAACTCAATTTTTGCTAAAAATCTTACATCAGCACTCACGGTGATAAAGGAACACGTAGTAAAATATTATGAAACTGTTCTAAACAGGAATGATATAAATTTCTTTTGGTCTATTAAAAATTCAGGGGTTGTAATGAACATAGTGGAGTCTACAAATTTCCAAGCCAATACGATTATTCATACGACTTTTCAAATATGTTTATCATGCTTCCTTACGACAAAATTAATGATCAAATGGTGCGAAAAGGGAAAAGTTATATTTGTACATCTGAAACAAAGGGCTTCTTTTCCGCAACAGAATACAAATCATGGACATGTAGTGACCTGTGTATTGCCTTGTCCTTCCTCTTGGACAACATGTCCAAACAAAATTTGGTGAGAATCTCTACACGCACGTTATTTGGATCCCTATGGGTACTAATTGTGCGCCTCTTGTTGCATATTTATTTTTATTCACGTATGTAAAGGCGTTATTCAAAATCTTCAACAACAAAAAAAAAACAAAAACAAAAACATGATGATGTGAAATGTTTCATTGGTATTACTAGGTACCTGGACGATATTCTTACTATTTTTAGTTTTTGAAAAGTATAAAAATGTTATTCATCCACAAGAATTGACTGTAAAGAAGGTAAACGTTACAAACACAGAAACACCATTTTGGTCCTAATATCAAGATTGTTAATGGTGAGATACATACAAGTGTGTATGACAAAAGAGATGATTTTGGATTCAACAAAGTAAATTTTCCCTGGCTTGTCGGTGATGTTCCTAGATTATCGTCATACGGTATCTACATTTCATAGCTCACCCGATATGCTAGAGCACGCACTGGTGTTTTGGATTTTCATGGTAGAAATTTACAAATTACGAAGAAACATTTAGGTCAAGGTTTTCGCTTACACCAACTAGTAAAACTATGGTCAACTTCTTTTGAAATTCGGATCCATACAAGCAACAGAGTATATTACTTTGGGTATTTCACAGTGAAACCTGATTGCCCATGGGTCTCGTTGGCTGTTCCTTGTGCGTCTTCCTTTCCTAAATGTGCGCCTCTTGTTGCAGATTTATTTTTATACACTTATGAAAAAGAATTTATCCAAAATCTTCAAAAGCAAAGAAAATTTGATGATCTGAAATGTTTCAATAATACTTCTAGGTATCTGGATGATATTCTAACCATTGACAATCCTGCTTTTGAATTATATAAGAATGAAATTTATCCACAAGAATTAACACTTAACAAGGCAAACCTTTCAAATACAGAAACACCGTTTTTGGACCTAAATATCAAAATTGTAAACGGAAAGATTCATACAAGTGTATTTGACAAAAGGGATGATTTTGGATTCAACATAGTAAATTTCCCCTGGCTTCACGGTGATGTACCAAGATTACCGTCATACGGCATTTACATATCACAGCTCATCCGGTACGCTAGAGCATGTACTGATATTTTGGATTTTCACAGTAGAAATTTACAAATTACCAAAACAATTTTAGGTCAAGGTTTCCGCTTTCATAAACTAGTTAAGACTTTCTGGAAATTTTACAAAAATTACAGTCAACTTCTTTTAAAATTCGGATCTATACATGCAACAGAGTACATTACTATGGGTATTACACAACCTGTCTTTTATTGTGATATGATAAACAAAACAAGAGGCCCAAGGGGGCCACATCGCTCACCTGAGGAGACTGTATGTATGTTTTGAATCAAAGTCAAGACCTGAAGGAAATCGCTTTTAGTGAAGCTTTGAGAAGGACAAGGTGTACAAGTTACTTTTGTAAAGTTCAGTGACATTCTGTGCAGTAGTTTAAGAGGATAAGTCAAAAATGTGTCATTCAAATAGAGCCTATAGAGGACATCTTGGATTTCCAATCGGCTCGAAAAACACAAACTAAGTAGAGGGCAATTAGTACTTGCGTCCTGTGAAGTTTCCAGAAATTCTGTGAAGCAGTTTTAGAGGAGAAGTTGAAAATGTGTCAGCCAATCAGAGCCTGTGGCGGCCATCTTGAATTTCCGATAGGCTCCAAAAACGCAAACTTGATAGAGGGTATGAGTACTTGCATCCTGTGAAGTTTCATGAAATTCTGCGCAGCGGTTTCAGAGGAGAAGTCGAAAATTTGTCAGCCAATCAGAGCCTGTGGCGGCCATCTTGGATTTCTGATCAGCTCGAAAAACACAAACTTGGTAGAGAGCAATCAGTACTTGCTTCCTGTGAAGGTTTGTGAAATTCTATGCAGCCGTTTGAGAGGAGAAGTCGAAAATGTGTCAGTCAATCAGAGTCTGTGGCAGCCATCTTGGATTTCCGATTGGCTCGAAAAACACAAACTTAGTAGAGGGCATTGAGTACTTGCTTCCTGTGAAGTTTCATGATATTCTGTGCAGTGGTTATAGAAGAGAAGTTGAAAATGTGTCAGCCAATCAGAGCCTGTGGCAGCCATCTTGGATTTCCGATTGGCTTGAAAAACACAATTTGGTAGAGGGCATTGAGTAGTTGCTTCCCCGTGAAGTTTCATGAAATTCTGTGCAGCGGTTTCAGAGGAGAAGTCGAGAATGTGTCAGCCAATTAGAGCCTGTGGCGGCCATCTTGGATTTCCAGTCGGCTCCAAAAACACAAACTTGGTAGAAGGCATTGAGTACTTGCTTCCTGTGAAGTTTCATGAAATTCTGTGCAGCAGTTTCGGAGGAGAAGTCAAAAATGTGTCAGCCAATCAGAGCCTGTGGCGGCCATCTTGGATTTCCGATCGGCTCAAAAAACACAAACTTGGTAGAGGGCATTGAGTACTTGCTTCCTGTGAAGTTTCATGAAATTCTGTTACGCAGTTTCAGAAGAGAAGTCAAAAATGTGTCAGCCAATCAGAGCCTGTGGCGGCCATCTTGGATTTCCAATCGGCTTGAAAAACACAAATTTGATAGAGGGCATTGAGTACTTGCTTCCTGTGAAATTTCGTGAAATTCTGTGCAGCGGTTGCCGAAAAGATATCGAAAATGTTAAAAGTTTACGTCGGACGGACGGACGATGGACGGACGACGCGCTATGACAATAGCTCACTTGAGCTTCGCTCAGGTGAGCTAAAAACAACAATACTTGTAGGGGACCATGATTTCTTCTTTCCTACCAAGTTTAACGAAAATCTGTTCAGTGGTTCTGGAGAAGAAGTTGAATATGTATGAAAATCATCCCCCCTTCTTCTTGAGTAATCTAAGTAACCCGAGAGAGATAGTTATACAGAAGCTAAAGCAAAATAACAGACCCCCTCCCCATCCTTTCACTGTGTTATTGATAACATTGATCTGTTCTTACATTAATATTTTGAGCTGCTCTCAATATTGTAATTTCATAGTTGTATATCTAAGTCTTCACAAGATAAATTTGAAAATACTTATTCATCTTTTTAAAATAATTTAGTTTCCTTTTCCATACCTATTTAATAATTCAAAATATATAACATTCAAATGAATCGATAATCCAAAAATTCAAACCTCAAAAACATAAATCTATATTAAAGAAAGACAACTCTTGCATACATGAACATGTACCAACTTATACGAAACTAAAGTTACCAGGGTACCAGAACTTGAACTTACAAGCCTTGGGTCCATGTTCACAGTAAACATATCTATTCATGATTGAAAAAATACTCATAAAAATCTGTTCAGCAGTTCTGGAGAAGAAGTTGAATATGTATGAAAATCACCCCCCCCCCCCCTTTCTTTTCACATAAGAAAATAATTCATAAAAAATCAAAAAATTAAAATTTCAGTATGAAATACATATCAAAGCATTAAGTAACTTAAATGTGATGAATTTGTAGTAAATGAATGTGTAAAACCATACACATATTGAGTTATTTAAAGAAATAGTGCAAAAATGTGCATTTCCGACAGAGTCCGAAAAGACGTCAAAAACGCGTCAAAAATTTGACTTCCGAGTGGAACCAAAAACAACAACACTTCTTAAGACATCTCTCTAGATCATTCTGATGCTTTCAGTTTGTCGATACGTGCTTTCGTTCTGAAGAAGAAGTTTGTCAAAGGAGGGTACCCCCTGTGACCTACTTTTGCCTCTGGTGGCGCCACCTGTTGATGGGATCTGGACGAAAAACAACATCACTTGTAGGGGACCATGAGTACTTCATTCCTACCAAGTTTCATGAAAATCTTTTCAGTGGTTCTGGAGAAGAAGTTGAATATGTATGAAAATCACCCCCCCCCCCTTCCTTTTCACATAAGAAAAAAATTAATAAAAAATCAAAAAATCTAAATTTTAGAATAAAATACTTATCAAAGCATTTAGTAACTTAAATATGATAAATATGCAGTAAATGAATGTGTAAAATCATACACTTATTGAGTTATTTAAAGAAATAGTGCAAAAATGTGCATTTCTGACGAAGTCCGAAAAGACGTCAAAAACGCGTCAAAAATTTGACTTCCGAGTGGAACCAAAAATAACAACACTTCTTAAGACATCTCTCTAGTTCATCCTGATGCTTTCTGTTTGTCGATACGTGCCTCCGTTCTGAAGAAGAAGTTTGTCAAAGGAGGGTACCCCCTGTGACCTACTTTTGCCTCTGGTGGCGCCACCTGTTGATGGATCCGGACGAAAAACAACAACACTTGTAGGGGACCATGAGTACTTCATTTCTACCAAGTTTCATGCAAATCTTTTCAGTGGTTCTAGAGAAGAAGTCGAAAATGTTGAAAAGTTTACGACGGACGACGACGGACGACGACGGACGACGGACCCGGACGCCACGCTATGACAATAGCTCACTTTGAGCCTATGGCTCAGGTGAGCTAATAAAGGGAAGAAAAATTTTTTTAAGTAAAAAATGGAATTTAAGGTATTCAGATTATCTAAAAGTGCATAATAAGCTGACAAAATGGGAAAAAATGAAGAAAAAAATTTGAGGAGTGCTCGTGCCAGGACTTGAACCCACAAGCCTTGGGTCCATGTTCACAGTAAACATATCTATTCATGATTGAAAAAATACTCATAAAAATCTGTTCAGCAGTTCTGGAGAAGAAGTTGAATATGTATGAAAATCACCCCCCCCCCCCTTTTCTTTTCACATAAGAAAATAATTAATAAAAAATCAAAAAATTAAAATTTCAGTATGAAATACATATCAAAGCATTAAGTAACTTAAATGTGATGAATTTGTAGTAAATGAATGTGTAAAACCATACACATATTGAGTTATTTAAAGAAATAGTGCAAAAATGTGCATTTCCGACAGAGTCCGAAAAGACGTCAAAAACGCGTCAAAAATTTGACTTCCGAGTGGAACCAAAAACAACAACACTTCTTAAGACATCTCTCTAGATCATTCTGATGCTTTCAGTTTGTCGATACGTGCTTTCGTTCTGAAGAAGAAGTTTGTCAAAGGAGGGTACCCCCTGTGACCTACTTTTGCCTCTGGTGGCGCCACCTGTTGATGGATCTGGACGAAAAACAACATCACTTGTAGGGGACCATGAGTACTTCATTCCTACCAAGTTTCATGAAAATCTTTTCAGTGGTTCTGGAGAAGAAGTTGAATATGTATGAAAATCACCCCCCCCCCTTCCTTTTCACATAAGAAAAAAATTTATAAAAAATCAAAAAATCTAAATTTTAGAATAAAATACTTATCAAAGCATTTAGTAACTTAAATATGATAAATATGCAGTAAATGAATGTGTAAAATCATACACTTATTGAGTTATTTAAAGAAATAGTGCAAAAATGTGCATTTCTGACGAAGTCCGAAAAGACGTCAAAAACGCGTCAAAAATTTGACTTCCGAGTGGAACCAAAAATAACAACACTTCTTAAGACATCTCTCTAGTTCATCCTGATGCTTTCGGTTTGTCGATACGTGCCTCCGTTCTGAAGAAGAAGTTTGTCAAAGGAGGGTACCCCCTGTGACCTACTTTTGCCTCTGGTGGCGCCACCTGTTGATGGATCCGGACGAAAAACAACAACACTTGTAGGGGACCATGAGTACTTCATTTCTACCAAGTTTCATGCAAATCTTTTCAGTGGTTCTGGAGAAGAAGTCGAAAATGTTGAAAAGTTTACGACGGACGACGACGGACGACGACGGACGACGGACGCCACGCTATGACAATAGCTCACTTTGAGCCTATGGCTCAGGTGAGCTAAAAATCTAAAAGTGGATATCTTGACAAAATTCTTTCACTTGTAGGGTACCATGCATGAGTACCTCATATCTACAAAATGTCATGACAATCTGAAGAGTGGTTATAGAAAAGAAGCAGAAAATGTATGAAAATCACCCCCCCCCCCCCCCCTTCCTTTTTACATAAGAAAAAAATTCATAAAAAATCAAAAAAAATAAATTTTAAGCATAAAATGCATATCAAAGCATTAAGTAAGTTAAATATGATAAATATGTAGTAAATGAGTGTGTAAAATCATACACTTATTGAGTTATTTAAAGAAATAGTGCAAAAATGTGCATTTCTGACGAAGTCCGAAAAGACGTCAAAAATTTGACTTCGAAGTGGAACCAAAAATAACAACACTTCTTAAGACATCTCTCTAGATCATCCTGATGCTTTCGGTTTGTCGATACATGCTTCGGTTCTGAAGAAGAAGTTTGTCAAAGGAGGGTACCCCCCGTGACCTACTTTTTGCTGTGGTGGCGCCACCTGTTGACAGATCCGGACGAAAAACAACAACACTTGTAGGGGACCATGAGTACTTCATACCTACTAAGTTTCATCAAAATCCCTTCAGCCGTTCTGGAGAAGAAGTTTAAAATGTGAAAAGTTTACGACGACGGACGACGACGACGGACGACGGACGCAACACTATGACAATAGCTCACTTGAGCCTATGGCTCAGGTGAGCTAATAAAAAGGATCAAAAGTAGGCAGCATAACCATCGAAAATGCGTCAGAATCATCAAAGGCCTTTTATACCGTGGATATGATCCTAATGTAACAAGATGGACACTAGGCTTGGTACTTGACCAATCTACAGTCTTGCACAAGCGCATCCTTGAGACTTGCACTCTGACTGACTGTGACGACGGGACTCCATGACGGGCCCTGTCCAAACCTCTTTAGAGAAGACAGGACCCGACCACCTGTCCTATCTGAATGTCAGTCGGACTCCTCGGGTGATTACATACATGAGCTCGCTACAGCCGGCAGAGCACGGACTGTATTACGCATGCCCTCTTTTTATATCCATTTACATATTCATCTGGGGCCTCTGCGTTTCGCGGCCTTGTTTGTGTGATGTCATCTTACAGTGAGGAGGTTGTTTTACACCACAATTGTACGTTCTTCGAGACCTCTGGGATATTGGAGAAGTGAGAGGGTTGTGCGCACGTAATCCAGGATCACCACACCATTTGCTACTTGCGTGACAAATGGCCGTCCAAAGTCGGCACCGGTTGCCCATTGGTCTCGTTGGTGTATGTGTAGTCTTTTGTGTTTGATGTTTACATGTCGTGTGTCTCTTTTCCGTCTCGTGCTGTACTCGTCTTTTGTGTTTTTGCATCGGGGTGTTCTGCTGTTGATGCTGCAGCGGGGTCTTGTTGGAGATCTCCTCCCTTCTTTTGTATATCCTTTTGTGTTTGATATCTCTTTTGTTGTTCCTTGTCTGTTGCTATGTGTGTATTCTCTGTATATTCAGGGGATGCTTACTCCTCCCGGGCACCTGGTCCCACCTTTCGCTTGCTGGGGGTCCGTCGATGCTAAATTTGGTGCTCTATTGTGAGTGCTGTTGTGATTATCGTCAGGATCTTCTTTAACTCATCTGACTGAGACGACGGGACTCCATGACGGACCCTGTCCAAACCTCTTAAGAGAAGACATGGTCCCGACCACCTGTCCTCTCTGAATGTCAGTCGGACTCCTCGGGAGATAGCATACATGAGCTTTGACCGGCAGAGAACGGACTGCATTACGTAAGCCCTCTTTTTATATCCATTTACATATTCATCTGTGTTGCTCGGGCCCCTTTGTTTTGCGGTCTTGTTTGTGTGTGGTTATCTAACAGTGAATTAATACAAAGTTTATCCATTATAATATCGGAATAATTTGATCTTGATAATCAGAACTTTTTTCGTTTCTAAAAGAAAGGAGGGGGCCTCCAACAAGACTCGGTTGCAGCACCCACAGCTTAACACCTATTAAACCTGAGCATAACCCTGTTTCCGGTTATCCACCAAGAAGTCTCGAATGTTACACGTCTTCAAATTTACAGCATCATTTTTAAGAACAAATAAATTTGCAGCATGGGCCAATCATGCACGTTTCGAGTACTTGAGAACGCACGTGTGGTGTATAGATTAACCTCCTTGCTGTAAGATGACCATACATACAGTCACAACTCAGGGACTCAAGCAACACACAGAACGGACTGTATTACGTAAGCCTTCTTTTTATATCCATTTACATATTCATCTGTGTTGCTCGGGCCCCTGTGTTTTGCGGTCTTGTTTGTGTGTGGTCATCTAACAGTGAGGAGGTTGTTATACACTGCAATTGTACTTCTTCGAGACCTGGGTAATCGGAAAAGTGGGAGTGTTGTGCGCGCGTAATCCAGGATAACCACACCGTCTGCTACTGATGTGGCAGTTGGTCGTCCCAAGTCGGCACCGATCGCCCATTAGTCCCTTTGATTTATGTGTGGTCATTTGTTCGATGTTTCTATGTGTTTTGGCGTTCATTGTACCATTCCCTTGTATGCTTTATGTTTTTGCAGTGAGTGTTTTGCTATTGGTGCTACAATTGAGTGTTGTTGGAGATCCCCTCATTTCCTCCATTGGAGGAATTCTATATTATTGGGTTCCAATCAATTTGAGTTTTATTTACGTAATTAATTTAAGATTGATAAAGTATCTCTATTGGTTACTTTAATGGAAGTATTGCAAATGTAAATCCAATAGTAGAAATTACAATGTTTGTAACATTATATTCTTTATTTGACATTTTTAGCCAAACACAATGTACTAAAGCTTTCGTAAATTTGTATTAAAATTGAAATCTGTTTTCAAAATGGTGATATCCTAAACAAGAAAATAAAACTGTTGTTTTGTATCGTTCAGTTTCATTCAACCAATCATAATTGTAGCATTTTTTTCAATTATCAATTCCTTTTCTTTTAAATAATGATGTTTGCCATTTTATAGCAATGAATTTAAAGCAATGAATTTCTCAAGTCCTAACAATCTTATTTTGCTGTGCAATGTGATCGTCTAATATACAGTTTTAATCCAGATAAAACTAAAATTGTTGTCTTTGGTGCAAAAAAGAGTGAATTAGATAATCTGTCGTTTAATTTTGATTCCGTTCCAGTCGTTCCTGTCTCACATCATAAACATTTAGATGTCTTTTCTAGTGATGGAAATCTCATTTAGATGGGGTAACTGAAAAAGTTTCCAAACAAATTGCAGTATTTCAAAAAATAAAGTATACCCTGAATAGAGAAACACTTCTCAAAATGTACACAACTGTTATAAGACCTTATTTTGAATATGCATCAGAGATGTGGGATTGTCTGACACGTTTTGATTCAGAAAGATTAGAGAAATGTCAAATTGAAGCGTTAAGGATTATTAATGGTCTCCCTATTTATTGTTCCCATTCTTCTCTCTATTTTGAAAAAGGTTTAGAGTGACTAAAGGAAAGGCGGGAAAATAGAAAATTGTGTTTAATGTATAAAATTCAAAATAACCAAACACCAGACTATGTTAGCAATTTAATGCCACCATCAGTTTCTGATATGACATCTTACAACCTTAGAAATAGAAACCATATTTCAACCCCATTCTGAAGACTTAATATATATCGAGATTCCTTCGTTACGTCTTCAGCATCGATGTGGAATCAGCTTTCAGATTAATTTAGAAATAGTGAACCACTGCGTAAATTTAAATCTAAGGTAAAATTCATTAAAAAAGATGCCCAAATATTGTAAAAATGGAAAAGGAAATCACAATATTATTCATACTCGGCTGCGTCATGGAGTTAGCATGAAATCCGATTTATTTAGGGTAAACTTATTGCACGAAAGCTTCATTTCTTTTCCATTGTATTTTTATGACCGACAACAGCTAATTTATAAGATGTTTTCATTGGACTTTACATTCGACATCGGTACCATCCTATTTGGTGATACCGGACGACAAAACAAAGAGAACGAAGATTTATTTAAAGCAGTAGATATCTATATTTCAAGTACAAAATGTTCCGATTCAAAAGTCATTATCTCAGTCGACCCCCCCATCATCCTCCCAGTATTTATTATTTATGAACTTTTGTTGTTTGAGAATTCATGTTTGTATTTTCATGCTTTCTTTTATATTTCATATATTTTATATATGTTGTACATATATATCATATGTTTTCATTTATTTTTGTACATATATTTACCTTTTCTCCCATATTTTGTTTATTCACCTTTCATTTTCTTTAGTTGAAAAAAAATTGTGATTGTTAATTTCTTGTGTTCATGAATGCAAATGTTTATATGTTGTATGGGAGAGGAATACAGCTTGTTTCCAATCCCTTTAATTTAATTATCAATAAAATATGTTTAATCTAAAATACACAGTTTACATACACTATATAGGTCTCGCTTCGGTCAGCAGTCTGGTTTCGTAGTCTCAGAACTTTCGATATTTAATGTTTACACAGCGTATTGTAAAGCAAAACCTCATTGTACCACTCTTAGCGAACAAAGTCGTTATAATGTAAGATGTCACACAGTCTCATCTATACATCATAACATATTTTTAGAACAACTTTACCTCTACGATCCCTTTCTTCTTTTTCACTCTCAGAAAATTGCACAGCGCAGACAAGCACAAATACAGCTATCAAAACCGTACGTGTCACTTGTCGTTCCATGTTTGTTTGCTTCTTCGAAACATATTATTTCTTGTATATATATAAGAATTATAGTGTAATTAAGAGGATTGTGCACAGCTGGTTGGTGTTATTAGTGTTTTGATACTATTATTATTTCTGATTCATATCAAAACAAAGTTTATCGATTGTATGGAAGAATTTGATCTTGATAATCAGAAATTTTTTCTCTTTTAAAAGAACTCGGATGCAGCACCTACAGCTTAACACATATTCTAATATGACTTGATTCTTTTTCCCTTTTAAGACAACAGACGCGAGCCGGGCTCTATTCTCCAATATAGGCCCTATAGCGATAAGCCACGCCTACCCTTTTTCTGAAAGCAGATAAACCGGCAGGAACTGGTTTTTACCCAGAATCAAAAGGTCTAAGTTTGGTCATCATTAGAATGACGCGGCTCGATTGGCTGAGGACGCTCGGGCATTATGAGACAATAGAGCCCGGCTTGTCATTTTTTATTTCTTAATTAAACAATAGCATAACCCAACGTTTCCGGTTATCAACCCCGGTTATAAAAAGTCGCGAATGTTACACGTCTTCAAATATAGCATCATTTAAGAACAGGTTTTGAAGCATGGACCAATCATGCACGTTTTGGGTACTTGACAGCGCACGTGTGGTGTATAGATTAACCTCCTTGCTGTAAGATGACCATCCATACAGGATATCACAACACATGGACTCAAGCAACACACAGATGAAGATGTAAATGGATATAAACAACAAAGGACATAAAAAAACCCAGTACGTACTCTGTCGGTTGGTGCGAGCTCGTGCGTGTAACCAGCATAAGAGTCCGACCGACATTCAGAGAGGACAGGTGGTCGGGGCCCCTGAGTTGAGTATCGTAGTCATAGTCAGTTAAGATTTTTAAGAATGCGCTTGTTCAAGGCCCTAGATTGATTACCATGCCAAATGTCCGTCTGGTGACAGCATTATCATATGCAAGAAAAGATTATCATATGCCTGAAATATTTTCATATGAAGTCGATTTAGACAGTATTTACCTTGTTTAATCAAAGGGAATTCCCATGCTAGAGATTATAAGCATGTCACGTGAAACGCTACCGTGTGTATAAAGAAAAAAAGTCGGTCGCCTGCTTTACCGAGGATATGATCCCAAAGTCATCAAAAGAACACTGGGCATGGTACTGGACAAATCTACATTTTTATACCAGTATCTTTCCCAACATTGCACACTGGCCAACCGTGACATAGGCTCCATGACAGACCTTTATTTAATCTCGACAGAGAAAACTTGGTCCTGATTCTCTGTCCCTGAAAGTCGGTCAGACTTATCGGGTGATTGATCTTGAGCTCGCTTTAGCCACCAGAGCATAGACTGTTATATGCATGTCATAGAATTATTAAGATCATTTTACGGTTATGGAGATCTCTGTGTTTCCGGATAAGTGGGAGGGTTGTGCGCACATAATCCGTATAACATATGCTTATAGCATAAGGCCGTCCAAAGTCGGCGCCGGGTGCACATTGGTCTCCTTCCTTTTATGTGTTGTCTTTGATGTTTCTGTGCGTCTGTTTCGATTGTATGATTGTCGTATTTTTGTGGCTTGTAGCTTTGTCTTATGTCATTTACGTATCACTTTCTTGTGGGTTTGTTTCGCTGGATGGGTGCAGGGTGGTCATGCTGGAGATCATCCCCTTTTCTTTGTATCAAAACTTCTTGAAAGGGCAGTTTACAACCAGTTGAAGTCCTTCTAAAATGACAACAACACATTACATGAGCTTCAGTCAGTTTTAGAGGATTCCACTAACACCTCTGTCTAACTCTATGTTTACACTATGTTCACGGCGGCCCAAAACGTAGCACGCCGTAGGATTTTGTCAGTTTTGATCTTGGTATTCAAGTTCTGCTAGGTCTCTATATGTTTTCGCACGGTCTATCAAGGTAACCGTGTCGCACCGTGGCTCCTGAATCATGGAGATCAGACGATGCACTACGTTTCAACTGAGGGCTTGTTACGGACGTTTGTACGTTTCCTCACGACCTCTCATGTTTTGATAAGGTATGTCACGCTTTGTTACGATCCAATTAAGCTGGTCTACTCGACCAAGTTCTGTCAAGGCCTACTACGATTAACCGTGACTGCCGGGAAAAGGAGACACAACAAGCTGCAAAAAGGTTTGGTTTGTAATACTTCTTGTGTGGCCGTGCGTACCGTATCAGACCGTAGTATAACTTGAAATAAATCGTAGCAAGCCGTGACGTACCGTAATTGAACGTGACGGAACGGTTAACGCGGTATTTACCTCGCCGTGAGAAATCATGGAACACCTGGTTAAAACTCGAATCTACCCCCCCCCCTCCCCCCAGTTTACACTATGTTCCCGGCGGCCACGGTGGACGAAACGTGATGACCGTGAGACAACGTAGGGAAACGGGGTCGACAAACGTAACTAGCCGTGGTTGCCGGGGAAAATGTTCAAACTGTCAAAACATTTGTCACGGAAGCCTACGGTGCGGATGGCCTACTTTAGAAATCGTAGCTAAACGGGTCGAACTTGACAGAACTTTACAGACCGTAACAGAACTTGGGACAATGTCCGTAGCGGAACGGGAAGCAGAAGTATGACTCGGCAACTTACGATCCTAGTGAAGTTGAGTTACGGTCTGCCACGTTTATGTCCCGTTTAGCTGCGGCTGCTTTAGGACAGATGTACGTTTGATCAAAGTAAGCCACGATGTCTCATGGCGAGCTAAGAAATGTGTTAGCCGTTTTGTCACGTTCAGTCACGGTACGTCCCGGCTTGTTACGATTTGTTTCAAGTTCTACTACGGCGTGGTACGGTACGCACGGTCAGATAAGAAGTAGCACAAACCAAACCCTTTTACGCAGCTTTTTGTGTCTCCTTTTCCCAGCGGTCATGGTTTATCTTAGTAGGCCTTGACAGAACTTGGTAGACGTGGCCAACTTGATTGGATCGTAACAAACCGTGACAGACCCTATCAGAACGTGGCAGGTCGTGGGGAAACGTACAAACGTCCGTAACAAGCCGTACTTTGAAACGTAGTGCGCCGTCAGGTCTCCGGGATTCAGAAGCCGCGGCTCGTCACGGATACCTTGATAGACCGTGCGAAAACGTGAGGAGACTTAACAGAATTGAATACCAAGATGAAAACTGCCAAAAATCATACGCTGTGCTACGTGTTTGGCCGCCGTGACTACCGTAGTCGCCGGGAACATAGTGTATACCTAGGGTGCCCTAAAGCAGCCGCAGCTAAACGGGACTTAAACGTGACAACGTAATTCAACTTCTCTAGGATCGTAAATTGCCGAGTCATTCTTTTGCTTTCTGTTCCGCTACGGACTGTCCAAAGTTGTGTAACGTTCTGTCACGTTTCGTTGCGTTCGACCCGTTTTGCTACGGTTTCTAAAGAAGGCCATATGCACCGTGGGCTGTCGTGATAAATGTTGCGACAGTTTAATTAATGGCTATTAACATTTGTCGATCCCGTTCCCCTACGTTGTCTTACGGTGGGTTGAAACGTGGCCTCCATGGCTGCCGAGAACATAGTGTACAAAAAAAAGGGGGGGGGGGGGGTAATTCAATTAATTGATCAAGGGCTTCTTCACTTGTTTCTCTTGGATTTACCGGAAGCCTTCGACAGAGTTGATCATCAAAGTTTATGCAAGAAATTATCTTTCCTAGGGGTTGAGTCTATCCCTTGGTTCAAATCTTATTTAACACAGAGAAGGAAGTTGTTAACATCAGAAGTTTGTAATGTTACCTGCGGAGTTCCCCAGGAGAGTTTATTAGGACCACTTCTGTTTTATTTTTTACGTTAATGACATGAAAAAATATAGTATCGATGAAGATTGTAATCAAACAAGAAATTGATCTTTCTTTCGTTGGATTTCCCGCTTCCGCTTTTCTCTAGTCGACTTTTTTTATATATAAAACAATCCAACCATTCTTTTTTTTTTCAGGGAAAGGGGATGATCGCCAGCATGACCACCCTGCACTCACCCAAGCGAAACCCACAAAAAACAAAAAATGACATCATACAAAACTACAAATCGCAAAATGACACAACAATATTCACTAGAACATCATACAAAACAGTCGTACAGAAACATCAAACATTGATGACAACATATAAAAGGAAGGAATCCAATTTGCATCCGGCGCAGACTTTGGACGGTCATCTGCTTTTAGCAAATGGTGTGGTTATCCAGATTACGTGCGCACAACCCTTCAACTTATCCGGATACACAGAGGTCTCCATAGACACACAATTGTTGTATAAACATAAAACTTCTCAATGAAAGGTGGCATCACAAACAAAAATAGTTAAACGTAGCGGCCTGTCGTAACACAGATTCTATGTACATGGATCTTAAATTTCTATGGCATTCCTATAACAGTCTGTGCTCTGCTGGCTGAAGCGAGCTCAATATCAATCACCCGAGAATTCGAAATTGGATTTTAATTTTCTTTTTTTTATAGGGCACGGTCCATTTGATATTCGGGGGGGGGGGGCTTTGGTTTTTTGTCAGAGCAAGATTATTTTGTTCGCCTCGGACCGGGGCAAAATTTTTTTTTTTTCTTGCATAGTTGGAGCAAGGAATTTCTTTTTTATCACAGGGTTGCGCCTATTAAGAATGTTTCTGTTTTATCAATAGAAATCATTTATATTTTTACTCAAAACTCTTCCTGCTATTTACTTTTAAACAGTAAAATATTTTTACAATACAATTCTCAATACTTTATATAAGATACATGTATATAACATGTATAAGAGGGTCTAAGGGGAAGGTCTCCTAGACAACTTAAATGTAGAATTGTAAATTGGCGAAAAAGTGAAGTTCTCCTTCCAAGCTTACAAGACAATCAATTAGAGACATGTATACCATCTAGCTTGTTGTGAAAAACATTTATCATTTGGTAATTAGAAGGACATTATATGCGACCTTGTGTGCATATTCAGTTTTCATTAATTTATCATTTGTCTGTCGTAATAACTCTTAAGATTCATTAATTCCTTTCTACACTGTATTTTGTCAGGAGTATTTATATTCGTCGGTACGTAATTTCGTCAAGGAAGGCACTGACGAAAATTTGTACCTGACGAATAAAAACCAACTTACAGTATCAAATGTACTCGTTTAAAGAAAACGTAACTTCGATATGACGTACTGATCGATCATAAGGAAAGGTCTATATGGGGGAGGGAGATTACTGGCATCACACTATCTGTCTCCACCAAGGCCTTTTTGGCATTTTTGTCAGTGGATCCTCGAGAGGAACAACCTGCTGCTCCTCTTTGGCTTTTGACAGGATAGTGGTTGGTTCCTCCTAGTCCATAGGATCCTCCTTGTCAACAGGTCCCACCTGTCCTGCAGGTATACCAGCGGTGCTCCCCTCAGGTCGAGCTTGTCTCAGTTTGGATAGCCATACCAGCTGACTCTCGTCTCCACTTAGCTGCCTCATATGTATATCTATCGGCTTGGGAGTCAAATTTTTGTGCATCTAACTCACGCCACTTCCTTTCCCTCTGGTCCATGCTGAAATTTCATCAGTTCTTAAATGATGCTATTGAATTTGAAAACGTTTAACATTTGAACCACTTGGTGATTTTCACTGCTGGTGGACCAGGAGTCCCCGAGGGCACATGTAGCCAAGTTCGATCAACCTCGGTTGATCGTCTGTTTCTTTAACGCATTCGAAAATTTCTGTTACCAACAAATCTTGACATTTCTAAAACGTGGGTCCTGTAGCATGTAAACGTCTTCAAATTGAAAAGCATCATTTAAGAACAGAAAAATTGGCAACGTGAACCAGACATGCATGTTTCGGGTACTTAACCCTCACCAGTGATCCTAAATCTAAACAATGTAATATGCCAAAAAAGTATGAAAGTTACTATGTCGAAAAAAGTGTACCGAAAGACGTAGCAAGATGGGTGGGATATGATGCTACAGGACCTGTTTTTTTAGAAATTTCAAGAAATTTTGATAACAGAAATTCAGAATGCGTTGAAGAAACGATCAACCGAAATTGATCGAACTTGGCTACATGTGCCGTCGGGGACTCCTGGTCCACCAGCAGTGACACTCACCAAGTGGTATAAATGTAAACGTCTTCAAATTGAAAAGCATCATTTAAGAACAGATAAATTGGCAACGTGGACCAGACATGCATGTTTCGGGTACTTAACCCTCATCAGTGATCCTAAATCTAAACAATGTAATATGCCAAAAAAGTATGAAAGTTACTATGTCGAAAAAGTGTACCGAAAGACGTAGCAAGATGGGTGGGATATGATGCTACAGGACCCACTTTTTAGAAATTTCAAGAAATTTTGATAACAGAAATTTAGAATGCGTTGAAGAAACGATCATATCCCACCGATCCTGCTATGTTATCGGTACATTTTTGGACATAATATTTTTATTACATTGTTTAGATTGAGGATCACTGACGAGGGTTGAGTACCCGAAACGTGCATGTCTGGTCCATGCTGAAATTTTATTTGTTCTTAAATTATGCTATTGAATTTGAAGACGTTTAACATTTTGACTATCAATCATAGTTTGGTGTGGCTCACTCCCATATCGGGAGTTCGCTTCTTTTCATATGGTGGAGGTTTCTGTTTGTTTGCTGTGGTTCCTGTTTTATCCTGATTTTGTATGCCTTCGGTTTCTGATTTTCTGAATTATCGATTTTGTACTGTAGACAGGGATATGGTCATTATCCATATTTGTCATTCGAAATAGCAAAACAATATATACGATGTCACATTGATAAAAGGCCAAAAACAAAGCTTCTTGCAGGTGACAGAGCTGGAAAGAAGTTATTAATACACTTGACAAACATCAGGCCACTGGGAACGATTTTAACTGCTCCATATGAAGTGACATAAGAAACAGTATAATGGTACCTCATCTAATGTCATAGAAGGGAGGAGATCTCCAACAAGACCCCGCTGCAGCATCAACAGCAAAACACCAAAATACCCCGATGCAAAAACACAAAAGACGAGTACAGCACGAGACGGAAAAGAGACACACGACATGTAAACATCAAACACATAAGACTACACATAAACCGACGAGACCAATGGGCAACCGGTGCCGACTTTGGACGGCCATTTGTCACGCAAGTAGCAAATGGTGTGGTTATCCTGGATTACGTGCGCACAACCCTCTCACTTCTCCAATTACCAAGAGGTCTCGAAGAACGTATAATTGTGGTGTAAAACAACCTCCTCACTGTAAGATGACATCACACAAACAAGACCGCGAAACGCAGAGGCCCCAGAGACACAGATGAATATGTGAAACTTATAAATGTGGGCTCTTACTCTGCGCTTCTGGCCTCTGAACTTCCCTCCACGTTTGACGCACGCATAGGCATATCCTTTCTTTGTTATCCTAAAATTGTATCGATTCACCTCATTGGCTTGATTGAATTAGCTCCGCTCGGTTAGGTAACTTTGCTACGACAATATATGCGTCCTGAGAAATACCCTGGACTCGCCCTCTTCATGTTTATATTGATTATTGATTTTTGTGACCCAGAGAATTTAAGGACACTCATGGGTCTACACTAACTGCTATTTATTTTGAACTGGAGATAATTTGAATTGTAAAATTATTTGAATATGTTTATTGCTGCCTTTAGAAAAGAGTATATCAAACAACAAAACATCACTTATAGTAGAGCGACCAATTAAAAAAAGAAGCTTAGTTTTCGAGTTTAATCAACACACCTAACACAGGCCTGAATTTGGTCTGAACTGTTTGCTGAATACCCCTGCTTTCAAATAGAGCTGTCGTAAAGAATATGCCACAGTCAGATTTTGTTTAAATTGGGTAAAAAGCGATAAAATCGTGAAAAAATTAAAACGAAATGTTTATCGTTTCTATCCTCGGTATTCCTATATTTTGTTCTTTTTTGTATAGAAAGTCGTTGCAATCAATGCATTAGATATGTACACATGTTATATAATTGTTTTGGAGGAAGAATATTTTCTCCTCTCTCAAAAAATTGCAGTTTTATGCAAATTTCTATGAAATGTGAAGAATCCGTGTTAATGTTTTCTCTAAAGCACAGAAACTAAATTTTTGTCTCGAAACATATCGACAAATAGATGTTTATTATTTCCGATGCCTTTTTATTGATCATTTTTCTAAGGGGCTATAAATAAATGTAAAAACCTTAAGCGTATACACTTTTGATTTAAGCGGCATTATGAAGATTCGGTCGATCACGCGTTACGGTTTCTATCAAATCGTACTTATCAACCGGTATACATACATATTTTTGATAAAAGTTAAATGCAGGAATGGGAATTACATCATACTGTTTAAAAATTAATGAAAAATACTTCTTTTTAATATGTCGTGGTAAGACCGTGTATGGAAACCCATTCATGACAAGTTGAAATGAAAATACTTGAATAGAAGAAAAATGCATTAAGTTTATATAAAATTATGAAAAGTATATTTTGACGTTTATTTTGGTACTACAGAGATGTGAATATACATGTAAAGTACATTGGTCAGAGTTTGGGCTCTTCGTTATCTGTGTTTTAAATATTACGATATGCCTTGGGTAAACGTTGTGCAATTTATCCCTTTTAGCATCCGCACTTACTCTTCGTTCAGATTTGTAACTATTACAAACGCAAGTGGATGCTTTTCAAGATAAACTGAGTCAGAGAACCCCTTTGATGTCTCCGTGAGATCCAATGGAAAGTCCTCAAGGGTCACGGGGGGGGGGCTTTAATTCCTAATGCTGTACATAAGCACAAACACCACATTGTCATATGTAATATTGGTAATCTAATCGGGCAGTACCTGCATACGTCTACAATACATCAAATAAAAGGCTATATCACGAAGCAATGGTCAGAAGCGTTTAACATGAAAGATATCTTGAATGATTCATCCGAAGGAAAGGTTGTTTTTAGCAAAAGACTTCAATCAGAACACATAACGTACCCAAAGTATTTAGATGAAAATTTTCAGAACGAATTAGTGCAGCTTTGCAATTTCTATAATGTTCAAATTACAAACTCTATGACAAAAGCAAACTTTCAAATAAACTTATCGAGGAAGTCAACATGAGAGTCAAGACCCCCTAAGAAAGCAAAACTCATGTGGCCATGGGGTGCCTGTGGACAGGAAGCAGGTGATGACAATTGCATTGCATGTGATACATGTGAGAAATGGTTCCATGGAAAATGTGTTTGAAATGAAGATGTTTCAACTTTACTGTCCAGACATTTTCAAAGAAGAAAGGGCCCCGACCACCTCTCCGGATCTTAGCTGGACTCCTAGGGTGATAACATGCATGAGCTCGATAAAGCCGGCAGAACACGGACTGTATTTCGTATGTATTCTGATTTTATATCCATTTACATATCCATATGTGTGTTTCTTGGATAACCACACCGTCTGCTACTGACGTGACAGATGGCCGTCCTAAGTAGGCAACGATTGCCAATTGGTCTCTTTGGTTTATGTGTAGTTATTTGGTGTTCCTTGTATCTTTTGCGTCTCTTTCTGTGCGTGTCTGCCCTATGTTTTGCATTGGATGTTTTGGGGTTTTGTTGTGGGTGCTGCAACCGAGTGTTGTTTAAGATTCCCTCATTTCATTTACAAGAAGTTAATTGGCATTGCAGTGATTGCCAAAATTCATCAGCTTATTGAAGAGTATATATACTTACCATGTCGCTGTATAATTGTTATTCAAAGACTTGTTATTCATTTCAATAGAGTCCATTCGATCAAAGCCTTTCATTTTTCGACACTTTACGACAAAAATACCGCATTCTAAATTGGAAGAAATGTAAACGTCTTCATATTGAATAGCATCATTTAAGAACAGGTAAATTGGCAACATGGACCAGACATGCACGTTTCGGGTACTGAACCCTCGTCAGTGATCCTCAAATCTAAACAATGTAATATGCCAAAAAAGTATGAAAGTTACTATGTTGAAAAAGACTCGCAAAAATTATAAGCGATGCGTTTACAAGCAAGAATGGAAATCGCAAATATAAAGTTGTTCTTAACTATGACAAAACCTACTTTGTAAAAGAAAAGTCCGATTCAAAATACAAGTAATCTGAAATAGATATTATTCAGATGTTGAATGTTGCCGATTCTAATAGACAACATTCAACATTTTTGTGGTGCTCGGAGGAAAGATTTTTCAACAAGTTGTTGTTGTGGGTCATGTATTATTTTAGTTTTACTTTATGTGTAGGTACACATGTACTTAGTCATGTTGTATTATGATTTCATAATGGTTCTTTCTAGATTTTACTATGTCATGTTTATCTCAATAGAGAATATTCCAGTATGTTCTTGGTTACATCATTATCATCACATGACTTTGATTTCTAGAATTTACTCTATTGTTTATCATTTGTAATGAGTCATTGTTCTAGAAGCTTCTGGTAAATTCATTGGTATTAAGTATAAATACCTCCGAGGAACTGTGTTGAGGGGACATTCGTACACATTCGTAGACACGATTCATTCATCTATTCTGATATACTGGGATACTTTATTTGTTGAGACTTTAATCCATTTAACAACGTTTGGACACCGATCTTTTGAGAACGTTTGTGATTACCGGAAACCATACATTCGATAAACTTTATGGACCGTAACGGACACTTTGATCCGGACATAGTATTGTAAGTTGTAATCATTTGAAATATATATATTTTGTACATAATTAAACTTGTAAATTTATATTCTGTCTTTGTCTGATTTTTGCTGGCGTTTTGGGGTATTCTGACCCATAATAGAATTGGGGGCTCGTCCGGGATCGTAATCTCTGCATATTTGCATTTTTACGTAAAAGTTCGTTTTTTTGAAAAAAGGAAAATTCTCCAAAGTTTTGCCAGCAGAAATCAATCATGGTATTTTCGGTAACTGAATTTTTGAAATCGCCGACTGTAGATGAGTTCAAATCATTAAAAAAAGATGATTTGATTGGTTTAGGTCTTCACTTGAAGATAGATGTAAAATCTTCTACGAGAAAAGAAGAAATTAGAAATATTGTGGCTAAAGAGCTTTTAGCTAAGGAAATCTTTTCGTCATACGATTTTCCTGTTGAACCTGTTTCAAGCGAAACCAAAATGTCAAAATATGAGTTTGAATTAGAGAAAATAAAAATACAATTACAATTTGAAAAAGAAGAAAAAGAAAGACAATTTGAAAAAGAAGAAAATGAAAGACAATTTGAAAAAGAAGAAAAAGAAAGACAATTTGAAAAAGAAGAAAAAGAAAGACATTTAATATTTGAAAGAGAAAAGGAAGAAAGAGAGAAACAGGAACGTATGCACGAGAAAGAAATCCAGTTTGAGTTAGAAAAGTTGAAGTTAGAGAAAAGCGCTAAGGAAAATCCTGTTCCTTCGCCTGTCAGGTCTGAATTCGACGCCGCCAAAAACATCAGATCAGTACCAAAATTTCAAGAAAAGTCCGTGGACAAATATTTACCACATTTTGAGAAAATTGCGGCCAATCTGAAGTGGCCACGCGATTTTTGGCCAACTTTATTACAAAGCGTACTTATTGGCAAAGCGGCTGAAGTGTACTCGACGCTCAGTATTGCTGAAAGTTCAGACTATGACAAGGTCAAGGACACGATTTTGAGAGCATATCAGTTAGTACCATAGGCGTACAGACAAAAGTTTAGAAAGTACAAAAAGTTTGAAAATCAAACATATGTTGAATTTGCTCGAAAAAAAGAAGATTTATTTGACCAGTGGTTTCGATCTAAAAAGATTCCCAATTCATTTGACAATTTGCGTCAAATAATTCTGATAGAAGAGTTCAAAGAGTGTGTACATCAAGATTTAAGAACTCATTTGGAAGACAAAAATGTTAAAACTGTTGAAGAAGCCGCTGTTTTGTCTGATACGTATGCTCTCACTCATAAGAAAAAATTCGTGTCGAAAACTCAATCTAGCGATAGCGCAAAAACGTCAGATTTTCCAAAGAAAAATTTACAAGAGTCTCAGTCGTCCATTAGTTCCCAGTCACCATCTCAAGGTGGTTCTACGTCCGGTCCTAGGTCCGAGCGTTCTGAGGCATCCCCAGGGGTGGGGTCGCTTCCTACATGCAATTATTGTAAGAAAAAAGGGCATGTTATTGGTGAGTGTTTGAAGCTTAAGAAGAAAAAAGAACTTAAGTCACAGGCCTGTGCGTCTGTTAGAAATGATAGGAAAGCCTTAGATTCGATTTGTTCTGACACTCCTGAGATTCAGGGTTCTAAGTCCAGTTCTGAAGATCTTGTGGAGGATCATTATAAGCCCTTTTTGTCACAGGGATTTGTTTCACTCAGTGATTCTAGCGAAGCGTTGCCTGTTCAGATTTTGAGAGATACTGGTGCTGCCCAGACTTTATTGTTAGAGGGTTCATTGCCTTTGTCTGAGCACACTTTTACTGGTAGGTCAGTTTTATTACAGGGTGTGGAGCTAGGCGTCATTGATGTTCCCCTTCATAAAATTTATTTGAAGTCAGACTTAATTACTGGACCTGTTATCGTGATGTGGTGTTCGACCTACTCTTCCCGTTCAAGGCGTTTCCTTGTTGCTTGGCAACGATTTAGCTGGCGGCAAAGTTGTAGCCGATCCGATTGTTTGTGAGAAATTCACGTCCGATGTCGTGTCCGATGATGAAGACGACGACTTGTACCCAGCTTGCGCAGTTACCAGGGCGATGGCCAGGAACAGACTAAAAGAGGCTGAGAGTACTTCTACACTTCAAGAGGACCATCCCTCCAAACATATAGACCTTTCTGACACATTCATGTCTACTATTGATGACAACGTACCTGAGACGTCAGTACCACTTCATGTTGACAAGTCTCCGACGGTACCTGGTGATGATTACCATCCGCCATTAGACAGAGATACAGATGCCTTAAGCCATGAGCAGCTCCTCTCCGAGCAAACTAAAGATCCGGAGATTATCCGACTAAGCAAGAGAGCCCTTCCCCGAGAAAAAGCGGACAAAGTCGGAGAGTGCTTCTACATACAAGATGGCATCCTCATGCGAAAATGGAGACCACCCGATGCACCCCCTAATGAAGTGTGGCGGGTCGTTCACCAGATTGTGGTTCCAGTAGCGTATTGCGGGGACATCATGAGTTTAGCTCACGACACACCCATGGCAGGTCATTTAGGTGTCAATAAGACTTATAATAGGATTTTAAGTCACTTTTACTGGCCTAAGTTGATAAAAGATGTGTCTGAGTTTTGTAAGTCTTGTCATAGTTGTCAGATGGTAGGTAAACCCAATCAAGTTATACCACCTGCTCCCCTCCAACCCATTCCAGCCTTTGAGGAACCTTTTAGTAGGGTGTTAGTTGATTGTATAGGTTCTTTGCCTAGGACTAGGTCAGGTAATCAGTACTAACTGACAATTATGTGTACTTCGACTAGGTTTCCTGAGTCCATACCTCTTAGGAATATTAAGGCAAAGACCATAGTTAAGGCCCTTACAAAGTTTTTCAGTTTCGTAGGTGCTCCCAAGGCTATTCAGTCAGATCAGGGTTCGAATTTTATGTCAGGGTTGTTTCAGCAGGTTATGCATGAGCTAGGTATCAGGCAGTATAAGTCTTCTGCGTACCATCCTGAGTCCCAGGGGCACTTGAACGCTTTCATCAAACCCTTAAAACTATGATGAAGACATATTGTCACCAGTATGGAAAAGACTGGGATGAAGGGGTTCACCTCGTGTTGTTTGCGGCACGAGAAGCGGTTCAGGAGTCCCTGGGGTTCAGTCCTTTGAGCTAGTTTTTGGGCATACGGTCAGGGGGCCATTGAAGTTGTTGAAGGAAAAATGGTTGACTGGGACTAGCGATTTGAATCTCTTAGACTACGTGTCTAATTTCAAAGAGAAATTATATAATGCTTGCAAATTGGCTCAAGAAAATCTCAAAACCTCACAAATGAAAATGAAAACATGGTATGACAAAGATGCTAGAAACAGAGTTTTTAAACCAGGCGATAAAGTTCTTGTATTTTTGCCTATCCCTGGTCATCCTTTGCAAGCTAGATATTTCGGTCCTTATGAGATTGAGAGTAAAATTAGTGATGTTAACTATGTGGTTAAGACACCAGGTCGGCGAAAAGAAAAAAGAGTGTGTCATGTTAACATGTTGAAAGAGTATTTGATAGAAGTGACCGAAATTTTGTAAAACCAGTTTCCACTTTGGCCAATGTAAATACATTTGAAAATTGTGTTGAACCGGAATGTAATGAAGAGACTGTTGAAAAAGACTTCGCTCAAAGTGTCCGTTTAAAGAATTCTGAAATTCTGACAAATCCGGAAGTGAAACTCGGACATCTGACCGTGCATCAAGAAGAGGAAGTACACCAATTAATGCGGGAATATACGACCATCTTTCCAGACGTTCCAAAAAAGACAAATGCGTCTCACCATGATGTCATTGTAGGTGATGCGTCACCTATCAAACAGCATCCCTATCGGTTAAACCCGATAAAACTTCAATACATGCGGAAAGAAATTCAGTACATGCTTGAAAATGACATTATTGAACCCAGCAATAGTGATTGGAGTTCCCCATGTATTCTTGTTCCGAAGCCAGACGGAACTTACCGATTGTGTACGGACTTTAGAAAAGTCAATTCAGTCACCAAAACTGACTCTTATCCGATCCCACGAATCGATGACTGTATAGATAAAATTGGCAGTGCAAAATTTGTCAGTAAATTTGACTTGCTTAAAGGCTATTGGCAGGTCCCGCTTACCGAGAGAGCCAGAGAAATATCGGCATTTGCGACTCCAGATGGGCTATACCAATATAAAGTAATGCCCTTTGGTATGAAAAACGCACCAGCCACATTCCAGAGGATGATTCATTCGCATCTTAATCATCTCGAAGGATGCGAGGCGTACATCGATGACGTCATCATCTACAGCGGCACCTGGGATGATTATCTCCGAATCATGCGTACCTTCTTCGACATACTGGCGAAAGCAAACCTCACAGTGAACCTTGCGAAAAGTGAATTTTGTCATGCGACTGTAGAATATTTGGGTCACAAAGTAGGTCAAGGTTTTGTTACTCCTATCATGGCCAAGGTGGAAGCTATTTCAAAGTTCCCGATTCCTACCAATATGAAAGAGATAATGAGATTCTTGGGAATGGCAGGATTTTACAGAAAATTTTGTCCAAATTTCTCGTCAGTTGTTGGTCCACTTACCAATCTGTTACAAAAGAGAGTGAATTTTGCATGGACCAATGACTGTGACGAATCTTTTAAGAAAATCAAATGTGTTCTTATGAATAGTCCTGTCCTGTCAGCTCCAAATTTTGATAAGCAATTTAAGCTTACTGTTGATGCCAGTGACGTAGGAATCGGGGCTGCTTTGTTTCAAGAAAATGATGATGGTGTAGATAGAGTTGTTTGTTATTTTTCAAAGAAATTGACAAAATGTCAAAAGAATTACTCTACTATTGAAAAAGAGTGTCTTGCATTATTGTTAGCTTTACAACATTTTGATGTTTATTTGAATGTTACTCTACATCCCATTCTTGTGTATACTGACCACAACCCTCTCACATTTTTGCACAAAATGTCAAACAAGAATCAAAGACTTACAAGGTGGAGTTTATTGTTGCAAGAGTACAATATCATTATTAACCATATCAAGGGCAAAGACAATGTGATTGCAGATGCACTATCGAGAGTTTCATGAGTGATTTTTGCAGAATTTACCACCTAAGTTTTCATTGACATTCAAACTTTTTTTAAGGGGGGAGGTGTTGTGGGTCATGTATTATTTTAGTTTTGCTTTATGTCTAGGTACACATGTACTTCGTCATGTTGTATTATGATTTCATAATAATTCTTTCTAGATTTTACTATGTCATGTTTATTTCATTAGAGAATATTCCAGTATGTTCTTTGTTACATCATTATCATCACATGACTGTGATTTCTAGAATTTACTCTATTGTTAATCATTTGTAATGAGTCATTGTTCTAGAAGCTTCTGGTTAATTCATTGTTATTAAGTATAAATACCTCTGAGGAACTGTGTTAAAGAGGACATTCGTACACATTCGTAGACACGATTCATTCATCTATTCTGATATACTGGGACACTTTATTTGTTGAGACTTTAATCCATTTAACAACGTTTGGACACCGATCTTTCGAGAACGTTTGTGATTACAGGAAACCAAACATTCGATAGACGTTGTGGACCGTAACGGACACTTTGATCCGGACATTGTATTGTAAGTTGTAATCATTTGAAATATATATATTTTGTACATAATTAAACTTGTAAATTTATATTCAGTCTTTGTCTGATTTTTGCTGGCGTTTTGGGGTATTCTGACCCATAACACTACCTCTATTTCCACATATAATTTCTATTTCAAGTGCCTTTAAAAAATTCCAAATTGTAAGTAATGAAAACTGGACATGCGACGTATGCATTCATAACGTGTAAGGTCTACTGTATTTGTCTGAAGTTATCTACGAACTTACAATTTTTAAAATTTTCTGTTCATTCATGCATTCTTACTTACATTCTTCTTTCCTTTTCTTCCTTTATTCCTTGATGCATATATCACATATAAAGGTAAATGGTTAGTATCCTATGTAATCATAGATACATTTCTAGGGTTGCAAAAACAAGACATTCCATTCTGTCGTGTTGGCTTTATATATTCTTGCTTGATGATTTGGCTATAATCCATTGCCAAAATTTAACGCGATTTTATTTAAGCGTATTTGTTGGGTTTAGTGCTAGTTAATTTATTGTTGACGTTTTATTCTGTTGACGTTTTATTCATTTATTCATTGATATATTTGCCATATGCATAATGAGCGATTTGACCTATTGCAAATTGGTTACTTCGAATCCATTTAGTAACCACCCGGATATTTTAGAAGTATGTTGTGCCACCTTTGTACTTAAAAAAAGTAGGATGCAAGGTCATTAATTATATTATCGTCCTTTTCCTTCACATTTCCATTTTTCAATTCCTTCCTTTTATATTATCTTTTTATGTATTTATTCATTTAATCTAGTTATTCATCAATTTATTTATCTTTTCATTTATGCCGTGTGAACATGCTTTCTGGAAGATTGTTGTGCGAATTTTTCATTGATATTAGTTTTTATTTTATTTTATTTTATTTTATTTTATTTTATTTTATTTTATTTTATTTTATTTTACTTTATTTTATTTTATTTTACTTTATTTTACTTTATTTTACTTTATTTTATTTCATTTTATTTTATTTTATTTCATTTTATTTCATTTTATTTTTATTTTAATTGATTTTAATTTTATTTTATTCTATTTGCGCGGGGGGGGGGGGGGGAGGGTGGAGGGGTTATGGAGTTAGTAGCTTTGCATTATTTGAATTTTGTAGGTTGTTTCTCCTTGTTATTTATGATTATTTAAATTGTTTTCAATAAAATACATGTTATCCACAGGTTATCCTCTTGATATTGGTTTCTTTATTTATCTATTTGATTGACATAAATGTATATATCTATTAGTTATATGTCTGTTTATTACTTCTTTATCTATTGTTAATTCTTTATGTATAAAGTTATTAATCTACTTATTCATTTTACCATTTATTATCTTATTACTCGTTTATATATTTATTTACATGTTTCCCCTATTTAACATTTACTTCTGTTCTATTCATTTATTTGCCCTTTTTTACGAATGTATGCCTATTAAGTATTTAGTTTAAAGTTTAATTGATTAATTTATCATTATTATTTTTTTTGTCTGTTTATTTATTTATTATTTATTTTTTATAGCGCTGTTTACTTATTGTTTATCTATATGTTTATTTATTAATCTGTTTATTCATTTCTCCATTTGTTTACATGTGTATATCTCTTTGGTAAAAGATTATTTATTTGATTTATTTATTCATTTAATTTTTACTTATTCATTCACTTATAGATACTAGTATTAACATTTTAATCGTTTAATTTTTAGCTTTATTTACATGTGTAAAAACAGTTTATCTATTGGTTAAACGTTTTGTGTTTTGTTTTTGTTCTTGTTTGTTTGTTTTTGTTTTTTGTTTTTTGTTTTCTGTTTTGTTTTTTTTTTCCAAACTAAATCTAGATAGGTGTACCAGACATGCATATTTCGACTATTTACTAAAATAGAGATAAACGTGCTATGTTCCGAGGACATTTCAATATTTAGGATAAGTACAGGGCAATGACCGCCAAACTGTACATACTGCAACAAACAAGGGTGATCTAGAAACTACCAATACACTAAACCGGTTCATACCGGCCGCTGCTGCAGCCTGTAGGATGCGTCATGCATGCAGTAAATTATGGCGCGATCACAGTGTGTGAAACTGGTACAAAGTAAAAAATGCTACGTTCGATGATTGAAAGAACGATAATCAAGTAAATAATATGATATTATATTATCCTGAAAGTAACAAAATGCACAGCTGTAAATAGAAAGGGTTCAAAAACTCAATTTTTAATCTGATAAATGGAAATTTATGTGAGCAAGCAAATTCACGACTTACACTGTCGGCTGCAGAATGAAAAAGAGGACGTTGTAATGTAACAAGCAAAGAACGTTAACTCTTGCTGATAGAAGGGAACGAACGTATTTATACTAAAGGGGAAATAATCGCACTTTGATAATGGCACGTTAATTCAAGACAGGCTTGAATGCGTGCCGGTACATTTTGGATTTTCTCTTTGGTCGTATTACATTGTTAGATTGAGGATCACTGACGAGGTTAAGTGCTTGAAACGTGCATGTCTGGTCCATGTTGCAAATTTGATGCTATTGAATTTGAAGATGTTTAACAGGACAAAAAGAAACTTGTTTATTTATAAATGAATATCTATTGATTGGTTTTCCCCAACATTATTAATAAAATATGTTGGCGTGATCATAGATCATGTGGCGTAAAAACCACTCAATATATATTCTGCATGTGGATTAATTACATTTTGTACATTACGTTCCAGCTCGCAAGGCATTCTCCGGCGATGCTGTGAACATAATGTCAATTTTCTTGGATTTGAATTTTCTGGTTCGATGATAGATGTCATCAGGCACGGCATTCAACTTGCGAAAACTTGATTCAAACAATGACGTCATATGTATTATGAGACAATTGGTTTTATGTGTATTGTAAAATAACTTATAATTTATTATCATATTAAGTTAAAATAGTCATATTTAAAACGTTTGCATAAATCAATTTGATATTTCATATATGATTCATAATTTGTCATAATTTTAATTCATAAATTTGTCATATCCACCGCGGCCATACATTGCCAATAAATATATAAAAGTATTTCAATTCTCTTTATTTAGAATATAAATAAACATTAAAGTAGTACTGATCGGTTATTCAGTCTTAAATATATATTCAGCAAAACGAGGCCCGCTCGTTTTTCCTGAACAGGTTCTATTACGTACAGCTTCCGAGATAATCAATAAACATTGACACCGCGGATGGGGTCTGTTACAAGCTATAATTATAGGATTAGGAGTACAATGGCGAGGTACACGATAGAGATCCTTATTACTGTAAACATGGTCAATGTCAAAAAAATCTGTACAGATGTTAGTAGACCTAGCATGATATGAATCAGGAGTGGATCTGGAAGATTGTACACTTTTGAAGAGGAAAGAATGAGAAACGATAGGGAATATAGGGAATTGATATTAATTTTCCAAAGAACTTTTTTGAAATTATTCAATGTGAGGTTTTCATAGTTGATTTTATTTAAACTAAAATAAGCAGTGATGTCAATACCCAAAACTGCAGTCACCCCTGTTGATTTGCAATGGATTAATTAATCATAATTTGAATCTTCAAGAGAGGCCTTATATATTCGGAGAAAAATCGTTAAAATGGCTTTTTGAAGGTAAAACTGGCAGAATTTACAAGAAAGGAAGGGCACCTGATGATGATCTTGACTGTTAATGCATGTAATTTAAAAAAAACTTAAAAACTTAAAAATTGCGGTGCCAATGAAGAAAATGGAACTATTCCCAGCGGTGTAAAGCAAAAGATCGCAGACAAGTTAAAAACTGTGTTACACGTGCTTGGGAATCATGGTTAACGAATGACAATTTCGACAAAAAGGGAGATTTGCTGTACAATGTTGGGAGACCAAAATTGTTCGAAATGAATTACTTTAAATATCTCGAATTTTTAAAACGAAATATTCCAACGATTACTCGTAGAGAACTACAGGCTAAATTTTTAATTAATTGCAACAAGCCAGTGAGCATCACAACTATCAATAAAGCCATTAAAAGTTCATTGTCATCGGGACCATTTACATTAAAGAAACTTTCAAAACCATCTGCATGAAGATTTGCTAATGCAAATATGTAAAACACTCAAGCATTTATGAACTATATGCATAGAAAATGGGCTCATGAAATGAAAATTTTTGACGAAGCTGTCTTTAATTCACGAGAAAGGTCGAGCTGTGGAGGTATCTAAGGCCTCTAGATCACCAAATATTACACTTAATATCTTAAATATTGTGGAGTGAAGCATTGTAACGTTTTAAAAGGTGCCACTGATAAATCTTTTTTTTTTCGATCTGTGGATGCTTACACTGAACACGGCACACACTTGCAATATGTCCAGGCGACATTGTTGAAGCACACAACGCACCTACTCATAGAAATCAAGGATCACTTTCAACTTTCTTGGATAATTTTGGTGTAGAGTACATCTTCTTCGGATTTAAATCCTGTCGAACTGGCATTTAGCGAAGTTCGATCAATTCTAAATAGATCAGACTTTATCTGTTTAATACTCTCTGTCGTGATAATTTGATGTATTCATTTTACTAGTATATGGTTGTTTCATTCATAACGTCTGAAGATTGCAAAGGCTACTTTAAAATATCTAGTACGATAGTTACTGTTAATGAAAGTACCTTTACACAATACATTATTATTATGGACACGATAAAATCTCAATTGACTTTTGGGGGTTTTTTTTACACTAAAAACATAGCATTTTTTATAATTTTTTTTAATTTGCGCGCGCGAGAGAGCATTACAATATTATAAGTATAATTTTCTGTCAAATGATCTTGGAACTGCTTGTGCCTCAATCTGAAACATTGTAAACAAATTTACTTATATACGTGATTTCTAAAATTGCAGTTTACTTTCTTTCTTCTGTTTCATTAGAGCAGTTGCATTTAGTTAACTTTACCACTACTTTTACCTCACCTCTACGCTTCAGTGGTCACTGCGGTTAGGGGTTACATAATCTTGGTCTCGAGTATTGACGACTACAGTTAACTTTTAAAGCTGACCTACCCTGACGTTTTGCGGGTACATTTCATATCTTAGACATAAAACTTTAATACGGGTACATTTTATGTAAATTTCCCCTTTTCAGACGAAGAAACATTAAGCATTGTAATTTTTGCTACATGAATAAATGATCTTTCCGTCTGCATGTCCGTCCGTCTGATGATTATACTTTCACATTTAAATGGTAAAAAAGTGACAGGTCAGCTTTAAAAGGTAACTGTAGTTGGATCGCCTCAGGACAGGTGTGTATTGAACAATGTAAAGCCATGGCTGTGAAATATTCTGTTTAACGTGTGCGGACTGGTACCTTTCGAGACAAAATACCAGATAAAAAGCATACACTCACAATTAATTCGAGATTGCCAAAGGTATCCTGCCATACTGGAAAAAAAAAGTTCCACCACGGCTTTATTACTCGAAATGGAAAACGGCTCAAATGGATCTATTTAAACCAAGACTTAGCTATAATAGCTCACATTCCCGTCGTCCCCTGACTTGTACAGTGGATATGTGCCTTAAATAAAATTTCAGAATAATACATGTCATTGACAACAATACAAAAATTGTATGTTTGTGTGTTTTCGCCTAACTGGAGGGTGTCTTTTATTAAAACACCAGGATGGAAAACGAATTTTAAATACCACAGCCTAATCCCTAACCACAGTGACCACTGAAGCGTAGAGGTGAGGTAAAAGTAGAAGTAAAGTAAGAAGTAAAATAAATGCAACTGCTCTATTATGCATTGTTATATATCTGAACTGAAAGTCTATAAATGCGGACCGTTATGTTTTGCTTCACCGCACACATTGTCCAGGTTATTAAAATTCCTGCCATCTACGAAGAAATTGCACAGAATTTATTTACAATAATCTACCTGTAACGAGTCTAACGACACGTTAGATGAACAACATTCACAAACCGCTACAGACACAATAATCTACCTGTAACGACACGTACCTGAAACGCCGTCGACGAAGAAATTGCACAGAATTTATTTAGGCGTAATAAGAGGAATAAAGGGGAGGGGATGGAAAACCACACTATGACACCATAATAAGATAAAACTGGGGGGGGGGGACATTTCAGGTAAAAAAAAATCTTATCCTTTTTCAAACGGAATGTCTCCCCCCCCCCAGTATTTGTTCTCATTTTTTCTGATAACGTTTTCAAATACACATAACGGAACAGTTCCGTTTCCTCTGTACCAGACTCCTCCCTGCTAAATAATATTTTTTCCGCCTATGACGAGGTTATTCATTACGTTCACTCTCCTTTAATCATTGTGCTATATACCGTATATATTATGTTTAAATTGTCAACTTTGACCCTTTAAAAAAAAAACCTCCAGCCACAAGAACTAATGGTTGAAGGCAATAATATATGCAGATATTGACAACCGTGCTAGTTCTCTGCATTTACATAAATTTTTCTCAAGTTCTTTAAGATTTATGTTTTGTTTCCTTTCGTTTCGATCTGTTTCGTTTCGTTTTGTTTCGTTTCGTTTCGATCTGTTTCGTTTCGTTTCGATTTGATTCGTTTCGTTTTTGTTTCGTTTCGCACTTTACAGGGACCCTAATAATACACGTATATTTATGTCTTATTTCATGCATGTTGTACTGTATATAAGTTTGTTTGTATTATTTTTGTAAAATTATCTCTTTGTCATTATAGACTGAGATTAATAAAGAATTGAATTGAATTGAAATTCTGTCGAAATAAATTGCATTTGTTTTAAAGGGAACATTGATGTTTATGGATTTTTAACTGGACCCAAACGACGCGGGAAAGATTCCACAATTTTTTTTATTGATAATCACTTGCCGTGTTTTAGTCTATAATTTCAGTGATATTTACAACTTGAGGAACATGCCAAAAGTTAAAAGATCCAAAAGGATTGAAGAGAAGAGAAACCAGACGTCTGTGACGAGGATCACCAGGGACAATATGGGGGACCTACAGCCAGACGTACAGGGAACGGAAAAGGGTATCGGAGATGTCTCTCAAACCACCATGACTAATACTAGACCAGAGCAGCCCATGGTAATTGATAATTTTGAGGATGAAAACGCAAATGAAGCAGGTGAGACGCCAAAAATGACTGAAAACTATAATAAAATTACAGTGGGCTTGAATGTTTCAAGTGAAATAAAAAAAAACCCCAAAATAACAAGTGGTCAATATGTAGATTTGAGAAGGATATTCATTAACAAAAATGAGGTGAAAAAAATATAAGATTGTAGTAGTCAACGGTGAGTTACAAACAACTGAAAAAGAGACAAAGCAAATCAATTATATTGAGAAACGGACGGATGTTTTTTAATCTTTACTAGCATCTACTTAACAGCGCATCCTTCAAAAATTTTGGAAATATTCAAATACATAAAAGATGTCAGACTTGCAGCTACAAGGTCAAGCTCGGGTATTTTTGAAATTTGATAAATTATTCCGTTTGAGAATGGCACAAAATCCATCTATGTCATGGGCGGAGGTAGATTCAGAACTCAGGCTATTGTACATTTTACCACACACCAATCAACTGACTTCTGCAGCACAGAACCAGAGTCAGACTAAAAAGTGTTACACCTTCAGTTACAAAGGGTCGTGTTTCAAGTCCCCATGCAATAAAAATCAGCCAGAAATGTACTGTCCAAATAGGCAAATGAGACCAGATACGAATAATTTTCGTGGACAATATAGATGTCACAGGGGTTCATACCAAAACACAAGAGGAGCAAGAAATCAGTTCAGAGGGAATAGAGGGGGTACTAGTAACAATTGGAGATTAGGAAAACCCCAATAAAAGTTGACAATTCAAGATTTATTAAGCATCTATCCGGAAACAGAAATTTCAAATGAATTATTTAGTGGTTTTAGGTATGGATTTAGACTGGGCTACAAGGGTCCCAGAAGAGGGGAAGAAGCATAAATTTGAAGTATCCAGAAAAAAACAAAAGAAACCTATTTCAAATTAGGAAATATCGCCTAAAGGAATGCATGTAATTCCAAAATCAGAGGGTCTATGGAGATTGATTAGTCATTTATCATACCAACAAGGCAACAGTGTGAATTACTTTATTGACCCTGATGAATGTACAGTGGCTTATACATCTTTTGATGAAGTAACACGAACTTTCTAATAGGTAGAAATGGGGAAGAAAACACTGTTGACAAAAATGGATGTTAAATCAGCGTATAGACTTATGATTATAAATCCAGGAAATTTTGACCTATTCGGCTTTAAATGTCAGGATGAATATTATATCGATAAATGCCTACCAATGGGATGTGCAAAATCATGCAAATTATAGGAAATTTTCAACCTTCTTGGAATGGTAACTACGGTGAAAAGTTGGAATTAATGCCATGCACCACTATTTGGACGATTTTCTATTTATGAGGATACATGACACAAATGAATGTACGAAACTTATGACAGAATTGGTTAAAATTTCTGATTCTATAGGGTTCCCCTTGTACACGAAAAACAGTAGAACCCACAACAAAGGTTATATTTCTGGGAAATGAGATAGGTATCATAGATAGGATGATAAGGGTACCCCTGAAAAAGTAGAAAACCTGAAAGTTTTGATCCAAACCCTTGTTATGAAAAAGGCTGCAAAGCTCAAAGAAATGCAGAGCTTGGTTGGTTTCTTAGATATTTTTTTTAGCAAAGCAGTGCCTAATGCTAGAGCATTTAACAGACGTTTGTATGATGCTACAATAGAAGTCACGAAACCCCATCATCATATTAAGTTGTAAAATGAAATAAAAGATGACATAAACATTTGGCTGGAATTTCTAGAACAAAATTAATGGGATGAGAATTTTACACGAACAGGAATGGTTTGCAACTGACGTCATAAACCTGTATACAGATAGCTCAGGTAATATTGTATCTATAAGCAGTATTGCTTTTGATGAAATAAACTATATAATCATAACTTAGGTTGTGGAGGATACTGTGATGGGGCATGGTTTAACTGGCAATGACCAAATGATTGGGAGAAATCTTTATTTAAGGAAATGACATTTGTAGAATTGGTACCCATTTTATTAGCTGTCAAAGTATGGGGCATGACATACTTACAAAATAAAAAAATCATAATGCATGTAGATAATCAGGCATTAGTTTCAACCATTAATAAACGGTCGTCAAAATATAAGACAATTATGAAATTGGTAAGAACCATGGTACTGTATCTGTTAAAGTTCAATTGATATATCATTTAGGGCACAACATATATTTGGTAAGCAAAGTAACATTACTGATGCTCTATCTCGTAAACAGTTCGAGCTGTTCAGGGAACCAGCACCATGAGCCAATACAAATCCGGAGGAAATACCAGAGGGAATTCTAGAGACCACATTAGATCAGAAGTAGAAAATTTTCTCCAATCCGCAACGGCACAGAACACACGAGAAACGTATAGTCGTAGTCTAAAATGTTTTAAGGAGTTTTTACGCAATTTCGGGGGTCAATCATAATGGTCACCAACATTAGAGCAAATTGTCGAGTTCATCGGTTATATGTCAATAAAAGGTTTTTCTGACTCGACAGTTAAAACCTACATTTCAGGGATTTCATATTATCTTAAGGTACAAAACCACGTAGATTTTACTCAGAATTTCATTGTTAAAAAGCTCTTAGAGGGATTCAAAAGAAAAGCAAAAACTAAAGATAACAGAATGCCCATCACAGGGAAAATTTTGACGAATTAAATCGATAAACTTCCAGTCGTATGCTCAAATGTCTATGGAACGAGCCTTTTTAAAATAGCGTACACAACATTTATTTGGATTCTCTCGAGTGAGCGAAATAGCCACAGTTAAAAAAAGAAACGGAGAGGGCAAATCTTAGTTGGACAACTTGTGCCCAATCCGATACAATGTTATATTTGATTGTAACAAATATGTTTATTCTAATAAAAAAAAAACGTGGACCATGCACGAAATACAATTTGATACCATCAAACTTTCTAAAAAAATACAGTCATAGAAATTAGAATAGATCACTCTAAAACAGATCAAATGGCAAAAGAAACAATTAACAACTCAAACGCTGGAATAATTATTAAACCCGTATATATCATATTGTCATTCTAAAGAATGAGACCAAAGTTTACTGGAAATCTGTTTTGTCACTACAACGATGAACCACTCACTAGGTCACAATTTACAGGAATACTAAAGAAAACATTACGATTAATAGACGTAGATGTCGCAAAATATAAGTCTCATTCTTTCAGAATAGAGGCGACAACTCATGATGCGGCTATGGGCATGTCAGAAGATGAAATATGTAAAGCTGGCAGGTGGAAATCTCATGTATACAAAACATACATAAGATGAGAACTTGAAGTCAAAGAAACCACAGAGACAAATAATTCAGCATCCTATTTGGACATAATGTTGTCCTACGACACTGATGGTCACATGAACACCTCACTCTTTGACAAACGTGATGACTTCAATTTCAGCATTACAAACTTTCCTTTTCTGAGTAGCAACATCCCTTCATCGCCTGCTTATGGCGTGTTCATATCTCAGTTGATACGCTATGCCAGAGCAAGTAACAAATTTTGTTCTGAGAGCTAGGCGTCTTTCAGATAAGCTTCTCAGTCAGGGATATGTTTGTGATCGACTAATATCGTCACGAAGGAAGTTCTACGGTCGATATGGGGAACTCGTCATACACTATGATGTCCCACTCTCCAGAATGGTGGATGATATTCTGTCATAGATTATTTGAACCATCCAACCAAAGATTGTACTCTATGTCTTCCGAAACAGAAGTAACCGGATGTGACAGTTCTACCGAATTGAAGTGGCAGGTGTTGCATACAAGCAGGAGATGCTTACTCTTCCTGGGCACCAGGTCTCACTCCCATATCGGGAGTTCGTTTCTTTTCATATGGTGGAGGTTTTTGGTTGTTTGCTTTGGTTCCTGTATTATCCTGATGTTGTATGCCTGGGGTTTCTGATTTTCTGAATTATCGATTTTGTGCTATATACAGGGATATGGTCATTATCCATATTTGTCATGAACATATACACTGTGTCCAATCCACTACGGGTACGGATGTTTCTCTTCATTTTCCGGTTTCACTTTGAAGCAAAGATTTTAGATATTCAGGACTAAAAATCTTAATTTATGTTGATTTCCCCAAACCATAGGCAGGTAATTTTTGTATGTATGGTACCAGTAGGAATGTAAGTTTGTTTTACAATAACATGTCAGATCGATCTACTCAATTATATTAAAAGTATTATAAGTTAAACAGAGAACTTTGTCGTAGTCAACACCCCAAGTCACATTGAACTTCCAATTTTTCAGAAATTGATATCAGTCGAATGGCATACATTGATATTTTTTATATTAGAAATAATAGCAGTCATTATATTAGCAAATCAAATACTCCATTATAAGCAGAAAAAGATAGACATGTGGTTTTTGACAGTACGTGTTTATATAATATGCACTTCGTAGAAGTATTTACATATTAATGCCCGTTTCTCTCATAGTGTTGCTTTTGGAAGGAATAGTGCCCGAGGGTCAGCGAGGGCACTATTTACCCTCCAAAGGCAACGCTGTGAGAGAATAGTACCCAAACAAACGGTCATCATTTTAGAAGGTTTAATGCATCACATGGCCTCGATAGCATCTTAAAGGAGATCCTCTAAAAAAGAAGTGGCGGCACATACAGTGCTCTCCAAGCGACGTAGCTCTGGAAAGTAAACCTCGATAGTGTCTGGTCCAAGGATTTATCATGTGATGCACTAAGTTCTCATAGTTCTCATAGTGGTGCTTTTGTAAAGAATAGTACCCAATCATCATTTTGAGAGCATAGTAATGTAAAAACAGACATAATCTGGTAATGGGTTTAGTTATTACATTCTTTATAAGAAGCGCTCCAACCACACAAGTCACAAACCCTCTCCTCTCCACAAACACTCTCCTTCAATAAAAACTTGTTAGCGAAGAAGGGAGGGGATCTCCAAGAAGACCCTGTTGCAGCACTAACAGCAATGAGTTAAAAAGATCCTGACGATAATCTCAACAGCACTCACAATAGAGCACCAAATGGAGCATCGACGGACCCCTAGCAAGCTAGAGGTGGGACCAGGTGCCCGGGAGGAGTAAGCATCCCCTGTTGGCTAGCCGCACCCGCCGTCGATGTTCACGCATGAAAATGAAAATATATTAAATACATGCACTGTCTATGGTTGTGTCTATATAGAAAGTGCTATGGCGACAATGTCAGGGAACAATATTCAAAACACTTACTGTCAAACCCCTCGCGGGGAACTTTTTTACGAGCTCCACACGGCAAAGGGTATAAGTTTGACACAAATGAGTTAAAAAACACGAAAACACCCGATGCGAAAACACTAAAGACGAGCATAACAAGAGACGGAAAAGAGACACACGACATATAAACATAAAAGAAGGGAGGAGATCTCCAACAATACCCCGTTGCAGCATCAACAGCAAAACACCGATGTTAAACACAAAAGACGAGTACAGCACGAGACCGAAAAGAGACACACGACGCAGCTACGATAAGGCACTCTTCAGAAATGACCTCTTCAAATATGGCGCGAAATGACGTCAACCTCAGATTTTGACGTCATCAACACGGAGTCTATTGTCGTTTGCAAATTTTGATACTCTTTATTGTCATTTATCATTGAGTTAGATCTTTATACATGGTTGAATTTTTTGCTGAATATGTTATTACTTTTATCTATAGTAAAAATACTTGAAAGGCATAACGTATTATACAAATATTTGATGAAAATGCTTGCCTAGCAACCATGTGCGGATGTTACTCAAAGTCTTAGAAAAGCTTGAAGGCTTTATGGATTCTTTTTTTAAAATAGATGATTCGTTTTTTAAACTGACGTTAAACTAACTGAGGATACAGCCTTTCAATCTAAACAAAGTGAAAGCAAGGAAATAAGTATGATAAGAGAAAGGAGGGGATCTCCAACAACACTAGGTGGCAGCACCCACAGCAAAATCCCAAAACACCCATGCAAAAAACAAAGAACAGATACCCACAGAAAGAGACGCAAAAGGGACAAGGAACACCAACTCACAACATAGAAACATAAAAGACTACACATAAACCAACGAGACCAATGGGCAACCGGTGCCGACTTAGGACGGCCATCTGCCAAGTAAATAGCAGACGGTGTGGTTATCCTGGATTATGTGCGCACAACCCTCTCACTTCTCCAGTTACCTAGAGGTCTCGAAGAACGTACAAATGTGGTGTAAAACAACCTCCTCACTGTAAGATGACGTCACACAAACAAGACTGCGAAACGCAGAGGCCCCAGAGACACAGATGAATATGTAAATGGATATAAAAAGAGGGCATGCGTAATACAGTCCGTGCTCTGCCGGCTGTAGCGAGCTCATGTATGTAATCACCCGAGGAGTCCGACTGACATTCAGAGAGGACAGGTGGTCGGGGCCCTGTCTTCTCTAAAGAGGTTTGGACAGGGCCCGTCATGGAGTCCCGTCGTCACAGTCAGTCAGAGTGCAAGTCTTAAGAATGCGCTCGTACAAGACTGTATATTGGTCAAGTACCAAGCTTAGTGTCCGTCTGGTGACATTAGGATCATATCCACGGTATAAAAGGCGTTTGATGACTCTGACGCATTTTCGATACATATGCTGTCTACCTTTGATCCTTCTTATTTTGTTAATTATGTCACCATAAAATGCAGGTTGTGAAATACCTAAAGTAATATACTCCGTTGCTTTTATGGGTCCGAATTTCAAAAGAAGTTGATCATAATTTTTGTAAAATTTCCAGAAAGTCTTTAATAGTTTGTGAAAGCGAAAACCTTGACCTAAAAGTTTCTTTGTAATTTGTAGATTTCTATTATGAAAATCCAAAACATCAGTACAGGCTCTAGCATACCGGATGAGCTGTGAAATGTAGATACCGTATGACGGTAATCTAGGGACATCACCGTCAAGCCAGGGGAAATTTACTATGTTGAAGCCAAAATCATCTCGTTTGTCATATACACTTGTATGAATTTCTCCATTGACAATTTTGATATTTAGGTCCAAAAATGGTGTTTCAGTGTCTGTAAAGTTTGCCTTGTTTAGAGTCAATTCTTGTGGATAAATAACATCTTTATACTTTTCAAAAACAGGATTATCGATAGTAAGAATATCATCCAGGTATCTAGAAGTACTAATGAAGCATTTCACATCATCATGTTTTCTTTGCTTTTGAAGATTTTGAATAAATTCCTTTTCATATGTGTATAAAAATAAATCTGCAACAAGAGGCGCACAATTTGTACCCATAGGAATCCCTACAACCTGCTTGTAGAGATTCTCACCAAATCTTACATAAATGTTGTCCAAGAGGAAGGACAAGGCACTACACAGGTCGCTACATGTCCATGATTTGTATGATTTGTATTCTGTAGCGGAAAAGAAACCCTTTGATTCAGATGTACAAATATAAATTTTCCCCTCTCGATTATAGCACCATTTAATGAGTTTGGACAATTGATCATTGATATTGTCGTGAGGAAGCGTGGTGTACATATTTGAAAAATCATATGATGCAATCGTATTGGCTTGAAAATTTCTAGATTTTATCTTGTCAATCACATCCCCGGAATTTTTTATAGACCAAAATAAATTTACATCATTCCTGTTAAGAACAGTTTCACAATATTTTGCAACGTGTTCCTTTACCGCCGTGAGGGCTGACGTCAGATGTCTAGATCATAATAGATACTCTATAAAGGCCAAATTAAAAGAGGGGAGAGAAAATACTATCGACGACAACTTAAAAAAAAGGCTTAAGAATTAAAATGCTGGGAGTTACTAAGTAAGGTGGCGTGCGTAACATTCAGATTGGACTTGGTCAACTATGAATAATTGTACGACATGCACTTTCTTCCTGGTATTCTTTTAGATTTTAATTAGAATGAAAAAAAAAATAATGATATAAAATTTTCACGTCTCCCTGTTCGTTTCTCTCTCTCTCTCTCTCTCTCTCTCTCTCTCTCTCTCTCTCTCTCTCTCTCTCTCTCTCTCTCTCTCTCTCTCTCTCTTAGACCACCAAAATTGAATATCACAAGCTAAAATAAAAATTATAATTTATATGTTAGTAACGAAATGTTACAGAATCAATATTCTCTTTCCTAATATCACATATTTATCTGTGCTGTACAAAGCTCGTTTAATAAGTACAAGCATATACGATTTACGGAAACAATGCATATTGATATCATGGTGCCTCTCACTGAGTCAACAATTAAAAAAAAGCAAGAACTTCATAAAAATTTTGAAAAATAAAATGTATCCACTTCCAGGATCGAGCTCGCGATCATGGAATTTGCAGTCCTACGTCATCATCACTACGCCACCGCACCGTTGCGTCAGAGTGATGAAATTGTAAAATATATTTTCCTTATTGCCAAAATTTAATCTTTTCACCTTTTTGATTGAAATACGATGGAATTTTCCTCAATTAAACAACATAGTATTTATTTCATCTTCTCAGGTAAATTTTTGTGTTTAAAGGCCACAAAACTGTGAGAACGAAATCGGTGAAGTCGACCTTGATTGTTATAAACTACGAGTTGCTTCCCTTCGCTAGTCACATATACGTTTGAAAAAGATATCGTCGTAAGATGATGGTATAAAATTGCATGGCGCAGGCTGAAATTACAATGCTATGTGTTGGGGTTGCGTTAAACTAGTCCGATAGATGGTTGTCCTCCATGATCTAAGTAGGCACTTTGTCGATTCTATCTATGACTATTTAAAATATATGACAATACTAGGAGTTTAGAGCTGTTCTAGTCATTTTAGATAAAAATCGTCTTTTATTCCAAACATATAAAAAAGAAGAAAAGTGCGCACTTGAACTCATAAATTGCAATACCTACAAGGTATTTTGGTAGTAAGCATAGGACTGTAATTGCAGGAATGGCGTTGCGCCAGCTCGTTTTTTTTACAATTCATTGTTTGCATGTTATAAATAGTTGTCACGTGACTTGTGATGTGGCACATGACATCACTATTGGCTGAATGTGTAGTACAAGCTTAGTGTTTAACACTGATACCAAATACATAAAGAAATTTTATTGGAGGATGTCCTTTTTTCATTATTGGAAATGTCTTTTAAAAATGTCACGAATATTGCAACGTAAAAACAAGGAGTGCCTTAACGTAGCTGCGGACATGTAAACATCAAACACAAAAGACTACACATAAACCGACGAGACCAATGGGCAACCGGTGCCGACTTTGAACGGCCATTTGCCATGCAAGTAGCAAATGGTGTTGTTATCCTGGATCACGTGGGCACAACCCTCTCACTTCTCCAATTACCCAGAGTTCTCGAAGAACGTACAAATGTGGTGTAAAACAACCTCCTCACTGTTAGATGACCAAACACAAACATGATCGCAAAACGCAGGGCCCAACAACACAGATGAATATGTAAATGAATATAAAAAGAGGGCGAACGTAATACAGTCCGTGCTCCGCCGGCTGTAGCGACCTCATGTATATAATCACCCGAGGAGTCCGACTGACATTCAGAGAGGACAGGTGATTGTGGCCCTGTCTTCTCTAAATAGGTTTGGACAGGGCCCGTCATGTAGTCCTGTCGTCACAGTCAGTCAGAGTCCAAGTCTCAAGAATGCGCTGGTACAAGACTGTAGATGGGTCAAGTACCAAGCCTAGTGTCCATTTGGTGATATTAGGATTAGTGTTGTAACGATTATCGCCGACATCATCGCTAATACCCTTCGATTTCGATTAATCGATTATGTTTTCAAGAATCGATTATAATCGGAAATATACAACTTAGAAAAAAAATGACATAGTTCTCGGTCGAATACGCGTATGACAAGTACGAATAAAACGAAAGTAGATTGATGATCGTTACCACGAGTTAAAGTAACGGTCGTAGCGTAAATAATTCGAAAAGAATACACTTTCTAAGGCATACAATGGGTGGAATTAGGATTCTCATTGAATTGAATAGTAATGACAAGTACTCCAATGGAAAACTTCAACGTCAGATGCGATACGTCAATATCTACTGTACTCGTCTAGAAAAAAAACCCCAACATTTACGCCGAACTCGAGAGCTTTGTAAGAAGGACAAGCTAGGCCAGGTCAGTGATGTTTACAGTACTGCTAGCCTAAACTCCATGAAGATATTGTTTGATTCCATGTTGAATGAGCAAAAACCTTACTTTTGGGTCGAATGGACCCCCCCCAACTCTGCATATGCCGTGTAAAGTTGCCGACTATTAGTATTACAATCACATATTTGTTTTGGCTCCATTACTGCTGTGATCTTGACAAAATATTTCATTTACTAGACAGGATTTTATCATTCTGTGGTTGGACTTCTCTCTAGACATTTTATTATGTATATTAGCATAAGATTTAGTGAAGTTTTATCATTACTTGTCATATTCTTTTCTGTAAAAGCAAGTAAAATTTATTTCCGATTAAATCGAAATAATCGATTAAAATCCTCTCCGATTATAAACCGATAATCGATTATGAAATTTGTCCGATTATACAACACTAGTTAGGATCATATCCACGCTATAAAAGGCGTTTGAAGATTCTGACGTTTTCGATGGTTATGCTGTCTATCTTTGATCCTTTTAATTTTGTTTATCATATCACCATAAAGGAGAGGTTGTGTAAAACAAAGGAGGGGATCTCAAACAACACCCTGTTGTAGCACCCACAGCAAAACCCCAAAACACCCAATGCGAAAACACAAAGCAGACAAGCACGGAAAGAGACGCATAAGGGACAAGGAACGTCAACACACAACACAGAAACATCAAACACAAAGGACTACACATAAACCAACGAGGCCAATGGGCAACCGGTGCCGACTTAGGACGGCCATCTGCCACGGAAAAAGCAGAAGGTGTGGTTATCCTGGATTACGTGCGCACAACCCTCCCACTTTTCCGATTACCCAGAGGTCTCGAAGAACGTACAATTGTGGTGTAAAACAACCTCCTCACTGTCAGATGACCACACACAAACAAGACCGCAAAACGCAGGTGCCCAAGCAACACAGATGAATATGTAAATGGATAGCGCTAGATATACGCTACAGTATGTAATATACAGAGCGTTAGTGCAACAGGTTCGTTTGGTTGGAAGTTTATTTTTTGAGGAATATTGTGCCCTGCATTCTTCAAATCAGCTCATCAATTTACTAAACTTAACCTAGGCATGGATAATTTTAACTTTTACTGTTTTAAAACTTGTAAATCCACGAACATTTGTTTTTGTCTCAGTTCTAAACAGAAATGTCTGCCATTTTTCCGGATGTGCAAGATCCGATCAATTCGACCGTTGCACATTTCAATCTGTATAAACCTCTCCTTTGTTGGTGCTCTCACCCTATGGGATCATATATTTCGCATGTACTGGCATTAAAAACCTGAAAATGAAAGAAAAAGAACTTGGAACAGTTAAATGAATGATTTGTATACGTTGCCTTGTTTCGACCTTGATCCCTTGGGGTGAGTGCTCCTACAAAAGAGAGGTGCTTTCCCATTGAAGTATTCTTAGGTCGAATTGACTAGATATTGTACATCCGGTAAAATGGCAGTCATTTATGTTTAGAACTGGGTCTAAAACAAATGTACATGGATTAACAAGTTTTAAGACATTAACAGGTAAAATTATCCATGCCTAGGTTATGCTTAGACCACAAGAGAGTCGTCTTGAAACAAATGGGATGTAAAATATTTTTCTTATAGCAAATAATTTGCGCGCATACATGTCTGCGCTCACCTTCCCGTGAACATTACCGTTTTCACCAAAGCGATGATATTTAATGCATCGCTTTTGCATCTAAAGCTAGTAAATGGATATAAAAAGAGGGCCTACGTAATACAATCCGTGCTCTGCCGCCGCGAGTTCATGTATGTTATCACCTGAGGAGTCCCACTGACATTCAGAGAGGACAGGTGGTCGGGGCCTGTCTTCTCTAAAGAGGTTTGGACAGGGCTCGTCATGGAGTCCCGTCGTCACAGTCAGTCAGAGTGCAAGTTTTAAGAATGCGCTTGTACAAGACTGTAGATTGGTCAAGTACCAAGCCTAGTGTCCGTCTGGTGACATTAGGATCATATCCACGGTATAAAAGGCGTTTGATGATTCTGACGCATTTTCGATAGTGATGTTGTTTATCTTTGATCCTTCTTATCTTGTTAATAATGTCACCATAAAATGCAGGTTGTGAAATACCCAAAGTAATGTACTTTGTTGCGTGTACAGATCTTGTTAATAATGTCACCATATCTTGTTAATAATGTCACCATATCTTGTTAATAATGTCACCAATAATGTAACAAATCTTGTTAATAATGTCACCATAAAATGCAGGTTGTGTAATACCCAAAGTAATGTACTCTGTTGCGTGCACAGATCCGAATATTAAAAGTAGTTGACTGTAATATTTGTAAAATTTCCAGAAAGTATTAACTAGTTTATGGAAGTTGAAACCTTGATCTAAAAGTTTCTTGGTAATTTGTAAATGTCTACTGTGAAAATCCAAAATATCAGTACATGCTCTAGCGTACCGGATGAGCTGCGATATGTAAATGCCGTTTGACGGTAGTCTTGGAACATCACCGTCAAGTCAGGGGAAATTTACGATGCTGAATCAGAAATCATCTCTTTTGTCATATACACTTGTATGAATCTTTCCGTTTACATTTTGATATTTAGGTCCAAAAATGGTGTTTCTGTATTTGTAACGAGAATCATGATATTTACATATGACTCTCTACTCACCAGAAAGTAAATATAAATTTCATTTAAATCATACGAATCAACACTTGAATGAAGTAGCAAGGAACATGTCAACTCGCACAATGAAATAAGAAAAATAGAAAATTCACCCGAGGAAATATTATTTCGCAATCTTCCGGGAATTTTGATTTTGTTGACCAATGTAAATAGTGGTCAAAAGGACGTCGATTTCTTCATATTATTCTATAATAGCAGAATTTGACAGTTTAATACAATATTGTCCTCCATGATACAGTATTTCCTTTTGCATGAATATTAATTCTAGTATATATGATATAACAATCAAAATGACATGCTGTATCACAGACATTAACTATGTTTAATGCCGGAAAATCCGTTTGAAAGGGTGGATGTTTTGGTAAAGTCAGGTTCCTGCAATCCCTTTTACTCTTTACAAAAAACAAAAGGTGTCCCGGGATCCTGACTAGTTTTCTATTCGTAGCATTAATTTTCTACATTTCGCTTCACAAAAACACATTTTTAAAGTATCACTGTGTAAGACATTTTATATGAATAAATGAATGAACTTCTATATGAAATTCTCAAAACACCTTAGAAGCACTCAATGTTCTCTACTTGACCACCATCACTATCAGTCCTCCCATCGTCCACAATGATGTTTTAACCAAAGGAGCTCGATGTGAAGGATCTACAATCGCATCCTCTTTTTCTTAAGGGACGTATATATTTGAGGGTTGTTGGCGCCGAGCTCCTGTGGTTTTAACTCCATTTTCTACTTCTCTTTTACAATCACAACAAGAATATTTTAAAATAAATAGGCCCTTGTCGATCCAATCATATAAACTTTTAACTTTGAAGGTAGCTTCATTAACATACAAGTGGACAGTACAGTTCAACAGATGCCCTCATCATTGACCTTGACAAACACATTCTTTCCTAAAAAATAAAAAGGAGGAGAACTTCCTTTCGATTGGTAAGTGATAGGACTTTCATATTTCGTATGATTTTAAACAACATGCACGAGCTCGCTACAGCCGGCAATGCACGGACTGCATCTCGTACGCCCTCTATTTCTATATTCACTTACATATCCATCTATGTGTTGCTTGGGCTCCTACGTTATGCTGTATTGTTTGTATTGTCACATTACAGTAAGGAGATTATTTTACACCACTATTGTGTATTCTTTGAGACCTCTGAATGACCGGAAAAGTGGGAATGCTGCGCGCACGTTATCCGGATAACATCTTTTTGCTTTTGCTACGTGCGTGGCAGATTTCCGTCATACATACATATTACATTTGAGTAGATATCACAATGATCCTATTTGACAGAAAGGCTGTCAATGGACTTAGAATTCACAGAAATTTCTGTATTTTTTAAAAGTCGAGGAGGTACAATTCAAGTTTGAGTTTCATTGCTTTTTATCAATACTTAACAAAGTTTCCACCGTTGGACTAAGTAAATTTCAATTTGTTAAATTCCATCTTTTCAACATCTTCCATCTTCTTTTCAGTATTTGTTCTACTAAATGGTATCCAGTTTCAAGATTTGCTGCCATTATTATTTTTGTCTCGTTCATCGGAAAACACAAAATTCAAATTATTTCCATGTTTCTCCGAGGATCATTCCAATATGTCTCCGCCTCTTTATAGTATGAAGTCCTGGAGTAGCTCCTTGGTCCAAAAGGCACCATATTTGTACGTTTTCTGCCTAATAAACAAAATTTGGAATTGCGATACATGACGGTCTGTTACCTGTCTTTCTCGATAGACAAAGGAGGGGATCTCCGATAAGTTGAATTTGAACTAAATTTGTTTCATTTTATTGTAAATTGCACTGAAAAATGACATTGAATATCGAAGATAACTAGTGACCTGTTGAAAATAACAATTCACTCGAGTTATATGATACATGTATATACGTCCCTAGTTGTGCTATTTTTTCTTGAAAAGGATATTTAAGGATCTAATCGCAAATTCGCCTTATTAGGTAAATAAACTGAGACCTATGAAGTAAAACGACTTAATTTAAGCCATACAGTACACATTATATAAACCGTACAGTACATATTATACATGACAAATATGGATAATGACCATATCCCTGTATACAGCACAAAATCGATAATTTAGAAAATCAGAATCCGAAGGCATTCAAAATCAGGATAAAACAGGAACCAAAGCAAACAACCAAAAACCTCCACCCTATGAAAAGAAGCGAACTCCCGATATGGGAGTGAGAACAGGTGCCCAGGATGAGTGAGCATCTCCTGCTTGCATGCAACACCGCCGCTTCAATTCGGTAGAACTGTCACATCCGGTTACTTCTGTTTCGGAAGACATATAGTACAATATTTGGTTGGATGGTTCAAATGGTCTAACAGAATATCATCCACCATTCTGGAGAGTTGGACATCATAGTGTGTGACGAGTTCTCCATATCGACCGTAGAACTTCCTCAGTTAGTCGATGTTAGTCGGTCACAAACATATCCCTGACTGAGAAGCTTATCTGAAAGACGCCTAGCTCCGTATATTTGGTATTTGCTCTGGCATAGCGTATATTTGGTATTTGCTCTTGCATAGCGTATCAACTGAGATATGAACACGCCATAAGCAGGCGATGCTGAAATTGAAGTCCTCGCGTTTGTCATAGAGTGGGGTGTTCATGTGACCATCAGTGTCGTAGGACAACATTATGTCCAAATAGGATGCTGAATTATTTGTCTATGTAGTTTCTTTTACATCAAGCTCCGAAGGATAGATACTGCTGAGGTAATTCGCGAATTTTGGATTATTGATGGACAGTACATCGTCTATATATCTGTAAGCGAATTTGAAGTCAGAAGCTAAGTATCTTTTCCCTTCAGAGACCAAAGATTGAATGAATTCAGCTTCGTACGAGTAAAGGAAAATTTCGGCAAGTAATGGGGCACAATTGGTCCCCATTGGAATTCCGACAATTTGATGGAAGACCTTTCCTCCAAACACACCAAAATGTTGTCGATCTGAAAGTTTAACATCTGAATAATATCTGTTTCAGTGTACTTATTTTCAGAGTCGGACTTTTCTTTTACAAAGTAGGTTTTGTCATAGTTAACAACAATATATTTGTATTTGCCGTTCTTACTTGTAAACGCATTACTTATAATTTTCGCGAATCTTTCTTTCAATTTAGAATGTGGGATTGTAGTGTAAAGTGTCGAAAAATCAAAGGCTTTGATCGAATGGACTCTACTACAATGAATGGATTTCAGATGTTCTATGAGTTTCTTCGAATTCTTTAAAATCCACATCTAGTTGATACCACTGCGAGAATATACTGTCGAACAATATTTGTGAAGCCCAGATTTGATTTCAGATAAAACTTTGGTGAGTAAGATCGATACAGATTTGGTAGAACATTTTGAAACCATTTTGGAACCAGCGATGAAACGTTGTTTGTAAGGATTCTTATGCATTTTAGGTATGCAGTATAAGTATGGTAAATCTAAATTTAAGTTGTTAGTATCGAAGCCAAAGGAAGCAAGAGCTGATTTGTGGTTATCTATTATTTCAGAGGCAGAAAGGTTTATTGGGATGTTAGTGGGATTTCCAGGTGTCGAATTAAAACCCAACTCTTTAACTACACTGTCGAAATAGTACTTTTTACAAGTAAATGTTTAATTATTTGAGGCTTTGTCTGCTGGTGTGATGACATGATGTTCTTGGAGGTAGGTAAGCTCTGTGATAACATCAGGGTCTTTAAAGATAGAGTCGAATCGGGTGTTCACAGTTGATTTTAATGGTAAATTCTAGATAAAAGTAACCCTCTGATGGATTTTATCCCTTCGGAAAGGGTGTCGAGCTGTACATCCTCTTTCTTTGCCCAACGTCTTGCATATTCCTCACAAGAGTCCATGATAATTTTGACATTTTGGTTCCATGTAAAGGACATACTTTCTCTGTATTTGGGACCCTTTTTAAACATTTCTCTCATTTTGTCGTTCTTGACTATACTAAGGTCACCAGTAATAACGTGTCCATAAGGAGAGTAGTTGAAATCCGATGAAGAACATTCGCAAGGAAGTAGATGTAGTGAGGAATTACTTAAATCAATACACTGCAAGAATCGTTTGTAATTGTAAATTTTAGATACAACTGTTGGTGTGTAGCTATAGGAAATACAAGGAGTTTCCTTTCTTTTGAAATATGGTGGGATTTTTTCTGTTACAGTTTTGTGATTCAAAATTTGACCAAGATTCAATTTATCAATACCTTTGTTTGCCAATCTTACTTTAATGAAAGGACGGCTTGTTTTCTCCTCTGATTTATCTGATCTAACTGCTTGAAATGTCCAAGATGACTCCTTGTATTTGTATTCTGGGGAACGTGTATCGGTAAATGTGAGGTCCTTCGTATATTCGTAGATTTCATGTCACTTCCATAAAGGAACAGAGTATAATTTGGTACGAATATAATGCAGGCCTAGAGGCTCATTCAAAAATGGAACCAAGTCATCGAAGGAGAAACTATGTATCTCAGGCCTATTATATTTACGAATGCTATGACTTCGAGGTCGTCTTTGTGGTCTGTTGAATAAGCTAGTCACATTTACAGACTGACAACCGAAACTTGTTAAGTTTTCTATGCTGCTGATATTATCGTTGCACCCATAGGGCGCTGCAGTGTTAAGATTTTCTATCCAGAACTCTTCTCTGTTGCGACGGAAAGGTGTGCTCAAATTGGGATTGTTTGTGTGGTGATATATTTTCTCCAGGATTCTGACTCTCATAGATAAAACAGAATGATCGGCCTGGTCAAAATGGCGAGAAAGAATTTTACTTCCTTTATTATTTATTTTTGACCGATGTCCTGACATTCTGGCTCGGAGCTGACCTTTGGTTTCACCGACATAAATCAATCCACAAAGTGAGCACTCTATTCCGTAGACAACATTAGATATCTTACAGTTTAGGTTTTCAAAACTATGCGTGTTAAATGTTTGTTTTGTGAGATTACTTGAGAATGAAGTGTCTGTTATGAGAATGTTAAAAGTTTTGCAGTTCTTCGTGCCGCACTTAGAAATTGGGCAATCGCTTGGTGAGAATTGGTGCTCTTCTAGTATATCGACCACTTCAATCTTACAGGGCTTGATTTTAATATACCCATCTGCATGTTTATACCAAAACTCATGGTTGCTATTTACTACAAATGTTTCATCTCTAATGTCATGTAAACTAATTCTAGGGACACCTAAATTACCTGTTGCGTATATGTGTCCGTAAACGCAAATATATACAGTCAAAACACCAAAATATCCATTTTTGCTGCTAATATTGGAGTATTTTACAAATGATTTGCTAATGCAATGACTTTGCTGTTATTTCTAGATATCAAAAATCTTAATTTGATATCAATGTTTGCAATTTGACTGAGATTAATGCAAAATTTTCTGGAAAATAGCACTTTCAATGTGTCTTGGGATACAATATGCGTCAAATTTATGTGATAAACTTTAATAATTCAATGGATCTGATCTGACATGTTGTTGTAAAACAAACTTACATCTCTCCTGGTACCATCCATACAAAAAATTCCAAAATATGTTTTGGGGAAACCAACATAAAATGAGTTTTGTTTAAAGACCTGAATACTTAAAATTTCCGTTTCAAAGTGAAACCGGAAAATGCATCGAAACATCCGTACCCGTCGTGGATTGTACGCAGTGATATATTCCACTTTATATCTAATTGCAGAAACTGTAGTTTGGTGTGTAGGGTAGTCAATAATTAAAAGAATTATTGTAGCGACATTTGACCGGCCTGATGGTATTTCCCTTGTCCCAGATAGATTTGGAATTGAGCTTTGGTGGCAAGGGAAAGGAGGTTTAGTATGGAATAAGTTGCTCCCTAGAATTAAATTGCTGTTGAAAGTAAGAAATCAACCTAATTATCTTCTCATCCATTGTGGTGCTAATGATATAGGCGCTACGCCACTGAAATATCTAATGATTAAAATACAAGGTACATTGAAAGTTCTTAGAAATTTGCTACCAAACACTAAACTTATTTGGTTACAGTTATTGCCAAGGATAGAATGGCGTCATTCTCATGACAGGGACGCTATGAACAAGACAGTCAAAAGACTGAACAGCTATGTCGCTGCAGAAGTAGTGAAAATGGGCGGTCACAAATGAGTTAAAGAAGATCCTGACGATAATCTCAACAGCACTCGCAACAGAGCACCAAATGGAACATCGACGGACCCCAGCAAGCTAGAGGTGGGACCAAGTGCCCGGGAGGAGTAAGCATCCCCTGTTGGCTAGCCGCACCCGCCGTCGATGCACATGCAAGAAAATGAAAACAATGTCTGAAACGCACGCACTGTCTGAGGTAAGTCTATATAGAAAGTGCTATGGCGACCATGTCAGGGAACAATATTCAAAACACTTACTGTCAAAACCCTCGCCGGGAACTTTTTTACGAGCGAGCTCCACACGGCAAAGGGCATAAGTGTGACACAAATGAGTTAAAGAAGATCCTGACGATAATCCTGACGACAACATACAGTATCCAGATAAAACTGCTGTTTAATGAGATTGATGGCGTTCACTTGTCAAAAACGGGCAATGAAATATTTTTAATTTCTGGAGCTATGGAGATATTTCAAACCTCTGATGATCAAACTTACCCTAGAATATACTAGTCTTACTGTCTGTGAAGGAATGAACTGGCAGCTTCCCCACCTGGTGGCGTTGGCATAAGTAATCAGATTTATTATGTGACCACTTCTGCCATGTGAAATGACAAATATGGATAATGACCGTAAGAATGCGCGCCCAGGCATCGAAACATAATTGATATATCTGATATTGAATTTTGATATTGAATATACATATTTGACATTGAACTTGAAGATACATCTTTGTATCAGATTGCCGATAACCGGAATCTCAGTTTGTGCAACTTGCATTTGACTTGTCTTTGATCTTTGATTGAATTGTTACTCAATTGTTAGAATGCGTATAAATAATTTTCAGATTTCCCTTTAATGACTAGTGCTGTTTGCAAGCAGAAGATGTTTACTCTGCCTGGGCACCTAATCTCACTAGCCTTACGACAATTAATTTTTTTGCGGTACCGAGTTACATTTGGTGCTGTTTGTTTTCGTTTAAAGTTTATAAGCCTTTGGATTGACTGACTTTTGTATGACGTTCAAGTTATTATTTTTCGGATCGTTCGTTGTGCATTCCATCTACTTTTTATTCGTACGGAATGTTGTTTTATTTTCATTAAAATGCATATGCTGAAATGGTTAAAAAATGAAATGGACCATTCTGTTACTTTACTTCTCTGTTATTTTGCTTCCGATTTCTTTTATTATTTTTGTTGCATGGATTTCTAATTTTCATAAGCTTATCATTCACGCATCAATCATTCATTATATTCTTGAATTTAATATTGAGATTCATGTACCTTGTTAAACGCACCATCGAAAAAAGAAACAAAATGAATAAAAAATCAGCTTTAATGCAAAAAATTAAGAGTATAGCAATTCATTATACTAGTACATGAATATTTTCCCTCTCAAATAAACACAAACTGTTGTTCGTACCATTATATATACATACGATGGCGTCATTTAGGTAGGCATACATGTAATATTCCAACATTAGAAGTTCTTCC